>CAIGQZ010032598.1:5486654-5507328 GCA_903798205.1 Danio tinwini
TGTGTGTGTGTGTGTGTGTGTGTGTGTGTGTGTGTGTGTGTGTGTGTGTGTGTGTGTGTGTGTGTGTGTGTGTGTGTGTGTGCCACCCTAACAGTTGGTGTGGCCTCTTCTGACCACCTCTAAGAAAATTTTCTGGGGGCGCCTCTGTTCGGGTGGTTGACAAAGCTCCAAAATTTGTCCTTTACATGAGCTCATTTGTCCTATTTTGACTGCTACGCCATCATAAATTATGAAAATAGCCCACCAAAGACTTTTAAGACCAAACTGACGCAAATAAAGTCATCTTTCACTGACCTACACTGTATTTTATTTGAACTTTTATTCTAAATCTTGGACCTTACTCTTGAAAGAAAAATATGACCAATAAAAAGGTGTGAAGCACCAAAAGTGAATCATATTAAATTATAATAATAATTTGGCTATTGTTGTTATCCATGTATTTTCAAATGTACTTTATTTTACAAAAGGGGCTAGAAAAATCATCAAGCTCTACATTATTATTATTATTATTATTATTATTATTATTATTGTTATTATAGTTATTATTGTTATGTTTTAATTGTTTAATATTCAAATGGACAAATTCTGACAGAGGAACGTTGAATGTGCTGCTCAGTTTGTTATTTGCTTAATAAATGACAATAGGCTACAGCTTTTAATTTACAACTTAAACAGATTTTTTCTAATGCTACATAAAGGAATAATTATGTATTTAATTTTTTTTTCATATTTCTTTATTGTAAATCTTTAGGAATTTTTTTTATACATCATATAATAATACATTTTATAATCACCAACCAACAAGCTAATCTAGCTCAAAATAATGCTCAAAATGTCACTAAATGCAGAATATATATATATATATATATATTTCTAAAGCTTTTATTAATTTATCGACATTTAATATTATTATTATTATTTAATGGAACTGACCTGAGGGTTTTATCAACTAACAAAGATTTTAAAAATACTGTAGCAAAAGTATTACTCATTTTAGTTCATGCTTAAACTAATTATAAAATGTGACCAGTTTATCAGATCCTATGTAATGTTTAAACTCTTAATCAAATGAAAATTAATAAATTGTATCACGCATACAGTAAACGGGGCATGATTTTCCCCCTTATGAGACAGTATTCTCACAGCGATTTATCTTTTCCTCCATTAATTCATATGTTTCGGTTCAACCCCACCCCCGCCCTATTGTCATTAATAACTGTAATCCGTCTCATTTGATTGCTATTATGCCTTATAATATAATTCAGCACTTATTCAATACAATATAACAGATACTACCATTATATGTGAATAATTAATAATATAACACAATGAGTTAATAGCATTAAATATATGTGATTAAATTATTAGTATTTCATTTGGAAAAGCATTAAAAGTTATTATAATTACCCTTATTTTGACATAATATTTTATGACGTAACACATGTTTACGTGCCTCTTTCGTTGACTTTTCATCAGTAGTAAATAAAAGATGAAATTGTGCTATACAGTTGAAGTCAGAATTATTAGCTCCCCTCTTTAAATTTCTTTTTTAAATATTTCCCAAATGATGTTTAACAGAGCAAGGAAATTTTCACAGTATGTCTGATAATATTTTTTCTTCTGGAGAAAGTCTTATTTGTTTCATTTCGGCTAGAATAAAAGCTGTTTTTTATTTTTTTAAAAACATTTTAAGGTCAAAATTATTAGCCCCTTTAAAGCTATAATTTTTGTTTGATAGTCTACAGAACAAATCATCATTATACAATAACTTGCCTGATTACCCTAATCTGCCTAGATAACCTAATTAACCTAGTTAAGCCTTTAAATGTCACTTTAAGCTGTGTAGAAGTGTCTTGAAAAATATTCAAACTTTTTGAATTTTGTTGATTTAGCTCATTTTCAATAGTTTAAACAAGCCACAATAGTCATTTTTGAGTGTGTGTATTATTCATATATTATTATTAATCATATGATTCTTTCTATTTTCTATTTTTATTTCTTTTTTGGGGGTTTTTAGTAATAACGTAGACTTCAGTTTATCCAACGCAATCTTACGCAGTTCGTAACCGTTTGATTTAGTGGCTAATTCGTATGAATTCGTCAAATCTAATTCGTACAAATTAGTACGATTTGCTCATCACCCAATGACTAGGGGTGGGGTTAGGTGCCACGCCTCCTTTTTAAAATAGTAAATTTCCATACGACTCAACTCGTACAAACTTGTGCAAATTAACTAAACTGACCAAACATAAAATACTTACGTTTCCTCGTGAGATCAGGCTGATTTATCATGTTACGATTTTGACTGATAAACAAAATGCTAAAATATCATTGAATGACTTTTACGCTGTAAAACCCATCAGTCAAACTTATCAAATGAGATATGAGATAAGTGTAGTTAACTCAAACTTACTGGAAATTAATTCTACTCATTTGAAAAGAGTTTTAAATTCAGTGTTGCTGTTTGAAGCTGATGATACTGTTTGCAATGTTGTTTAATGATTTAAGAGATTGAACGTGTTTTATTTATTTTAATGATGTGACTGAGGTCACTGTAGTTGTATGTGTCTCTTCAGTAATTCTGCAGCAGTTTTTCATCATTAATGCTCAATCAACACTTACTTAATCACTTAAATATCTCATTACTTCAACTTAAATGGAGTAAGTTCACAGTACTCATATAGATTAATTGTTGAACTCAAAATGGTATGCAGCTATCAGTTTCTAAAACAATTTGTCACCTTAACTTATTGAGTTTTACAGTACTTCATTGGTTTGAGTTATCCTAATTTATTGGGGTTTACCCTGCTCAAATTGTTTCGTGTACTCAAATGGATTAAGTTCACAGTACTCATATGGACTAGTTTTTGAACTTGTATGGTTGGTAGAAATCGGTTTCCTCAAATGATTTGAGTTGCCTTAACTTATGGGGTTTTACAGTACTCTATTGATTTGAGTTCTCTTAATTTATTGGGTTTTACTGTGCTCAAACTGTTTCGTGTACTCAAATGTATTAAGTTCACAGTACTCATATAGATTAGTTTTTCCAACTTGAATGGTTGGTAGCACTCAGTTTCCCCAAATGATTTGAGTTGCCTTAAATTATGGGGTTTTGCAGTACTCAATTGATCTGAGTTCTCTTAATTTATTGGATTTTACAGTGCTCAAACTGTTTTATGTACTCAAATGGATTAAGTTCCCAGTACTCATTAGGATTCGTTTTTTTAACTTAAATGGTTTGTTGCAATCAGTTTCCTCAAATGGTTTGAGTTAGCTTAACTTAGTGGGTTTTACAGTGTAAAATTGTCTCCGCCTATGCGGCCTTGGTTACATCATCAGGCAAGGTAATTTGTTAGTAAAAAGTTTATGAAATTTTTAATTCTGAAAAAAGTATGCACCAATTAGGCATAAACCATAATACAAGAAATTTATGGTTTGTTCTGTAGAGAATTGAAAACATATATTTCTTATGGGGGCTAATAATATTGACCTTATACTGTTTTTTTTTTGTTTGTTTGTTTGTTTTTTAAATTAAAGCTGCTTTTCTTCTAGCCAAAATAAAACAAATACGACTTTCTCAATACTGGGTTGCAGCTTTAAGGGCATTTGCTACATAACACATATGTTAGAATAGTTGGCAGGTCATTCCGCTGTGGTGACCTCTGAAATAGAAACTAAGTCGAAGGAATATAAATGAATGGTTTGATTAGTATATTGTGTATGCATGTTGTATATAGTTTTGGGATGCCAAGGTACTGCTGGAGGTCCAGGTGATGGGTAAAATTTGGATAAAACTAGCCGTAACATGGCTTTTCAATACTGAACACAGTTTGATTTGTCTGTTTTGAATAGTATATTGCACATGCATGCTGTATATAGTGCTGGGATGCCAAGGTACTGCTGGAGGTTCCGGTCATGAGTAAAATTTGAATAAAATTAGACCTATTATGATCTTTCATCATCATCAGCTTTTCTTCTAGCCAAAATAAAACAAATACGACTTTCTCCAGAAAAAAAAACATATTTTAGGAAATACTGTGAAAAATTCCTTGCTGTGTTAAACATCATTTGGGAAATATTTTAAAAATAATAATTTGGATTCAACTGTAGATACAAGCACAATGTATTTGAGAGTTTTTTAAATTAAGGACAGATCTGCAATGAATGTACAGCATATATCAAAACGCAGAAGGACAAGACAGACAGAGCATTTGAGATGTGGAGGGAGAGTGTGTTTCATTAAATGGTCAATATATCTTGTGTTTTCTGGATCATTTAAGCCACATTACAGTGCAGTGAAACTCTTTTAATTTCTAAAGTGCCTTTCAACGGCTTTACCTTCAGGCTGGAGGAGAAAACAGCAGCTGGAGCCAGAGAAGCGCACCGGACGTATTCACCTACATACTCACACACACATACACACACATGTATAACCACATTATATGTGAACAAAAAAACACAAAGACATTTAACAAAAATGATCTATAATTATCAAATAATTGTAGATGTGGGTGTGACTACTAAAATGATCCCTATCATGGCTTTTCAATACTGAACATAGTTTGATTTGTCTGGTTTGAATGGTAGATAGCGTACAGTATGCATGTTGTATATAGTGTCGGGATGCCAAGGTACAGCTGGAGGTTCAGGTGATGGGTAAAGGGTAAAATTTGGATAAAATTAGTCCTGCCTTTCAATACTGAACACAGTTTAATTTGTATGGTTTAAATAGTTTATTGCTTATGCATGTTGTATATAGTGTTGGGATGCCAAGGTACAGCTATAGGTTCAAGTGCTGGGTAAAATTCAGAAAAAAATTATCCCTATCATGGTTTTTTAATACTGACCATAGTTTGAATAGTATAAAGTGTATGCATGTTGTATACTAAATTGGCTGTAGTGTATAAATGTGTATAGGTGTTTCCCAATACTGGGTTGCAGCTGGAAGGGCATCTGCTACGTAAAACATATGTTAGAATAGTTGGCGGTTCATTCCGCTGTGGTGATCTCTGAAATAGACTAAGTTGAAGGAAAATAAATTAATGGTTTGAATAGTATATTGTGTATGCATGTTGTGTATAGTTTTGTGATGCCAAGGTGCTGCTGGAAGTCCAGGTGTTGGGTAAAATTTGGATGAAACTTGCCGTAACATGGTCTTTCAATACTGAACACAGTTTGATTTGTCTGTTTTGAATAGTATATTGCATATGCATGATGTATATTGTGCTGGGATGCCAAGGTACTGCTGGAGGTTCAGGTGATGGGTAAAATTTGGATAAAATTTGCCCTATTATCTATTTTCAATAGTAAACATAGTTTGATTTATTTTGTTTGAACAGTGCATTGTGTATGCATGTTGTATATACTGTAGTGTTGGGATGCCAAGGTATTGCTGGAGGTTCAAGATATTGGTAAAAAAATTGGATAAAACTAGCTATAACATGCACTTTCATTAGTTAACAAAATTTGATACATCTATTTTGAATAGTACATTGCATAAGTATAGTTTTGGGATGCCTAGGTGCTGCTGGAGCTTCAGGTGATGGGTGATTTTGTTTTAATAAAATTAGCCCTATCATGGTCTTTCAATACTGAACATAGTTTGATTTGTCTGATTTGAATAGTATCTTGTATATGCATGTTGTATATAATGCTGGGATGCCAAGGTACTTTAGGAGGTTCAGGTGAAGGGTAACATTTTTTTTGATAAATTAGCCCTATTATGGATTTTCAATACTGACCATAGTTTGATTTATTTGGTTTGAATAGTATATAGTGTATGCATGTTGTATACTAAATCGGCTTTAGTGTATAAGTGTGTATGGGTGTTTCCCAATACTGGGTTGCAACTGGAAGGGCATCTGCTACGTAAAACATATGTTAGAATAGTTGGTGGTTCATTCCGCTGTGGTGATCTCTGAAATAGAGACTGAGTCGAAGAAAAATTAATAAATGGATTGAATAGTATACTGCATATGCATGATCTATATTGTGCTGAGATGCCAAGGTACTGCTGGAGGTTCAGGTGATGGGTAAAATTTGGATAAAAGTAGCCTTACTATGGATTTTCAATACTGAACATAGTTAGATTTATTTGGTTTGAACAGTACATTGCGTATGTATGTTGTATATACTGTAGTGTTGGGATGCCAAGGTATTGCTGGAGGTTCGGGATAGTGGTAAAAATTTGGATAAATCTAGCCATAACATGCACTTTCAATAGTTAACACAGTTTGATTTATCTATTTTGAATAGTAGCAATGTAGCATATGTATGTTGTATATAGTGCTGGGATGGCAAGGTACTGGTGGAGATTCAGATAATGGGTAAAATTTAGATAAAATTATCCCTATCATAGACTTTTAATACAGAACACAGTTTGATTTATTTGGTTTAAATATTATATTGTGTATGCATGTTGTATATAGTTTTGGGATGCCAAGGTGCTGCTGGAGGTTCAGGTGATGGGTGATTTTTTTTTAGAAAATTAGCCCTATCGTGGTCTTTCAATACTGAACATAGTTTGATTTGTCTGATTTGAATAGTATCTTGTATATGCATGTTGTATATAATGCTGGGATGCCAAGGGACTTCAGGAGGTTCAGGTGAAGGGTAACATTTTTTTTGATAAATTAGCCCTATTATGGATTTTCAATACTGACCATAGTTTGATTTATTTGGTTTGAAAAGTATATAGTGTATGCATGTTGTATAAAATCGGCTGTAGTGTATAAGTGTGTATGGGTGTTTCCCAATACTGGGTTGCAGCTGGAAGGGCATCTGCTACGTAAAACATATGTTAGAATAGTTGGTGGTTCATTCCGCTGTGGTGATCTTTGAAATAGAGACTGAGTCGAAGGAAAATGAATGAATGGATTGATTAGTATATTGCATATGCATGATCTATATTGTGCTGAGATGCCAAGGTACTGGTGGAGATTCAGATGATGGGTAAAATTTAGATAAAATTACCCCTATCATAGACTTTTAATACAGAACACAGTTTGATTTATTTGGTTTAAATATTATATTGTGTATGCATGTTGTATATAGTTTTGGGATGCCAAGGTGCTGCTGGAGGTTCAGGTGATGGGTGATTTTTTTTAGAAAATTAGCCCTATCGTGGTCTTTCAATACTGAAAATAGTTTGATTTGTCTGGTTTGAATAGTATCTTGTATATGCATGTTGTATATAATGCTGGGATGCCAAGGTACTTCAAGAGGTTCAGGTGAAGGGTAAAACTCTGCTAAAATTAGCCCTATTGTGGCCTTTCAATATTGAACATAGTTTGATTTGTCTGGTTTGAATAGTATAAAGTGTATGCATTTTGCATATAGTGCTGGGATTCCAAGGAATAGCTGGAGGCTTAGGCAATGAGTACAATTCTGAGAGGGCACAGGAGTAAATAGATTTTTAAGGAGGGTTGCGCTCAATCTAGAATGAAAAGGTTTGGGAAATCAGCAAATGACAAGTGAGGGTGTACAGAAAAGGGACAGATGGGGTGTGTCTTTGATGGGTAATACATAAAAAATGGAGCTCTTTCTGGGACATTTTGTTTAGAGTGTGAGCACTGCAGGAAATGTAATACATCAGTGTTTCATGTGACAGAATAAAAGAAACAGGGCCTATAAGCCTTTTAATATCTCAGCTGTTTCTCCTGTATAAAGCTGATGGTTAATGGTTTTGAAGGCTCCGGCTTCTCCCAGAAAAAAAGAAGACTTGAGTAATCTCACATGAATCTTAGGAAACATCTCAAGTATTTTTCATCAAATTCTTCAAACACAGAAAGATCTGAGCTGCTATCCACATTGATTTTACAGCTCAACTATCAGTACGTCAACTGCTTGTGCTTTTCTTCAAAGTTTAAGAAGCACACACCAAGTTTTAACCCACAGGAAGTCTTGATCTTTGAAAGACCACCACCTGCGGAATAAAATGTCAAATATCTAATATATTAATCTTTTATTTTTAGACATCTAAAACGTTTTATGGTTATAAACATACATTTTCCATTAAACTATATTATATGTAGAATATTAATTCATTTTATTAATTTCACTTTATTCCCTGGTCTGTTGAAATTCTAGATTCTTAATTCTAGATAATTTAATGAACCAGGAACCAATGGAAAGATCCAACACACAAATATGCTCAAAATATTTGTGATAGGGTAGCTAACATGTCTTACTATGAGCTATTAGATTTGCCTGAGTCATTTACAAGATCTCTCTCTCTCTCTCGCATGTGTTTTCTGACACTGCCTGTAATCGATTCAAAGTTGGGATATCTAATGAAACTGTAAATGTTGAAACTTAAGCAATAAATAATTTGCTCTGGATTTGTAGTAAAAGTGTCACACATTCCACAACATTCTCAACGCCCGGTGGAAATTCACCTCTATTCATACATTTGCATTGACTTTGCATGTAATCTACTTGTGTTACTTGCAACTGGAGCGAATCCAGCATGACATGTTACTATTATTACAGTTTGCAGTAACTATTATTACAAGATACAGATTTCTGTAATAATATTTCAGTTACAACCCATAAAATAGGTTGTCATGTTATTTTTGTTTCCTCAATGACTACTGAGGTTGCAGAATTTGCAATTATGTGGGGTGAATGGAAGATTTAATAACATAAAATGATACCAAAAATAATAAGCACATTAATAACATTACTACAGAAAGGAGTCATTAGTATTAAACCAACCCAGGCTCATTATTAATATGTACCCCTACATACAGTTAGGTCCATAATTACTGGGACATCGACACAATTCTAACATTTTAGGCTCTATACGCCAATGGATTTGAAATAAAAACAAACAAGATGTGCTTTTACTGCAGACTTAATTTGAGTGGCAACAGTTTGCATATGTGTCTTCAGTTCCTGCTTGGTCTTGGGGCATTTTCCTGTCGGTTTTGTCTTCAGCAAGTGAAATGCATGCTCAATCGGGTTCAGGTCAGGTGATTGACTTGAAAGCACATCTTGTTCATTTCATTTAAAATCCAATGTGTTGGTGTATAGAGATAAAAATGTTAGAATTGTGTCGATGTCCCAATATTTATGGACCTAACTGTACATTTTTGGACAGCGCAAAATACGCCCCAGGAGGTATGTTTTTTTGCAGTTTTTATTTTGGCGAATCCATAAGAGGCCGCTGTGAACGATTTGTTAGGTCTCAAATTTCTCTCGCGGGTGCAATTCGCACCTGCTCTTTTCACGAAAATCCACCAGAGGCTGCTGTCGACTGACTGACTGACCCATCCTCTTCCTTTCCTAAACCCAACCAATAGTGTTTTCAAAAGCACAGATTGACCCGATCACCCACTTCCCTAAACCCACATTTAGTGTTTTCAAAAGCAATCCAGAAAAAGAAAAGCCCTCATGGCCACCTGATTTGTACTATGTTTTCAGATCTTACCATGTTCTCACCTTGTTATCTACTTGTTTATTTTACTTTTTGCCTTTTTTGGAAAGGTTCGTCACCACACTTGAACCCTGTTGTCGCAGTCAATTCCTCTCTGTGTCGCAAGTTAACCAATGTACATGGTAAGCTACTGGGCAAACTGGTAATAGTGGAAAAGCCGTCAACATGGAGGTAAGCAGTCTGTTGGTAGCACAAAAAAAACAAGCCGTCACCGCCCTGTAGCGTTCGTTTTAAAAATGAAATGCAGCCATATGTAGTAGAGGTGTGAACCTACACTGGTCTCACGGTTCGGTTACGATTATCATGCCATCGATTCGGTTCAATTCGATATCTCGGTGCATCACGGTGCATTGATGATGCTTTCCAAGTTTCCATATACATTTTTATATTTTCTTCACAGCACAGCAATTCTTGTATTAAAATATATAAATATATTTAGATTTATATACTATTTGTAAAACAATTTTGTCCTTTAATACAAACAGTCAGATACATAAACTGCACCTTAAAACGACACGAGGATTTATAGCAAATAAACAAATATAAATTTCTTGCTTGCTTTCTGAGCCTTGTCTTCCATGTTCGTTTTTACACCCCTATGATTGGTCTTGCGCTCAACAGAAAGGGCTGTGATTGGCTCTTACGGGCCGGCGCTCTTCACAGATGAGTGACACTGATAAACGGCAGCAGCGATCACAGCTGATCCATAAAAGACACGGAGGAGAAAACTCTGCAGAATTATCGCTGTAACAACCGAAAGAAGAGGAAAGGTTACGCCAGCAGGTCAAATGGGCCACAGTAAGAGAGAGAGAGAGAAAGAGAGAAATGGAGTTTACTTTCATTCTCTCAATCGCAGTGAAATAGGGGCTTCTGCTGTAAGTGTCAGTGAAAGACTGTCTAGCACACACACACACACGCAGTGAAATTGTGCACAGTTATTGCACTTTTTTAAGTAGTTGGAGCATTGTAAATACTCGCGCTTGCATCCCTCGCCATAGTAAGCTACGGCGACATAGCGCATATGAGATAAATGACGTCAGTACATAATAACAGGTTATGATTATTACTGAAACGATACCGAATTGTCCACTTCTAAATCGAGGTGCACCGAAGAAACGATTAATTTTGACACCCCTAATATGTAGCACACACAATTCGCGCTCTCCAGAAATGTATACAGTGGTACGTACTCACAATGAGCCTGAGTTAGAGTGAAACATTTTTAAAAATAAATCACACTTTCTTTCTAAACTTTATTGAAATATTGGTCAAATGTTCTTAAAAAAAACAACAAGAAAATAAAATAGAAAAAATGTTCTGAGTTTATAGCCACTTTTTTCTGTTAATTGTATTTGCCACATAAATTATTCATTCGTATTCTTTTCGGCTTAGTCCCTTTATTAATCAGGGGTCGCCACAGCGGAATGAACCACTAACTTATCCAGCACATGTTTTACGCAGCGGATGCCCTTCCAGCTGCAACCCATCACTGGGAAACACCCATATACACTTATTCACACACATACACTACGGACAATTTTAGTGTACCCAATTCACCTCTACCGCATGTCTTTAAACTGTGAGGGAAACCGGAGCACCCGGAGGAAACCCACACGAACACAGGGAGAACATGCAAACTCCACACAGAAATGCCAACTGACTCAGCTGAGGCTCAAACCAGTGACCTTCTTGCTGTGAGGTGACTGCACTACCCACCGTGCCACAGACACATTAATTAAATGCCAAAAAATTATAAAGTATTTAATTATAGCTACTTTATTGCACTATAATTAGTAATAAATTAATATTTCACATCTTACATATTTATCAGGCAAAACTGCACAATAAAAAACAATAAAAAAACAACCACCCCAAACTACCAGCATTTTTCATTGTTTTATGCAAAGCATTTTCAATGTCCATAAATGCTAATGCTTTGTTTGGATATTTCCCTCTCAAAACACCAATTTGGGCTGCAACTTATTGGGTAAAGAATAGAGAAAAGCAAAATCATCCATCATGATGCATAAAAACAGCCTGCAGCGCAGAAACTGCAGCCAGGCAGAGGGAAATATTTGCACAGGCCCGCTGGGCCTTCCCGCATGTAACAAGCAAAAATACATAAATGTTTCAAAAATGTTCTCTTTTTATTAGATGAATTGCACCATTAAATAACATTATACAATGTGAAAATGCACCATTAATTTCCCCCAAAACAGACATAAATATGAGGCGGCGGCTGGTATCTGGTGTCTCAATCTTCAGCGAGTCCCACAGGGCCACATTTCAGAGCCATTCTATCCCATTATGCAAATGGACACAATTGAGGAGAGGAAGATCTATAAAGGCGTGTTTGGGGCTCATCACTTTGAAATGTGAAAATAAATGACTTTCTAATTGTTTGGCCTGAAACAAAGAAACGGACTAATCGAGCAAGCAGCCCAGCGGTGGCCATCACCAAATATTCGCTGGCCAGAACATTAGAGGAGAAAAATAACGTGCGATAATCAATTACAGGCCATCAGAGCACGACGAGGGAAGCAAAGTATATGAGCTTTACTAAAAAAGAACTTATGTTAAGGGGATAGTTCACCCAAAAATTAAAATTGACTCACTCTTTAGTCAAGTGGATGGAGCAGGGTTCCCACTCCAAGCCAAACGTGAAATTCTCTGACTGAAATTTTTCTGTACTGTAAAAAAAATGCAGGTTTCCACATATTCCATCATGTTGTCCCAACACAAACCTATTAGGTTATCTTAACAGTTTTTACAAAATTAAGTTGACTGATGATAAAAAAATAGCCCACCCCACCCCCCCCCCCCCCCCCCCCCACACACACACACACACAAACAAAAAAAGACAAAAAAAACATAACTGTGTTGTTTCAACTCATTTTAATTAAGTAGTTTGAACAAGCAGCAAAAGTCATTTTTTGACTGTGAACACTGTAAAAAATGCTAAAAAAAAGGCTAAATTTGACAGTCGTTAGCAGGGCCAGAGTGGGACTCCTTTTCAGCCCTGGAGTTTCAAGCCTTACACTGGCCCACTTCAGTTCACGACTGACTATATTAAAACAACGTCATTTCCAATTCAGTACTTTACAGTGAAGATTTATTTAAACAGTTAACACAATGTAAAGTTTAACAGTAACAGAATCTATTTTCTGTAAGAGCTAATGCTCATAAATATCCAAACCCTGAAATGAAAAGTATCAAATAAATACAAATATATATTAAGCTATAAATATAAAGATTCAAACTAAATGTATTGAATTTTCTAAAGACACTATCACGTCTTTTTCAAGGAAGCAGCTGCTTTATAACGTCAAATATCTTTTTATAAATATGAGAACATTAAAGAGTAGCTAAATCTCCAACACTATTCATTAAAACACCACAATGTCCTTTTCTGCAATATCTGAATATATTCATCCATTCACTTTCTTTTTCGACTAAATCCCTTTATTATTCTGGGGTCTCCACAGAGGAAAGAACCACCAACTTATTCAGAATATGTTTTACGCAGCAGATGCACTTCCAGCTGCAACCCATCACTGGGAAACATCCACTCATTCACACACATACGCTACGGACAATTTAGCTTACCCAATTCACCCATGGCCCATTTCCATTGAGTTGTACGATACGGTTCGGTATGCTTTTATGACCGTTTCCACTGTCAAAAGGCGTACCGAATCCAACCGTACCATACCACTTTTTTGGCACCCTTTCGAAAAGGTACTAAACACGAGAAAGGGTACCAAAAGGTGGAGCTACACGCGCAGCTGAACGCTGATTGATTACAGAGATACATCACCAGCTCGTAGAGCTAGCCAGAATCAAAACAATGGAACCGCCATGTGTTTAAATACACAGCCGAGACATTATCGCAATACTTTATGCATATAAAAACGAGCTATGGTTGACCTGAGCTCAAATAAACCTTGTCATCGTCTTGATGAACAGCCACAAAGCAAAGAAGAACAAATTCTGCTGTGTCCTGTTGTTTTACGAGCTGGTCTAAAAGTGCGAGCGGTTTCACTTTGTCCAGAGAGCTCGCGATCGCGTCTATATTTGAATTAACAAACTTTTTGAGCTCATATTTTTAACGTGCGCGTGATCACTGAAGCGCTCTGAAATCCAATCCATTCAGATGCGGACAACCGCGAGAGTGAAGAGCGAAAAAAACAAAGGAGAAGCCTGAAAAAACAGCAGCAAATGATGCTTCTGCAACCTAAAACAAGAACAAACTGCCATGTGTAACTATTATCATCACCTTTTGTGTACTATTATAAACTCGGAATGACAGAATTACTCTCTAACAGTGGCTACACGTGCTGCTGAAGATTACAGACACAGATAAGAGGTTTGCACTGACTGTGGGCTATATTTTGTGTTGTTTTTTGAACCCAAATAAAGACTAAATGTCTGCTGTGTGTAGTTTGTCTGTAAGTGGTAACATATCAGAGACTGTAAGGGTCTGTATGTGTTCATATATGTTGCATTTATTTATTTTATGTAAACGCAGATGTTACAGTAGGCTATTTCATCATTGATCTACAGTTATAATCAAATTATGTTCATAGAAAAGTTAGTAATAAACATGTATACACAAGTATTTATGTTTATAAAGCATCTGTGTTGTGAGAAGTGCTTCTCATATGATATGTAAACAACCTGTACGGTGTTACGGTGACATTTCCTTGAGTAAACATAATGTTGTCTGAAACTTTCTGTCGTACACCACGCTCACCAAATGGATACCCTTGGTAGTGGAAACGCAAGCTTGATAAAGGTGACCTGTACCGTACCATACCTCTCAGTGGAAATGAGCCACTATAGCGCATTTCTTTGGACTTGTTAGGGATACCAGAGCATCCGGAAGAAACCCACGCAGAGGGAGAACATGCAAACTCCACAAAGAAAATACCAACTAACCCAGCCGAGGCTCGAACCTTCTTGCTGTGAGGCGATTGTGCTACCCACTGCACCACCATGATGCCCATTAAAACGTTTATTGAGAACTACAACATTTTTCATTAAATTTAAGACTTTTTAAGGCCTAAATTTTGGATTTTGAAGTTTAAGACTTTTTAAGACCCCGCAGACACCCAGTTTTTAAGATAGTTGGTTGCAAAAACTATTTATATGGGCTGAATTTTAACAAACAAATGAAATGTAGTAATGTTCTGCCTAATTTTTTAGCTTAAATTTAGCCCATATAAATTGTTTGCAACGACTTACACTAAAATAATTTAGTAAATTCAATAAATAATGTTTTTCAGTGAAGTGAAAGAAAGAAAGAAAGAAAGAAAGAAAGAAAGAAAGAAAGAAAGAAAGAATGAGTCAGTCAAACTGGTTCAGAACAATGCTGAATAAATGACAGAATGTTCATTTTTAGGTGAACTATCCCTTTAATTTTGGAAAATTAATTGAAGCAAAAATCTGATTTGTAAATAAGGGTTGGCACTTTAACAGACCTACCGTAAAAACAACAACAACAACAACAAGAATCCTCCTTTCCAATCTGCGTCCCAAGGCAACCCCTAACCTTTCCACACGCCGCATGACGAATGAATCCGAAAGGTTTACCAATTCATCAATGCAGATCTGTTTCTGAATTTCATTTCTCTTTCACTGGCGGCGCGCGAACGGCTAATTAATCCACGTTCTTGTGTCGTGTTTGTTGTTTATTTTTACTAGTCGACGGAGAAGGAGCCGGGCCCTCTTTCTTTCTTTTTTTTCTCCTTCACTCCACGGCAACAGCAGGGGAAGGTGATTAATTTTAATACAGTGGGAGGAGATTTTGACCCTAAACAGGAAAGTCTTGTTGAGCTTCTGATTTATTTTTGGAAGGTGACAATGGCATTAATTACGCCGCCGCAGGTGTAGGCCCTAATTTTTCTTCCCCAGCCCAGCCTCCGCGTTCAGGACGTGACAACAGCGAGCAACAACAGCAGCGGGACGCTAACATTTCGCCGGCGGGGTAAGTCAGACCCTCTGCAGATTTCTGGGTGGCTGTAGCGATTCCTGTCGGCAAAAGATTACACTTCAGCAAGGCGTACGACAGATCAAAATGTCTTGTTGCGATTAATTGCTGAAGCTTTTATCATTGTATAGGATATTATATACAGTTGAAGACAGAATTATTAGCCCTCCTGAATTATTGTGTATTTTTTCCACCAATTTCTGTTTAACGGAGAGAAGAGAACACATTTCGAAACAATAGTTTTAATAGCTAATTTTATAATAACTGATTTCTTTTATCTCTGTCATAATGACAGCACATAATATTTGACTAGATATTTTTCAAGACATTAGTATTCAGCTTATAGTGACATTTAAAGGCTTAACCAGGTTAAGTAGGTTAAATTCAGGGTAATTAGGCAAATCATTGTAAAATAATGATATATCATATGTAATGATGATATTGTTTAGTTAATTACAGTTTATTGAAACAAAAATGAGATTTTTTGTTCTTAACTACTGAGTGGTCGTCTAACTAATGATTACTGATTACTGGTCGTCTAACTAGTGTGATTGACTGTGGGATAAAAGGGTGGAGTGAGAGGATTGTGTCACGCACTGAGGTAGGCATTATGCTGGAATGTCTGTGTTTGTATCCCTTAAGAATGTAAAATAAAGCTATATAAAGTAATTATTTAATAAGTTAGAATCATGACCTTCTGAATAATATTATTAACTAGATTAACGCACAAAAAAACGTTTAAACCAGTGCAAACTTAATTTCTGTAGACAATTAAAAACAAATATTGCTTAAGGGGGCCGATAATATTAACCTTAAAATGGTTAAAAAAAATTTAAACTGCTTATTTTCTAGCCAAAAAAAAAAACAAATACTTTCTCCAGAAGAAAAAATATTATAGGAAATACTGTGAAAAATTTCTTGCTCTGTTAAACATCATTTGGGAAATATCTGAAAAAGAATAAAAATTCAGAGGAGGGCGAATAATTTTGGCTTCAACTGTATGATATTTTGACTGTAAAAAGGGTGACTTTAACAGGTTTGACAAAATAGTGTATCGCTTTATTGTATATGCATGTTCAAAGATAAATGTTTCGATCAAATTAAATTTGCAAAAGAATGCTAAAGACCAATAGGTAGGCCCACAGGGAATCTGCGCGCAGAATTCTGCAGATTTACGCAGATTTTTAGCCCATCATTAATTCTGTTTATTTACTTGAGTACATGTGTGTAAATCTAAATTTATTCAGTTTTTATATTAATTTCAGTAATATTATTGACTAATATGAAAATGTTCATCTGATTTATGTACAATGCAGTTTGTAAAGTCATATATTCAGCCTTTTAGTAGATATATTATGAGAGACTTACTTTGTTTACCAAATAAAGTAAATCTAATTGGATTTGCATTTTAAACATTAAATAAAAGTAAAAAAGGCATTTTTTTTTTATTTTACATATTAAGGTTTTAGTTATGAGACTCCAAAAATAAAAATCTGCAGATTTTTACCAAAATTCTCCACAGAAATTGCTAGAAACGTCCGCAGATTCCGTCTGGCCTTACCAATAGGTCACCGTTTACAGTGAAGTTTTATTACTTAATGTTAATTAAAGCCTTAAAATCAACAGTGAGAAAAGGACAGATTTGTTAAAAAATGACTATGTTCATTCATTCACTTTCCTTCAGCTTAGTCCCTTATTTATCATGGGTTGCCACAGCGGAATGAACCACCAACTATTCCAGCATATGTTTTACACAGCGGATGCCCAACCCAGTACTGAGAAACAATGTAAAAGCTTTCATGTTTATTTTAAGTACAGTACAGTCAACTAATAATTTCTTAAAGTGTAGTTTTTTCATCGTGACTTTAGTTTAACTAATTAATAACCATCTGAGCCTTATTGCACAGTGTTACCGAGCAATATCTCTATAAATAGAGATAGGGAATTTTAATCAATGTTTCAGCATGAAGTATGTCAGATTAACATAAAAAAGTTGCTTATTAAGACTCCAAGCATTCGGCACTGTTATAAACTTCACTGCAAATACAATTATTAAACCCCTTTGAATTTTTTTGCTTTTTAAAATATTTCCCAAATGATGTTTAACAGAGCAAGGAAATTTTCACAGTATGATTAATAATATTTTTTCTTCTGGAGAAAGTCTTATTTGTTTTATTTTGGCTAGAATAAAAGCAGTTTTTGATTTTTAAAAAAACATTTTAAGGCCAAAATTATTAGCCCCTTTAAGCTATGATTTTTTTTTGATAGTCTACAGAACAAACCATCATTATACAATAACTTGCCTAATTACCCTAACCTGCCTAGTTAATCTAATTAACCTAGTTAAGCCTTTAAATGTCACTTTAGGCTGTATAGAAGTGTCTTGAAAAATATCTATTCAAATATTATTTACTGTCATCATGGCAAAGAGAAAATAAATCAGTTATTAGAAATTAGTTATTAAAATTATTATGATTATAAATGTGTTTAAAAAATCTCTCTGTTAAACAAAAATTTGGGAAAAAATAAACAAGGGGGGCTAATAATTCAGACTTCAACTATATGCCAGTTTAATCTGAAAATTTTCATTCTAATTAACCACTTCAGACTCCTTCACACTGTTATAAAAATCACTGCAAAAACTAAATCAAAATATTCATTAAAAAAAACACTCTTAAGAAAGTAATAATTGTAATAATTATTCCCTTTATAATAATTATTCACTTTTTATAATCATGAAATCAATATTAGACGTTCACTGTCACATTATATTGAATTATTGAACATCGTCATATGTCTTCAACTTTAAAGAGCAGCTGTTCAATATTTAACATCTAATCTTTAGCGGTTTATCTAGATGTGAGTTTCCACACAAACAAGAGCAAGCTAAAAATGACGCGCGGAGGTCTCTCGGGAAGACTTGCGGAGTGACTCATGTGAATAAGCAAATCTATTTTTGGACAAGTTCATCAAAAGCGAACCTCCATTTGTTACAGCCAAGCAATCAGATTTTGCCTGGTTTGCACGACCCAGATAGCTGTGCTGGAACATGCCATAACTAACCTATTTCTGGCTGCGTGAAGCATCTTTCTTCTTTGACAGGCATTCAGTAGTAGGTCTTTTTTAGAAATCGCTCTCTTTTTTTTTTGTTTGTTTTACGTCACAGCTTGTGATTTTCCAGGAGGTCCTGCGTCAGCCGAGTGTTCAGATGGATAGCCGCTCTCCAACACCGCTCAATTATCTAGATTAATTGAATCACGAAAAGAACCAAGACGTTCACAAATGAAGCCGTTCTGTGGAAAAAATGCTTTCAGCAAACACCCGTTCAGGTAAGATAGAGTTCACATCCCAGCAGTGCTGTGAGGTAACCAATTACAAATAATTCATCAGGTGAAATTGTATTCACATCACAATATATATCGCAGAAATACAAAATATCGCATTGTCAGATTTTTCCAATATCATCCAATATCTAGTTTAGATGATGATGAAGACAAAAATAAAGTCTACTGTATGTTGACTGAAGTCACCAAGGCCCAATCCCAATTCTACCCCTTAGCCCTTCCCCTTACCCCTCATTTTGCGCATTCACGTCAAGGGGTAGGGGTGTCCCAATTCTCTTTAGCTTGAAGGCGTCGGGCTAAGGGCAAGGGGTATACACCTCTTCGAACAAAGATTTTCCAGATCCACACTTTAAACGGACGGGTAAGAAAATTTCCCAGAATACACCTGCCACTACGGCAGGACAGCTGAACCCGGAAGTAAGGAGATCCACAAATTAGTATTTTTTGTCATTTTACATTTTACAAACAAACACATGTTTTAATATATTCATAACCGGGTTCGTGTTTTACCGTCATGCTTTTTAAAAAAAAATGCAAAAAAGAAAAACGCTAAATTTGGCGATCTATAATCCATAATCATAACTCCTGCACAGCAGTCCCACAACATTCTGACACTCGAATACCCTGTCAGAAAAGTCTAGTGTCTGAGAATGAGCTTTTTACAGTGTCTGCTATAATGTTAATGTTGTTTTTGTGTGTTTACATAGATGAATATGGCCACTGTGCAAGTACACAGTACAGTTACGATCTTATTGCCACATTAGATCATTATGATAACATAATATATGCCTTCAGTGATTTCCTGAAGATAAACACCAAAAAATAACACAACTGGAATAACTACAGCAGTCGCCATCATCTGATCTCATATAAAGCAAGAGATCATGATGACGTGTGCAGATGTTGAAGTGCTGTCCCAATTCTTAGGGGTAAGTTTTGAAGCCCTTGCCCTTAACCCTCGGTTGTAAGGGCCAAGGGAAAGGGGTAGGGGTACAAAAATAGAATAGGGATTGGGCCCAAATGTCCTTAAACAATCACTAAACGTACTACAGAATGTTACGTTTTCACACAAACTACTGCATGTATTCTATCAGTGCTTCAGGAGCTGGGTTTGTGGCGCCACCTTTTGGACACTCAAAGCTTGTTACTCAGGGTCAAAGATCATAAACTGAGTGTTAACATATTAGCAAAGCTAGTTTTTGTCTCTTAAACTGTTAACAATTTCCTGTAGAATCTACAGTAACTTACTGTAAATCAATTACAGCAAAATACTGTATTTACGTTTACAGCACCATTGTCTTGCTGTATATGTATTTACAGTATTGTATATCTTTACCGTAAAATATACAGTGACTTTCACAGTTCAACTTTAAAATATATTAACATACTGTATAACTGCCTTACAGTAAGATACAGCTCATATTACTATTCAGCTAGCCAGTAACTTACTGTAATTGAATTACAGCAAAATACTGGATTTACGTTTACAGCACAACTTATCTTGCTGTGTATGTATTTACAATACTGTATATCTTTACTGTAAAATATACAGTAATTTTCACAATGCAACTTTAAAATACAGTAACATACCACATAACTGCCCTACGGTAAAACACAGCTCATATTACTATTCAGTTTGCCAGTAACTTACTGTAAATCAGTTACAGCAAAAAATACTGTATTTATGTTTACAACACCATTGTTTTACTGTATATGTATTTACAGTATTGTATATCTTTACTGTAAAATATACAGTAATTTTCTCAATGCAACTTTAAAATACAGTAACATACAGCATAACTCCCCTACAGTAAAATACAGCTCATATTACAGTTAAATGCTGTGTAATTCACAAAACTCGTTAACAGTGTAGGTTACACAGCTTTCCCTACACATCAACCTGCT
>CAIGQZ010032598.1:5512413-5527096 GCA_903798205.1 Danio tinwini
TATTATTATTATTATTATTATTATTATTATTATTATTATAGTTTTAACACTTTACAAATCAAAATGGCAACAAACAGGGTTATTTGACCAAGTTAAAGATGTTTTACTTTTCTTTTCTCCACTGAAAAAAAATGATTTATTAAATTTACTGAATTCTTTTAAAGGTAACCAGTTCCAAACTATTTATATGGGCTGAATTTAAACAAACAAACTCAACTCAACTTAATTTGTTTGTTTAAATTCAGCCCATATAAACTGTTTGCAACCACATACACTGTGAAAAATGCAGGGTTCCACGCAATTCATTCATGTTGTCACAACATAAATTGATTAAGTTAACTTAACACTTTTAACAAATTTATGTGGATTGAACATAAAAAAATTAAGTAGTCCCAACGAAATCTCAAGAATTGTGTTGATTCAGCTCATTTTAATTAAGTAGTTTGAACAATTAAAAAATATTAGAGTGTACCTTAAAAAACTAGTAAATCCAATTAATCTTTTTTTTCAGTTTTGTGTGTGTGAAAGCTCCTCTGAGTGTCTCCACACACACACACACACACACACACACACACACAGACAGTGAGTCTGACAGCGAGTCTCATTATGGGCTGAATTAGCGGCCCGTGTAGCCCTGATTACCCCCCCGGTAAGCGGACCCACAGCGCGGCGCCCGGACCGTCCCCGTCCACCGTCCCGGGGCTCTTCTCCCCGGTGTTGTCTCTTCATTCCTCTGACAGCTCCCTCATTTCTCCATTACAAATTGCCGGCGGCTTCCCTCGGCATGCATCACGGCGTGAGGAGCCAGCCTCAATACCGCCGCTCGGGCCGGTTCATTTATTACCGAGTTTGTTTGCACTCTTATCTGCGGCCTTGCCTGGCCGGACCATCCATCACACACACACACAACACACACACACAGACACAGACACACACACATCTGCCTGCTGCCCGTCCCACCCCCAAAGCCCAGCGCCGGCAATATCTCTGTCTCTCTCACTTACACAGCCATCTGTCTGCTCCACCTCCCGTTTTCTGTTTCCATTCCAGCCTTTTCTGAGGTCTGATGTGCTCGTTTTTTTCGTCATAAGCTCGTATCGCTTGTATGTTGCTTTTATTTGCACTTTTATTCATTTACACGTGGACCTTTGCTCAATTGAAATGCTAGAAGTTTGAGTTCGGGATCCAACAAAGAGCATGCTGACATATACACAAATACTAACTATTAGCTTGCAAAAATGTAACTTGCAGTAAATGTAGTGTTTATGAACCATACAGTAAAACTGAATGAATCTGTTGAATCAGATAAAACCAGCCAACCAGCTTAGGCTGGTTTAAGCTAGATTTTTTAGCAGGGATAGTCAAGCATTCTGTTTGCATGGGGAAACAACTAATTCTCCAAATTGTCTTGCCAAGCTTAAGATTACAATAAAATTAAACAGCTGTCTCTTTAGTGTCATTTCTAAAAATTTGAATCAAACAAAATCTGCAGAGACTTTTGTCTGGTCTGAGCCCCTCCCACAGAGAATCCTCAGTCTATAGTGATCGATGATTGGCTCCTGTACTAGAAGGCGGAGCTTCATTCACCATATTGACCTTTACACTTTTCCCAATTTAAAACTATACAAGTTGACTTGTGTTGTGTATTCTATAGTCGTTGCCCTAATAGACCCTTTTCACGTTTCCATGTTTCTCAGCAGCTGAAGTCGTCATAGTTGAGTAATCTTAGAGCGCAGTGAATGGGAGAGTACTTTTACTATCCTATTTGCTAAAATAATAAAAGAAAAACTCAGCGATGGTGTTATTAAGACTTTCAGAAAAAATAAAAAAGAAAGACACTGCATTACAAACACCTCGCATAAGCGGTAATTTGATGCAGATGATCAAATGCATACATAAATACATATAAATGTACATATTTCTTTAAATCAAAATATTAAAAACTTTCAAGTAATTAAGATGCTGATGACCGTTAAACGCGTCATAACAGTCTTGTGTAAAAGGTCCAACTAGGTATCAAAACTGTAATTGATTTATTTGTTTACTGAAATTAGCCGCTAGTTACTCACATGAGCCTTAAATCAAGTTAAATTAACTGTCCACAAATGTGGACACCGGGACTTTAGAAACACTGGTCTAGAGAGACCGAAGACCTTTATTTAGCTGGTTCAGGTGTGGTTAATTAAGGTTAATTTAATCTCTGCAGGACAGTTGCTCTGCAGAAACAGCTTTGGACTACATAACCTGATTTTAGGTTACTATTAGAAGAGGATAGAGCCGTGGCTGAAAGTAAATGAGAAGTATTTATATTATTTATTACATTTCCCATTAATTGTATTTTATTAACGTCTACCCCAACCCTCACAGTAATACAAAAACAGTAAATATAACAAGAACCCCAACACTCACAGTAATGTAAAAACAGTAATTATAATGAGAATTATTAATATTATAATTTATTAATGTCTACCCCTACCCAACCCTTACAGTAATGTAAAAATATTGATTATTACAATGTCATGAAAATGATGTACAGTTGAAGTCAGAATTATTAGCCTCCCTTCGATTTTTTTTTTCTTTTTTTATATATTTCCCAAATTATGTTTAACAGAGCAAGGAAATTTTTACAGTATGTCTGATAATATTTTTTCTTCTGGAGAAAGTCTTATTTGTTTTATTTTGGCAAGAATAAAACCAGTTTTTAATTTAAGAACCATTTTAAGATCAATATTATTAGCCCCTTTAAGCAATTTTTTTTCAATAGTCCACAGAACAAACCGTCATTATACAATAACTTGCCTAATTACCCTAACCTGCCTAGTTAACCTAATTAAGCCTTTAAATGTCACTTTAAGCTGTATAGAAGTGTCTTAAAAAATATCTAGTCAATATTATTTACTGTCATCATGGCAAAGAGAAAATAAATCAGTTATTAGAAATGAGTTATTAAAACTATTATGTTTAGAAATGTGTTGGAAAAAATCTGCTCTACGTTAAACAGAAATTGAGGGAAAAATGTACAGGGGGGGCTAATAATTCTGACTTCAACTGTATATTGATGTATCTGTAGCTGTATCCCATTTAGACCCAGATTTTGGCATGACGTAGGATGTTGTGGTGTTTATTTTCATACACTACAATAGGCGTCGAGACAGAAGAACCATTTGTTTTATCTCATTTAGTGTGTCACAGTGGACACCGTGTCTGGGACTTTTCACATTCTCCTGGGAGGAAGACGTGATTAATATTTCTGCGTACTCACAGTACTTTAGACCTTGGACATAGCAGATGCCATTGTGAGCATTTACACTTCTGCATTCTATACTGCATGTGCTTCTCTACAACAACACTTCTGAAACGCTAGTAGGCAGTGGGGTTTCTGTATTTCATACTTAATGTAAGAAGTGATGGTCAGTAACGAAATAAATGAAATTTGTTACTGTACTTAAATAGCTTTTTCAGGTATCTGTACATTTGGGGAGTCTAGGTACATTAACTTCACCACCTTTCAATGTCACATACCTTACATTTTACTCAATTACATTTTGCAAACCAATATGGGACATATTTTATAAAGTGTATCTCTACTTTTACTCAAGTACACTCTAAGAAATGTACACGAGTTGTCACTGGGGTGGTACCTTTTTAAAAGGTACAAATTTGTACCTATAGGGTCCATATTAATACCTCAAGGGTACATATTAGTACCTAAAAAGTACAAAAATGTTCCTCTTAAAATTTTTAGGAACTAATATATACTTTTGAGGTACCAATATGGACCCTTTAAGTACAAATGTGTACCTTTTGAAAAGGTACCACCCCAGTGACAGCTTGTGTACCTTTATTTCTGAGAGTGTACGTGGTTTGTGTACTCTGTCCACCTCTGGATGTAACTAAAAAGGAGTCAAGGTTTAAAGGGTCACGAAACACCAAAGCACATAATTTGAGCTGTTGACAGTCATATATGTGTCCCACGCTGCTATAAACACTATTAGGACACATATACTGCATTAAAAAGTGAAAATTGGTTGTTTTTGTGTTAATTTGAGCACATTCGTTCTTCCGTTTTCAAACTAATTTTTGAAGCTGCGTCACTGAGATTAGAAACTTGCGTGTAAATCCAGCGTGGAGACTGGATGTCTGTACCTGCAAGTACATTGTGACGTCTCTGAGTGTGCAGCATTAATTCATGAGAAAGACTTGGTTCAAACCAATCAGCACGCTCTATTGTGTATGCGGCGCAACTTCATTAATATGCATGATAGCTTTGAAGACTGTTTACCTGTTACAGTGTTCAGACGACAGAGAGACGCCACGTTGTGTTGCCAAAACAAGTGAAAGAACGAGAATTTGGAGACATGGGTCGTCAGTGTTGTGTTTATTAATGTGCTGCAACGAAGGTTTTGTTTTAATTTCGCCGCTATGAGAGCGCAGCTGGACTCACGTGTAGATTACAGTGCACGTGACAGAAATGCGTTTGTAAGGAACATTTTTACCCGAGAGCTTTTCGCATCTGGAAATAATGAAATCCGGATTTGTCTCCTTTAAAAAAAAGACACGGCTCCAGTTTGTGTTGATTGTGCTGTGTCTACACATTTGGTAAGTGTGTGTGTTATCAGTGCTCTTTGTTTGTTTAGTCAGATGACAAAGTTAGTTGGTATGGTCAGCAGTGCTCTTTCAGTTTTTAAAGACATACCATAGTCAAAATGATTTAGTTATTAAGTTTACAGTATGTTAATCACTGCAATATTATAGTACAATATTACAGACTGAAAGATCTGTGTAAACATTACGATTAAACTACTGTTGTGTAGAGTTTTGGCCGCATTTTGTGACAGGAAAGTCTACTGTATACACACACGGCTTTCTGACGCTACTTACCCAGTGCATCTAAGTTACCCGGAAATGGATTTTTTTTCTCCCATATGCCGTGCGGTATCAAACACTCCATTAAAACTACACTCTCCAGCAGTTTCTCTCGTTTGTCACTTGAGACATGCAGCAAATGTTCCTGAATAAAAAGTGAAAGTGCCAAACTGCAGTTGGAAATAATTTGATTACTGATGTCCATGTAAATACAATCACTGTCTTTCTCCCCTGCGTCTGTGTGTTTGTTTTGCCTCCAGTGTTGCCAGATGTAGCTGATTTTTTACCCGCACAATCAGATTCAAAACCGCCCAATTGAATGGGAAACCGCCCAATCTGGCAACACTGTTTACCTCGCCTCTGTGAAAAATCAGCGCATGCCCAAATGTAAACTGCCATATTTGCAAATCCTTCCCTCTTTCCCTCCCTCGACACTCCCACCTAAACAGAGCTGGACACGCCCACTTTCCTGACTTTCTCCAAACTAGAGGTGTGAAAACACCCTGCTAAGACAGGGGGGTTTCATGGCCCTTTAACTAGTTGGGGGTAATTCATGGTGTAATCCGATTTAATGATCTATGCTAAGCTAAGCTAAGTTAAAAGTGCTCCTATTAGACCTTGAGATCGGCTGATGGCATTAAAAATAGGTAAACCTTGACTGTTAAAACTAGGGGAGTTTTAAAATAAGCCTATTTCCAAAATAAAAATGAAAGTCTTACTTCAAGTTGTTAATGCTATGTGGTTTGAAATCAGTTTTTAAAAACGTACTTCCCTCAAACCCACAACCAATAGGGAATGTAATATGCTGGGTGCTGTGCATGTGGTTTTCCAGACGCTCCTGCAGATCTGCTCTGTCCGGGGCCCGGTCGACATCCCGCTCCACCATTTGAGGGCCAGTTGCCAACCGATGAAGGATCTTCCTTCCAATTCACTTGTTATTGTGCTGTCCAGGTGACAAGTATACCTATAGAGTGAGTATTTATTTCGGGAATGTTTTCTTCCATTTTTCTGTCATGATGAATGTTTCTTTTATAAATCCATCGGCAAGGCTTTTAAACCATAAACAATATTTCTTGGGGCCAAAGATTCCTTGTGCAGCACTCTTGAGGAACCTTGAGATTTCCTGGCCGTGATTTAATGGCTCATAACTCTTGAAAGGCAATCCTTCTTCCTCTTCCTCTTTTTCTTTCGCCTTCTCCTCTTTCAGCCACTGCGCTCCCTTTAGCCCACTGGATGGCCAGCGAACCGAGGACAGAGGGCTGAAATATTACCCAAAGTTCCTTGCTTCACATCAGCTCACAGATAGGCTTCACACAGCTGGTCTTATTGATGGTGTTTGTCACATAGGGTTCACTTTAACATTGTACACGTACAGTTGAAGTTAAAGTTATTCGCCTCCCCTGTCAAATTGTTAAAATATTTTCCAAGTGATTTTTTTTTCTACAAAAAAAATTTATTTTGTCTTTGATAATATTTAACTAGATATTTTTCAAGACACAGCTTTTAGGTTAACTAGGCAGGATAGGGTAATTAGGCAAGTGATTGTATAATGATGGTTCTGTAGACTATCGAAGAAATATAAAGCTTAAAGGGGCTAATAATTTTGACCTTTTTTTATTTATTAAAAACTGCTTTTATTCTAGTCAAAATAAAACAAATAAGACTTTCTCCAGAAGAAAAAAATATTATCAGACATACTGTGAAAATGTTCTTGCTCTGTTAAACATCATTTGGGAAATATTTAAAAAAACAAATAAATAAATAAAAGGGGGGCTAATAATTCTGACTTCAACAGTATATATGAAACACTAAATATTTTACTAGTTATTTTGCAAGATACTAGTATTCAGCTTAGCGAGTATTTTAAAGGCTTAAGTAGGTTATTTAGGTTAAGTTTCTTTAGTTATGCAAGTCATTTGATAACTGTAGTCAACCGATATTCTTAAGGGGGCTTATAATATTGACCTTAAAAATAATAAAAATAAATAAATAAATAAATAAAAAACTGGTTTTATTCCAGCCACACAAAAATTAAAAAACATAACTTGGAAAATACACTTGGTAAACGTTACTAGGAAATACTGGAAAAATAATAAAAATTTTATAAAAGGGCAAATAATTTTTCCTGTATATATTTTTGAAGGCCTGAAACACCTTAGCATTGTTCTGAATTCTGACTTCAACTGTATATATATATATATATATATATATATATATATATATATATATATATATATATATATAGCCCCGTTTATTTTTCCCCAATTTCTGTTTAACATAGAGAAGATTTTTTCAACACATTTCTAATCATAATAGTTTTAATCACTCATTTCTAATAACTGATTTATGATGACAGTAAATAATATTTGACTAGATATTTTTTAAGACACTTCTATACAGCTTAAAGTGACATTTAAAGGCTTAACTAGGTTCATTAGGTTAACTAGGCAGGTTAGGGTAATTAGGCAAGTTATTGTATAATGATGGTGTGTTCTGTAGACTATCGAAAAATATATAGCTTAAACAGGCTAATAATTTTGACCTTAAAATGTTTTTATTATGTTTTAATGCTTTTATTCTAGCCAAAATAAAACAAATAAGACTTTCTCCAGAAGAAAACATACTGTCAGACATATTGTGATAATTTCATTGCTCTGTTAAACATCATTTGGGAAATATATAAAAAAAAATAATCAAAGGGGGGCGAATAATTCTAACTTTAACTGTATATATACACAGGGCCTACCTGTGCTGGTACAAGCTGGAACATCCCCGCTCTTCACTTTCTTTTACGACTCCCCAACCCTTTTCACGTTGATAACAAATTAAAAAACTCTTATATATAATAATATAAACTCTTATATATAATAAGGTATAATAATGTTAATAAGTTCATAAGTTATTTGATGCATTAAAGAAGACACTTGCATCTAACATGTTTTCTTTTGTAGACTGTAAAAAGAGATTACTTACTTTAAACCAATTGTAACTTGGAACAGTTAAGTTTACTTAACGTATATTTTCTAAGTATGCACATAGTTAATTAACAAGGTCTACATGAACTGGAAGTTGCTGAGACTTTTATTTCAGTGAATTGATGCACTGAAATAGAATATTGAGTAGGGGACGGGGTTTTATTTTGCACATCTTTCCCTCGTAGAAAACTAAGAGCAAGTGGGCCATGGAATATTGTGGTTGAAGCGTCAAATTGACATCATCAGAGAAGCACCGCCCAAGCAGATGCTCAAGCTTTGATTGAAGATTACCAATTGGATTTTTTTTCTCCAATGGATTTATTTACATGGATTAATTGTTTACCTAATGAGCAACAATGTGCGCCAGCAATATAAACATAGTAAATTTTGATTTCACACAAACTTTAATCATTTTGAGGCAACAGGTTTACTTGCTTTTAAGTAAAGTCAACTAATAATTTTTTACAGTGTATATAAAACTCGTTTATGTCTATCTTTGAGCTTTTTTTCATACTTAAAACACTTTTATCCCTTTACTTTTATACTTTTTCAGACGCAAACTCAACTTAACCTCACCATCTAATGGTGTGTTGTTCACACCAAACGCGGATAAAGCATTAAGTGCAAATAATTTTCATGTTAAGTCAATGAAAAGACGCAATTCGACAGCTTGCAGCAATATTCATGCAAATGACGCTGTTCAAGCGAATGATACGGCGTCAATTGAGCGTTCCGGGCATTTAGTTTGTTTAGTGGTTGTTCACACCAGATGCAACTTGTGCGAGTAAATTGTGCTATTTGCATTTAATTAGAACATTTCGAATTTACTCGCTTCATTCATGTAATTCACTGCATGCAGTTTGCTTCATTCGTGCAAGAAAATAACTTCAAAATGATACAACATTCTAATATCACTCAATTTCCCAGTACTGGGTTGCAGCTGGAAGGGCATCCGCTGCGTAAAACGTGCTGGATAAGTTGGCATTTCATTCCACTGTGGTGACCCCAGATTGATAAAGGGACTAAGCCAAAAAGAAAATTAAAGAATAATATGACTCAAGTTTTGTTGCAAAATAGCTGACATGGATTTTGTTGAGAAATTTGATGAAGAAAATGTTCAAGCATTCAAATTACGCAAAAGTCAAGCAATCTATTCATGCAGGCCGCGTCTTGTGTGAATGCCCCATTAGTCTTATAGGGTGTTCACACCAGGCATGGTCTAGTGCATGAATAGATCACGCTATACACGTAATTGGATGCTTGAACATTTTGAGTTTACTCGATTCATCAAATTCGCTTCACAATAGATACAAATTGGCATTATAGGAGGGGCGTCTGTTTGCCTGGCATCAATTGTTTTGTTGCAAAATGTCTGACATGACTGTGGTTTATGAGCTTTAGGAAGGCTGAAAAATGGTGTAGATTTGTTCGGCGCTGTGTCTGGGTCCATTAGATCCTTCAGAGGTGCACCCAGCCGTTCATCAACTCCTCCAGAACCTGCTCCTGAATGATGGAGGCTTTCGGTGGTACTTCAGACTGAGCCGGTCCCAGTTTGATGAACTGTGGTCCCATGTCGGCAGGAGGATTTCCTCTCTGAACACCAACAGCAAGCGCTACGTCATAATCACACCTCTATATAAAGGTGTGATTAAGGCATTATTCAATTTATGATTCACCAATCAGATGATTCCTAAGCCACCATAAATACCCTAAGTTCTATATAACCACCATCTTTGTTTTGAAGAATCCCCCCTTCCACTCCTAATCCTCCTCCTTTCCTAGATGGGTGGCACGGTGGCCCAGTGGTTAGCACTGTTGCCTCACGGCAAGAACATCACTGGTTCTAGTCCTTACCAAGCCAGCCAACATTTCATTGCAGAGTTGACATGTTCTCCCCGTGGTTTCCCCCGGGTTCCCTGGTTTTCTCCCACCATCCAAAAACATGCAACTTCAGGTAATTGACTAGTCCAAATCGGCACAATAGACATGCTCCTAGTAAGTAGTTATCTCTTAAGAGCAATCACTATCTGTTCATTATCTACAGCAGGGAAGTTCTCGAGATCTACTTGAGCTCAAACTCCCCTCTCGCCTTGCAAATGGAAGGGAGCCCTGGGCTCGAGGATCTTATGAGCTCAGGGCTCTCTCCCGGGACAACATGCCAAACAAGCTTTATAATCAATCATCAGCTAAGTGTTAACTCTTGAATCACTTTAAGAGCGTCAAACACCTGAAATGCTCAATTTGCGACATGTCATTCGCTCGAGTTTTGTCATTTGCGCTACCTCAATCTGGCAAATAGCGTCACAGGATGTCTAATCCAATTGTAATCCAAGGATGTCTAATCCAATCCAATCCAATGATTTTGTGGCTAATTCGAAAGAATTCATACAATGCCATTCGTACAATTTAGCACACTTTGCTCATCCCCCATTGACGAATGGGTTAGGGGTGGGGTTTGGTGCCACGTCTCATTTTAAAAATCATACATTTTCATATAACTGAACGAATTTGCGCTTGACTGACAAAACACAAAATAGTTACGTTTCCTTGTGAGATCAGGCTGTATAATCAAGTCTTTGCATTGACTTAACATGTACTGTAAATCACTTGCGCTTAACGCCTCATCAACATCTGGTGTGAACACCATAAATGATTCAAACATTGTAGGATGGCCACATATGAGCTAAAACACACACAAACACACACATGGCTGAAGACCAAAGCAAACCCATTCCAGCCTTAGTCCAGACTGACAATAAATACAGTGCGCTCAGTGATTGTAAAAATCATTAGGCTGATATCACTAATTGTGTTTTCCCTTCTCTTTGCGCATAATCCTAAGCCTCTCACTGCAGTCTTCATTAATAATGCACAGATTAATTAAAGCTTTCATAGGATTTCTGCACAATGAACCGGCGAGATAAAAAGCATCCTATTTCTCTTTGCTGGCCCATGTCTAGACCGCTATTTCCCCTCTCTTAATTGTATGGTTTCGCATGTTTTGTCGATAGCAGGATTAATTTCACAATAGATCTAGCTTATTGATCCTCACCATCGATGTTATTTAATTTTTTTTAGGGTGCTAATTACCTCCAGCAGATTGCATTGTAACTTGTCTTGAGCTTCTCCAATGAAAAGCGCCTCAAGAGGGAACATAAACACTAAATCGTTAGTTAGAGGTTGAGTATTAAAGATTTCACATTAAAGACAACACCAAATCAAAACTGTTAGTTGTTGGCACATCTATGCTCGTGTGCTCCTAAAAGAGTCGAGAAAGTTACTTCAAAAATGTAATATATATTATTAGTCATTTGAATGTAATTCATTCATTCCTTCATTAGTTTTCCTTTGGCATAGTTTCTATTTCAGAGGTCAACACAACGAAATGAACCGTCAACTATTCCAGCATATGTTTTATGCAGCCGATGCCCTTCCAGCCGCAACCCAGTAATGGGAAACACCTATACACACTCATTCACACACTCTTACATAGTGCTTATTTTGGGGGTGGGAGAGGGGTGAAGAGCGAAGGGTTGTCGCGGACGAAAGTGAAGAAAGTTGGGTAATCACAGAAGAAAGTGAAAGTGAACAGGGAGGAGGGCAGTTGAGGAGGGGAGTCAGTTAAATGAGGTGCCGGATCAGATTTCACAGGTGCTCGATCCACATCCGGCACAAATTAAGCCCTGCTCTTACACTAAGGACAATTCAGTTTTATTCAATTCACCTGCAGCGAATGTGTTTGGACTGTGGGGGACAGCGGAGCACCCAAAGGAAACCAACACCAACACGGGGAGAACATGCAAACTCCACACAGAAACACCAACTAACCCAGCTGGGACTCGAACAAGCGACCTTCATGCTGTAAGGTGGCATCGCTACCTACTGCGCCACCAAAATTAATTTAATTTATTTAATATTTTTGGTAACACTTTATTTTGATGGTCCATTTGAGTATTAGTAGACTGTCTGCTTAATATCTGTTGATACCGCTGCTAAACAGACATTTTACCCAGGGTTTCTGCGGGGTCTTAAAAAGTCTAAAATTTAAAAATCTAAATTTAAGGCCTTAAAAAGTCTTAAATTTGATGTTCTAGGTCTTAAATATTTTTGCACAGGTCTTAATTTTCCGATGTCTATGTAACGCTATATCTAATGCTCATTTAAATTCTTTTTTGTTGCTGTTGTTTGGTTTCCGTGGTGTTGTAGTTCTTAATTTCACTAGTTCAATTGTAATTTGCGGTATCACAACTACAAATGACATGCATTGCATAGGCGACATGCAATAGCCAATCAGCTCTCTGCTATTGAACTCCGTGCGCAGCGAATGTGACGTCATTGCTGTGTTTGCGGACGTTCGCTTTGGCTGCGCGTGAAATGGTTTCGGCTGGCGGAGCTCATGTAATGTTTTGAGACTCGAGTGAACAGTTCTCGCGGCGCCGCGTTTGATTTGAGTTGAATATGAAACACTTTGAGGAGATTTTGTCTGAAATGGGTATGACTGTACACATCTTCTTTATGATCCGTCCATGCGTGATCATATATTGTATGTTTTTGTTTTTATTCTTGCCATAATAAAAATATAATTGTAGAGCAACCCAAATTCTGTTGCCATTAATATTTAACTTTAATAGGTAGAATTGTTAGAGATATGAAAAGCGATGTAATGCATCATTTAGATAAAAAAAATTATTATTTAAAATCTTGAATGGTTATAAAAATCTTTATAATAAATTATAAAAATAATAAAAACAATTATCTTGAATGATATTAATGATATGACCAGTTCTGGAAACTTTCTACTTCTCTGTTTATCCGTCTGATTTTACTGTCTGTTTTTTTTTTAGACCGCCCCCTGTCATTTAAAAGAATATCTCAATGGCGAATGCAGCTAGTATAAAAGCCTTGTCCGTTTCGTAAAGTGGCGCCAGGCGAAAGTATAAATCAGACTTAAGATGTTTGTTTGTTTGTTTTTTCTGTATTTCAATGGTGCATCCAACCTGTCTTTAGTACTGTTTAATTTGAATACATTTATTTTACCACTAATTTAGTGATTTTGTATTTTCTGTTTGTGTATGCGTGTTTTTGATGTTGTGATATAGGTCTTAAATTTAATACTTAATGGTCTTAAAAAGTCTTAAATTTGACATTACGATATCTGCAGAAACCCTGTTACTGATTATAACAGGGGTAGGCAAATTCGGTCCTAGAGGGCCGGTGTCCTGCACAGTTTAGCTCCAACTCTAATCAAACACACCTGCTTTTAGATTTCTAGTGATCTTGATGACACTGATGAGCATGTTTAGGTTACAGGGTTTCTGCAGGTTTCCTCAAAACAAATTTAAGACTTTTTAAGACCCTTTAAAGACCATTAACAATGCAATTTTTAGACTTATACAGGGTTAAAGACTTTTTCTAATGGCCCGGTGTTATCATGAGGAATTGTGTAATTGTTTCCTGTTTTCTTTTTAATTAACAGCTGTTGTCAATTGTATCTTATTGCAATAAAAAAAAGGTTTTATTAAGATGTATTGTTGGTCATTGAATGGATGTCGGTCTGATTGAGTAGCTTTACTTAGATAAAGCAAAATTGAGACCTGGTTTAATTGATTTAAGACCTACAACACAATATTTTAGTGAACTTAAGACTTTTTTTTTAAGACTAAGACCCAGTGGACACCCTGGGTTAGTGTTGGAGCTAAACTATGCAGGACGCCGGTCCTCCAGGACCGAGTTTGCCCACCTCTGGACTATAAGAAACTTTGCAACTACATGTCAATTTACACTAAACCTAACCCCAACCTAACAGTCTACTTATAATCTAATGAGAATTAGTTGGCACGCAGATGCAATGTAACATTTAACAAACGGACCATCAAAATAAAGTGTGACCATATTTTTCCCTAATGTGTTTATTTGGGGTGTACTAGTTTTTGCATTGCGGATTTAAGTTATTTTGTCAAATTATTACCATTTTTGGCTTTGGTAGTAATCTAATGTGCATATATACGCAAATATCTTATTGCACAGCATCTTATAAAGTATTTTTTCCAGATTGGTAGATCTCATTTATTTTCTATTTCATTATTATTATTATTTTTGTTTCTTTGGATCTCGAAATGATGTCCAGCTTTTGAGGATCTTTTGGTCTACTTCAAATTGGCATGATTTCAAAGTAAAGTGAAAGTGACTTCTTAATTGCAAACAGGTGTTTAGTAATCAGGCCTGGGTGTGGCTAGAAAAGCTGAATAGATGTGATGAAGTTCGGTTAAGTTATGTTTTAACAGGAGGAAAAAGTTTTTTTACACAGGGCTATGTAATTTTGGATTATGTTTTGCCTTCATTTCGAATGATTTGACTGATATTTAATTAGTTAGATAATCTGAAACATTGTGACAAGCAAAAAATAAGAAATCAGTAAGGAGCAAACACTTCTCATTTTCATTTTTTTTCACGCCACTGTGTGTGTGTGTATATATACATATACAATTAGGAAGAAATATCAACAGAATAAAACTAAATAAAGGAAGCTTTACAATATTATATTTGTGCATATACATTAGATTAGTCCATACTGAAGTCAAATCTGCAGCTAATCTAATAAAATATCATACGATAACGGTCCAAAAGATTTAAAAAGAGCAAAATTAAAGAAAAACTAAAAATATTTAAATATTGTTGAAATTTAGTAGTTTTGTATTTTGTTTTTCAATATTTTGCATGAATTTTAATGTATTATCTTGCTATTTCTCAAGCTGTTCAGTTACTAAAATATTATTTAAAATATCTGTTTTGTTCAAATGCACCAAAATATATGACCTATATTCACTAAGAAATGGATAAAA
>CAIGQZ010032598.1:5527496-5556102 GCA_903798205.1 Danio tinwini
TATATATATGAGGTGGCGCAGTGGGTAGCGCTGTTGCCCCACAGCAAGTCAGTTGGCATTTCTGTGTGGAGTTTGTTCTCCGTGTTTATGTGGGTTTTCTCCGGGTGCTCCGGTTTCCCCCACAAGTCCAAAGATGTGCACTATAGGTAAATTGGGTAAGCTAAATTGTCCATAGTGTATGTGTGTGAATGAGAGTTTATGGGTGTTTTCCAGTACTGGGTTGCAGCTGAAGGGGCATCCACTGCGTAAAACTTATGCTGGATAAGTTGGCGGTTCATTCCACTGTGGCGACGCCTGATTAATATAATATATATATATATATGAATATATAGTTTGTTCAGCCAATAAGGCCAATAAGGCACTTTCTTCAGTCCATCATGTTGCTTGTTGTCAGTGAGCGTCCATATATGTGGCACCAGAAGCTGAGCGAATGTCAGATAAAGAAAGAGATTTTCATGAGTTTGGAGGGGGCAAAATGTTCACGATTTCTCATCTGTCAACAACAGCTTACACAGCCAAATGTCCTAAAAGGAATATTTTGACTGGAGGAAGGAAAAAAAGAGAAAAAAAGATGATGGCTTTGTTTCTGCTTGACAGATTAACTTCTATCAAGCAATGGAAGATTATACTATTAAATATAATTAATTGAAATAATCAAACTAATACATAATACAATAATACAATATACTATCAAAATGCTTTTAGAGTATGGAATCAGATGAGTCTTTAAAATAATACATTTGCAAAATACAATTCATACATCCACATTACAATTCACATTTACGATATCCAATGTGTAAATTCAAAACACAATTCGTAAATACAAAAAATCCAATTCATTTGGTGAAAATATGTATGATTTTTACTTGTGAATTCATAAACTGTGTGTTGTATTTATGAATTGTGTTTTGAATTTACAAACTGGATTTTATAAATGTGAATTGTGCTGTGCATGTATACATTTTATTTCATAAATGTATTATTTTTGAGACTGATGTGGCTCCATATTAGAGCCCTATGAAAAATTTTTGGTCACTTCTGATTTTATTCCAGCTTCCAAAGTTCACATTGTTGTTTTAAACATGGCCAATAGAACAAAATTCATTTGTCATTAAAAATGTCTTATTTAAAGTTATACTTTGTTAAATCATTTTATAGTTGCTTGAGTATAAATGCAGAATAATGTCTTGTAAAACAAAAAGCATCACCGAAAGCTTCCCATGTGTGCACAAGCCTTAACTATTTACACTGTGCTTGCATTGCAAAACATCTGTTTTGTGTCTGATTTAAACAACCCAGGCTCACTCTGATTATGTACCCCTATATACATTTCAGGAGAGCGCCAAATACGTCCCAGGAGGTACGTGTTTTTGATTTCACGAGTCCACCAGAGGCCGCTGTGTACACTTTTTCAGATCTCAGATTTCTTTCACGAGCACCATTTGCGCCTGCTGTTCTTATGTAAATCCACCAGAGGCCACTGTCGACTGACTGACTGACTGACTGACTGACTGACCGAGCAACCGATCCCACCATCCACCCCTTCCCTATTCCCAACCAACAGTGTTTTCAAAAGTAATCCAGAAAAAGAAAAGTCCTCGCCTGATTTTTACCACGTTTTCAGATTTTACCATATTCTGGTTATTTACTGGTTTGTTTGTCTTTTTTATTTTGGCTTTTGTTTTTGTCTTACCTGCTTTCTGGAACCTAATTCGCCAGACTTGAACCCTTTCGTCACGGTTAACTCTGCACTGCATTTCAGATCCTCCGACATTCACAGCGAGACACTGGACAAACTGGTAACAGCAGAAAAGGCGTTCACACAGAGGTAAGCGGTCAGCTGGTAGCGCGAAAAGGAACGGTGTCATACTGCCCCGTAGCTTTCGTTTTAAAGACGAAATGCAGCCATACGTTCATCTGGCTACATAATTTGCGCTCTCCAGAAATGTATATAGGGCTACATTTTCAGAATGAGTCTGTTTTGGATTTGAAACCACATATAAAAGTGGCACAAATCAGAATTGAAAAGATTAAATTCAGTGCGGTTTGTTCTGTTAACAATGTCATGACAATATAGGTCACATAAGGGCAAAAAACAAATATGCCCTTAGCCCTTAGTCTCTATAAGTTTACAAACACTAGTCGCAGTTTATTTAATTGGATAAATGTTGATTTACTGTAAATAGCATATTTATGGCAGAAATCTGCTTGAAGGAAATCACATGGCCAGATCTATTGCTTCTGTATAGAGTCTAATTCACGGTGGTAAACACTCTGGAAAGGCTATCATTGCTTACAATCCCATTAGGGAAGAAAATATATTTAAAACATTTTTTTTCTGGCACACACAGAGCCTCACCATAGTAACAATGAAGATAAAGTTGTGTGTATGTGCGACCCAGCACTCGCGGTGCCGTAACCCTCTGTGTTAAACACTCGTCTCTCACCTTCCTCTCTCTGTTTCTCCCCGATCAACCCCTCTAATGAACTGAAAGGTCAAAGCGCTAATAAAACTATTAGCAGAAATGAAACTCCCCAATGTGTTAATGCACTTTTAATTCCTGTTAGCAAATTTCATCCCCCAGCAGTTTGCCTCACGCTAATGAGAAATAAAATAGCGTGTGCGCAGGGAGTGGGATTTGGAGGCGAGCGAGCAAGGGGACAGTCCGATAACTCGACACGCACGTTATTCATGGGCTAAGGCCTGGTTCCAGCCTCCTGATTCTGTCGGGTTAATTAAAGAGCACATCTCCATCTGTTCTCATTCAAACGGCCCATCTCTCTTCCTCAGACAGCAGCCGAGATCTGCTCCTGCGTATAGCTTCAGCTGCAGACTGCTTTTCAATGCCACGCCAGTGTCTAAGGGCAGGGATGGGCAAACACTTTCCTGAAAGGGCCACAGCTCTGCAGAGTTTAGCTCCAACCACCTCCAACATGCTTAATAGTCTCTAGTATCTTGAATACTTTGGTTAGTTGGATCAGCTGTGTTTGATTAGAGTTGGAGCAAAACTCTGCAGAGTCACAGCCCTCCAGGAATCAGATTTGAGACCTATACCCTAACACAGGGATTGGCAATCTTGGTCCTGGAGGGCTGAAGAGGTGAGTTACAATTGTCAAGACCGCAAGAACAGAGGACCCTCACTTTTTCCCTTTTTTATGTTACAGTCTTATTCTAAAATGGATTAAATTCATTTATTTCCTCACAATTCTACACACAATCCCCCATGATGACAGTTTTTGAAATTGTTGCAAATTATAAAAAAATAAAAACCCTGAAAAATCACATGTACATCAGTATTGACAGCCTTTGCCGTGAAGCTCTAAATTGAGCTCAGGTACTTTCTGTTTCTACTTATCATTCTTGAGATGTTTCAGCAGCTTCATTGGAGTTCACCTGTGGTCAATTCAGTTGATTGGACATGATTTGAAAAGGCATACACCTGTCTATATAAGGTCCCAGGGTTGACAGTGCATGTCAAAGCACAAAACAAGCATGAAGACAAAGGAATTGTCTGTAGACCTCCGAGATAGGATTGTCTCGAGGCACAAGGCTGGGGAAGGTTACTGAAACATTTCTGCTGCTCTGAAAGTTCTAATGAGCACAGTGACCTCCATCATCCGTAAGTGGAAGATGTTTGAAACCACCAGGACTCTTCCTAGAGCTGGCAGGCCATCTAAACTGAGTGATCGGGGGAGAAGGGCCTTAGTCAGGGAGATGATCAATACCCCGATGGCCACGCTGTCTAAGATCCAGCGTTCTTCTGTGGAGAGAGTAGAACCTCACAGAAGGACAACCATCTGTGCAGCAATCCACTAATCAGGCCTGTATGGTAGAGTCGCCAGGCGGAAGCCACTCCTCGCCTAGAATTTGCCAAAAGGCATCTGAAGGACTCTCAGACCATAAGAAACAAAATTCTCTGATCTGATGAGACTAAAATTGAACTCTTTGGAGTGAATGCCAAGCGTTACGATTGGAGAAAACTGGACACCGCTCATCATCAGGGTAATACCATCCCTACAGTGAAGCATGGTGGTGGCAGCCCCATGCTGTGGGGATGTTTTTCGTCAGCAGGAACTGGAAGACTAGTCAGGATAGAGGGAGAGATGAATGCAGCAATGTACACAGACATTCTTAATGAAAACCTGCTTCAGAGTGCTCTTGACCTCAGACTTGGGCGACGGTTCATTTTCGCGCAGGACAATGACCCAATGCACACCACCAAAATATTAAGAGTGGCTTCACAACAACTCAGTGATTGTCATTGAGTGTCCCAGCCAGAGCCTAGACCTAAATCCTATTGAGAGCTTGAGAGGTACTGAAAAGAGGAATGGGCAAAAATTCCCAAAGACAGGTGTGCCAAGCTTGTGGCATCATATTCAAATAGACTTGAGGCTGTAATTGCTGCCAAAAGTGCATCAACAAAGTATTAAGCAAAGGCTGTGAATACTGATGTACATGTGATTTTCAGGTGTATTTTATTTTAATAAATTTGCAACAATTTCAAAAAATCTTTTTTCGACCTAGGGTGTAAAAAAACCAAATGCCAGTGTAGTGGCGACCCCTGATAAATCAGGGACTAAGCCAAAGTAAAATGAATGAATGAAGTCTAGGGGCTCTATTTTAACAATCTAAGCGGAAAGTCTAAAGCTGTCCAAACAAACATATGAAAAATATGGTTTGTGCATGGCCTAACAGGGCTGTGCTTAGGGTAACAGGGCTGTGCTTATTCTCTTAATGAGTTTTGGATGTGTTTTATACATAACGTGCATTAAACTGATAAATAAACTGAAAAAGACCCTCAGGTGAAGAAGGCATGGAGGCAGTGTTTTTATATCTATGTAGTAAGTAATAATTTTTGTAACATTTTAATCCTATATTGTTTTCATATGTAAAGATATTTGTGTATTGCTGTACATCCTGTGTGTAATAAACATTTGAACCCTCATAGGCAAATAACTAACGCGCTCCTTCAGCTTTAAGTTGGTCAATGGCACGGTCTATTTCAGTTCCTCAAAGTAGCAATGCACCTTAACACACCTCCTTTTCAGATCACAAAGGGGCACAAATGGATTTACTATTCAAACAACGTGGCGCAAAACATGAAAATTAGGGTTGCGCTGGTCTAAAAATAGCAACAAATCGCGCCAAACACATCTCGCGCCTTATTGCACCTGGTGTATGATAGGGCCCTAGGCCTGCATTCAGTTCAATTATGGCTCGTTTCCATTGAGTGGTACAGTACGGTATGGTTCGGGTCGGTACGAGTCACCTTTATTAGACTCGTTTCAACTACAAAGGGTACCCTTTTGGTGGGCGTGGTGTACTACAGAGAGTTTCTGTCAACGTCATTCTCGCTCAAATAAATGTCTACAGTAAAGCTGTACAGTTCGTTCACATTATATGAGAAGCTCTTCTAACAAAACAGATGCTTTAAACATATTAATACTTGTTTATAAATGTTTATTACTAACATTTCTATGAACATGATTTGATTATAACTGCAGATTAATGACAGTGTGACAGTGTTACAGCCTACTGTAACGACTGCAATTATATCAAATAAATAAATAAATGCAACATATATGAACACATACAGACCCTTACAGTCTCCGATATGTTACCACTTACAGATAAACTACACACAGCAGACATTAAGTCCTTATTTGAGTTCAAAAACAACACGCAGCATATACAGTGGCCCACAGTCAGAGCTAACCTCTCATCTGTATCTGTAATCTTCAGCAGCACATGTAGCCTCTGTTAGAGAGTAATTCTGTCATTCCCAGTTCATAATAGTCCAAAAGGTGAGGATAAACATGGAAGTTTGTTCATGATTTGTTCATGGCAGTTTGTTCAGGTTGCTGAAACTATTTGCTCCTGTGTTTTGTTGGGCTTCTCCTTTTTTCCGTGCTTCACTCTCACATTTGTCCTTTTCTTTCTGAATGGATCAGATGTCGAAGATGCTTCATTAATCACACACATGCTATTATCATCAGTTCAAAAAGTTTGTTATATCAAATTTAAACGCGATCGCGAGCTCCCTGGAGAAAGCGAAAACCACTCGCATTTTTAGACTTTTAGACGGCCTCATAAAACAACAACAGGACACAGCAAATTCTTGGCTTTGTGGCTGTTCATCAAGACAACGATAAGGTTTGTTTTGAGCCCGGGTCATCCATTATTGTTATTATAATGCATATAGTTGTCTCGGCTGTGTATTTAAACACATGGCGGCTCCATTGTTTTGATTCTGGCTAGCTCCACGAGATCGTGATGCATCTCTGTAAACCAATCAGCGTTCAGCTGCGCATGTAGCTCCACCTTTTGGTACCCTTTCTCGTCTTAAAAAAGTGGTACGGTACGGTTCGGTACGCTTTTGACAGTGGAAACGGCCATAAAAGCATACCGTACCGAACCGTACCAGTCAGTGGAAACGGGCCATTGAGTACAGTAAATTAAGCCAATAAGGCCAAATGTGATGTGAGAGAAAAAATACTACAAGAGATTAAACACGACAAATGCCAATCTAAATAATCAACAAAAAGTGATTTTTTCCATTTAAAGTATATCTCAAGATGTGTTTTTCAACTTTATTGTTGGAAATATGGCAGCCCAGTATACTGTACTGCTAAAAAGCACTTCCTTCTATAGGAGATAAAACCAATTAGGCGAACAGACTAAGGAGAAAGAAAAAAAAAGAGGCAGCAGTAATAAAAACACAAGATCCAGAAGGAGGGGCAGACTCGCTCTATTACCAAACTGTGCCTTTTAATCAATAAAAAGATAAAAGATATTTTAATCAAAGGCATATTTCCTTGTTTGTGTAATGCCTTCCCAGCGCACACGTAATCTTTAAGCAAGTGAGAGTGATGCATAATGCACTCCCAGAGAGCCACTCATCCGTGGAAATTGCCAAAGCAGATAGTCAGCAGAAACATACACTCGGCAAGTGCTCGGAGCTAAAGCGCACGCCTGCCGCTAAATTAGATTAGGACATTTATATTAAAGAAAATTGCATCCTGTAAACTCAAATAATATCCCCCCTCTTCCACACACACACACACACGTAGGAAAGAGCGCATTACTTAAACAACACACACACAGACACATCACCACCACTGGCTATTAGGGCAAATAGTGCAGGCTATTTGTCCAACACGCTAACATCCGCTGGCTTTGATGTTAGCGGCGAAATAACATTAGCCGGGTAACTGGAGCCACACTCTCGCAGACCAATTCACCGCGTTTCAGGTTAATGAGCTGGAGGCCCGAGGTGGATCGGGTTCCAGTCTAGCGGGTTAAACGGCTGTTGACATGGGCCGAGGAGACATTCGCCAGCCCCGGAGACTAGCCTAGCGCCACTCACCTGACCGCCGCTAGCTGCGTTGCGGTGAGTCTGATTGTTTTGCTGGGTTTAAATGCGTGCATTAAGTGAAATTCATCTCCCATCTAGTCACTGAGCTGCGCCGCTCGCCATCTAAAGGACGTAGCAGGTGTTTTGGAAAAAAAAAAACATCAGATTAGCAACAAGGCTGATGAAACCTTGTTGAAATTACATTGAGGTCTACTTAAAAGCAAGGCCATCGCAAAAAATAGGCTGCAGCCACTGACCTGTTTAAAAGCATTGTTTCCTCTCACTGAAGACATCATTTATATAATCATATTTTTATCTAGTTATTGGTCCATAACAAGTTCTCCATCCTGGATTTGACTCAATCGGTTGACTAAAAATAAAGACGGCGTCTCTGCTGGCTGCTCGAAGGTTTGTACTTTTGTTTGTTCACAACTCAAACTTTTTCAGAGACTAATTTGAGGATACAGTAGGAATTCTTCTTAAGGTCTCTTCAGATCTGAGCCAGTAATAATTAATAATAATTTGCTAGCTCTTTGAATAAATATAAAGCATTGTATGCAGTCTACACTAACCTTAATACAATTATTATCATTATTAAATATACAGTCGTAAGATGGTGCTAGACCCACACGGAATCTGCGCATGCAGAAATCCGCAGATTTACACAGATATTTAGCCCATCATTGAGTCTATATATTTACTTCTGTACATGTGTGTAAATTTATATTTATTTAGTTTTTAAATAAATTTCACTAATATTATTGTGATATAATAATAGTAATATTAAAAATGCTCGCATGATTTATTTACAATACAGTTTTTAAAGTAATATTTTCTGTCTTTTAGTAGATATATTATATGAGGCTTGCTTTGTTTACCAAATAAGTGGATCGAATTGGATTTGCATTGTAAACATTAAATAAAAGTTAAAATTATATTATTTTTTATTTCATATATTAAGTTTTTTGTTATGATACTCCCAAAATCATTCCACATAAATCTGCAGATGTTTTACAAAATTCTCAGCAGAAATAGCAAAAACTGTCCGCAGACTCTGTCTGGCCCTAGATGGCGCCAAACAGTAAAGAACAGCGGAGTGACAGATAAGCATATATGTATAGTAGTCAACATTTGATATGGATCAAAAATGTTTTTATCAAAATTGTCCTAAAATAAGAATGGAAGTTGTTTTGGAGTAATATTAGTAATATAAGTATTCAACACCGGACCATTTTTCTCAGAAAACATATTTCTAAAGGTGCCGTTGACTTGAAATTTTCCCCAGATGATGATAACAACCGAAGAAATCCATATATTAAATGAAACAAGTTTAATTATTTTACTAATTAAGTAATGTGTAATTAAATTAAATGATGCAGGGGAAAAGTATTGAACACATGAAGAAAGCGAGCTGTAGAAAGGCAGTGAAAGCCCAGACAGCAGCTGAAATCTTTCAGTAGTTCTTCAGCAAATAAATGAATATTAGCCGCTTCAGTCCAACATCTACATTAGCAGAAGGATGAAGATGAAACCAGGGTGGACAGTTCACCGAGACAATAATCCAAAACACAGCCAATGAAACTCTCAAATGCAAAAACCAATAGAAAATACTAGTTAAAGCTCAGATTTGATAGACGAGACCCACAGAACCATCTAGATTTTGACACTCTGTTGAAGTCTGTGAAAAACACACCCCTGAGCAATGCATGTGACTTCACTCTCCATATGAGGCGTCTTTAAGCTGCCATATATGTAAGTCAAAAATTGGCCTGTGTTATTAATTGTTATCAGGACAATTTGTAAAGAAATTATAAACTGAAATAATTATTGGGTAGTAATAAGGAAATAATAAACTTTGGAATGTGGTGATTGAGAAATCAGCATTAGTGATAGGGAGCACGGATCATCTTACTGACTCAGACCTTTGAGTCTTGTTCAGCAAGTCATTTCGTTCATGTTGTTCAACTTGCCAAAATATCATTAAAATGTTACGAGTTGCTTCCGAACTCATCTACAACTACCCCAAACATTGTTCACACCGCTAACTAAAGTCATAACTAGAATGCTATAAAAAAGAAAAAATAGCCACTTTTCGTTTACCTGGTGTTTTCGCTATGATTAGCTCAGCTCACCTCTTCTAATAAATCTTCAAGGTTAAAGTGGTTCATTCACGTCACACTGACAGTCCCAAAAAATGTTACTCTGACTCCTGAGTCTTTCTGGTAGAACTAATCTTCTCCTAATCTTCTTCTTGCAAGAGCAAATGAACGATTCATTGCCTAAGAGGGCTCACAAAAAAGATTCTTTCAAAATTAACTAATCATTCAAGAACGACTCATCACTAATCAGAATCAAGTATTCTAGGGAGCCGTGTAATAAATGCTTGTAACAGCTTGTTTGCAGTGAGGCACGGTAGCGCAGTGGGCAGCAAAAAGGTTGCTGGTTTGAGCCCCGACTGGGTCTGTTGGCATTTCTGTGTGGAGTTTGTTCTCACAGAAGTTTCTTTGGTAACACTTTATAATAACTACACACTATGAACCATTTTAATAAGCATTAGCAAATAGTGAATTCATTATCTGTTAAGTATTAACTCTACATTAATAAGCGTTAGTAAGCAGTTTATAACTGCAGCTACAAATACTGTATTAATTGATTTATAACCACATTTATAATGTGCTTAATAACTGTACTTTCATAATTGTTAATAAATGCTTTATTAACTCAACTTCATGCAGTTGTGTGACCTAATCTAAAGTGAGGACTATTTATGCTTTAGAAATCCCTTATAAATGACAATTAAAGGCTCAGCTAAATTATAAACAGGAAAACAGAACAGAAACTACTTTATTCATTTCTATTTATTTGAAGATACACAAATGAAACTATATGAAATGAAAAACAAATCTCTGCAACCTTATCTAAACTAAAATTACTGTACAGTTTGAAAATTTCATCGTATTATATTGTTAAATTATTATATTGTTGTTGTTTATCCAATTGTATGTTGTATTTTGACGCTCCTGTTATTCAGCAATGGTTAAACTTTATAGAAATTTTAGATTGCAAAGATTTTTATTTATTTGATACTAAGCCTTTATATGTCATTTATAATGGATTTCTAAAGCATAAATAGTCCTCACTTTAGATTAGGTCACAAAACTGGATGAAGTTGAGTTAATAAAGCATTTACTAACATACATAGTAACCATTTGTACATGCCTGAATAATCAGATATATAAACATTGATTTCAATAGTTTGTTAGTCATTTACTAACTCAATCTGAATTATCTTAAATGTCACCAACTACTGTTAAATAACCGGTTTGTTAATAATGCAATACTTAATTTAGTTATGAAAAATAAATCATTAACAAAGTATGAAAGTACAGTTATTAAGCACATTATAAATGTGGTTATAAATCAATTAATACAGTATTTGTAGCTGCATTTATAAACTGCTTACTAACGCTTATTAACGTAGAGTTAATGTTTAACAGATAATACATTCCCTATTTGCTAATGCTTAATAAATGGTTTATAGTGTGTAGTTTTTATAAAGTGTTACCGTTTCTTCTTGTGTTGGCCAGTCCACAGTCCAAAGACATAAGCTATAATTGAACTAGGGCGTACTCACACTATGTACAGTTGCCTTGAACTGGGCCGAAGCACACTTGTTCCCCCCTCCCGTCTCCCCCAACAGCCCGCACTCACATTACACTCAGGATCAAGCACGTTTTTGTCATCGATGATGCGCTGTTCAGTAAGCGCTCTCGCTCAGCACAGTGGAGATTTCTTTAGTTATATCGTTTAAGTCGTTTGATATGCGGTGACCCGCAGTCAAATATTTTACCGAACAGATCAGCCACTTTTGACGCTCAAAAACAATCATCAAGTCCTCATGCTGCAGGAATTAGGAGGTTTGCTCAAGCTGCAGCTGTCATGCAGTGAGGGGTTTGTGTCTTTAATAAACTACGACAGTTTGCGTTTATTGAACAGTACGAATGATTAATACATCTATATAAAACATTCCCTTAAAAGTCACGTCTCATCTTCAGTTTCGGGCTCAGGCATGCTTTGCACTCACACCACAATCGTAAGAGTCCAAGTGAACCGCGCTCTGGCACACCTCTTCCAACCAGGCCAGGGCCGGCTAAGTGAACCGCTCCTAAGCCCGATTCAAAGCACTCAAACGAACCAGGAAATGGGCCTCGGCACTGTTCATATAGCATAGTGTGAGTACACCCTCAGATTAACTAAATTGACTGTAGTTTATGGGTGCTTTCACACCTGCCTTATTTAGTTCGGTTGAATCGCACTAGAGTCGTTTTCCCTTTTGGTACAGTTCGTTTGGGCAGGTGTGAATGTAGCAATCGTACTCAAGTGCGCACCAAAAGCGGACCAAAAAAGCGGGCCGGGACCTCCTTGAAGAGGTGGTCTCTGTATGCTTTTAAACGAACCCTGGATCGGATCGTTTGTGGTGAGAACATGATCCGAACTAAAACAGACCCAACCGCAAAAAGTACTGCGCCTTCCCACATAGCAAATGGACTTGGCCCAAATGTGGGCCATAGTTCACTGTTCAATTCATAGTTCAATTAATTCACTGCTGGCGTGTTGACGGCACTGGCATGCATAATGTCAGCCAAATGTGGGCCATGCGAGTTGTGGATGGGAGGTGTGTGGCCCAGATCAGTGTAGCGATTGTTCACATTGTTTAGGTAACATTAGACTGGGTTATGGCTCAGTTTTTAGGGTTTCTGGTTAAAGGGTGGTGTTGATATGGTTAACTTAAAGCTGAGAATCGGTACCAATAATAAACCTGTTTTGGCCCAGTTCAGGGCCAGTTAAGGGTAATAAATTGGCTAAGATATGGGCCGGTTATGGCCCATGTGTGGCCCTTGTATTTAATCCAGTTATGGGCCACTTCAGGACCGTCATTCTTTGCGGTACTTGGGCCAAAGGAAAAGTTATTGAGTGGCCTGGAACTGGGCCAGAAAACATTTGCTATGTGGGTTTTTGGACTAATCCAGCTGCCGTAGGACGATGCGCTGTGCATTATGGAATGTGGAGGAAAAGTATTTGTTGACAGCGCTTTACCAACAGAAAGAGAGAGAGGGGAAACATTACCTGATGGATCGTTGTTAAGCAGATGTCGCAGTTTAGCTAAATTAATTCACGCCTCCTCCTGAAGTGTTGTACGATGCACCTTCGCTGCTTTCGACGCTTTATTCTCGAAATGTATAGTTTGTCTAAAGTGATGTATACAAACTATATAGTATACTATGAGCAGGGATACAATCAGCCAGCGCAGTCGTCCCTCCACAGTGAAAAGCAACATTTTGTCTCCTGCCGTTTTTTTTATTTGTGGGAGTTCCATTGGCATTTTCCCACATGTGAATTCTGACCAATCGAAAAGCAGTTTAGGAAATATGTTCAACAACATCTGGCCAATGAGTGATGTGGATTTTGTCACATAAATGCATTTTGGTTCTTTTCAACTGGTTCGGACCAAAGCAATTAGTGTGGTGTGAAAGCGACCCAAAGGCGGCAGAAAATGCTACAATATATCATTATTACCCTTGGTCCGGACCAAATAAAGCGAACTACAAATGTGAAAGCACCCTATGTGTCCTGGTCCTCAAAATTGGGGGTTGAGCATTAGGCTAATGACCCACCTCATAAAAATAAGATGTTATAAAACACCAACATGGTGCGGGTCAATATTAACTTTAATATAAACAGCCCTGGGAGTAAGAGTAAGCAGAGCTTGTTTGCAGGAACCTACAAAAGGACTGTTTTACCAGCACTATAGTTTTCCCAGCTGTGTGTCCAGAGGCAGACTTCCCGGAGCAGCTGCTGCAGCCCAGAGCAGGGGTGTCCAAACCTGTTTCTGGAGGGCCACTGTCCTGCAGAGCTCCGAGCTAACCCTAATTAACCACACCTGAACCAGATAAATAAAGGACTTCAGTCTCACTAGAACTTCCAAGTAAGTGTGCTGGAGCTGGCTGAAGCTTAATTTTTCAAGGATATTAACAATCCAGGATCAGGTCTAAGAAAAACGATTGTTTTTATATCATACCAGTCCACATGAAATCAAAATTTACTGTTAATTTTACTAGCACATGTTCACTAGGTTTACATGGACATCAGTAATCAAATTATTTGTCTTAATCTGATTAAGACAATAATATGATTAAGGCGTTTACATGAATGTTCCTTTATTGTTCCCGTTTTACATGTTATAGTACATACTTCGATTTACGTCTTTATGGCAGCATTCGACGCTAGTTTCCTCTGGCGTTTTACACAACAACAGCTCGTGTCCATCATGGCACCATATGGGATTTTGAGCGATTCATTTTTAATTTTGCAACAAGTTCAGCTGCAATTTCTCACACTGCTGTGTACATGCAAACAGACAACGGCAGATGCAAATTCTTAAGCAAGAGACCACCTCTGCCATTTTATTCACTAGCTTTAAATTCATGCTGTGTGTTCATCCTGTCGCAAAATGTAGCAAAAATTACTAAAAACAGTAATAGTTTTAAAATCGGAGTATTGGTATCCATGTAAAAGTACTGATTGTTAGTCTTAAAGTGAACAATTAATCTGTTTAGGTTAATCCACTGACAAATAAACTGTTTTGTTAATCTTTAATCAAATCTGCTTGGAACGCCGGTCCTTCTCTGAGTTTAACGGATTGAGTGAAGTATGTTTAGTCACGCCCCTCCAGCCAATAGTGTGCTGAGAGTGAAAGATGGGGAGTGCTAAAGGAAAGCCACACCCCCTACTTTTTTTATTATTATTCATGAATGAAAATATACAACCACAATCAGGAGATCAATATAAGAGAGATACAAAAGAGGTAAAATACCAGCTACATTAACTGCGGAAAGAAAAAAGACTAACAAAACAAAGAAAGTGGTAAGTAAATTACAATTGTATAAAAGTGTATGACAATAAATAAATTAAGAGCATTACCAGCTTGATCTCACGAGGAAACGTAAGTATTTTACGTTTTGTCAGTTTATTGGCTAATTCGTACAAATTTGTAAGAGTTCAGTCGTACAAAAATGTTTGATTTTTAAAAAGAGGCGTGGCACCCAACCCCGCCCCTAAACCCAACCGTCATTGGGTGATGAGCAAATCGTACTAAATGGTACGAATTAGATCGTACAAATTCATACGAATTAGCCACTAAATCAAAAAGTTACGAATTGGCGTAAGATTGCGTGGGCATTACAGGAAAGCTATATAAATCAAACCTGTCAATAGACAACAGCTTTTTATATAGTACCAAAAATCGAACACATTTTTTGTTGTTACACATACAGAAAGATTTGAGCAGTCAACTTCAACCAGAAAATGTCGAAAAGTAGGGATTGAAGCCATGTGTTTTTGTTAATGTATAAAAAAAAATCCAAACAAAATAAAAAAGTTGAAGATAAATTGATGTGCAGATTCTGAGAAATAACAATTTTTTTTTTTCTCACTAAAAGATGGTGCAAATGTAGGAGGGGTGTTTAAATAATGACACAGGTCGAACCAAAATTTTTTAACAAATTCACACATAAAAAATAAATGCATTAAAGTTTCATCATCCTTACCACAAAATGTACAACTACTCGAAGTATTAACATATTTGGAAATAAATGAGTTAGCTGGATATATTTTATGCAATATTTTAAAGTGAATTTCTTAAGGTTTTTTTAGGTAAAAAGTATTTATGAGGCAACAACCAAGCTTTTCTCCAGTCAATATTATCAATTAATGCACCCCAATGGAATCTGCCTTGCAAAACCATGTTTTTTTTTTCTTCATATTTTTTGCATAGTATTATATATGAATTTTGACAAGATGCATTAAACCTGTGGGGATAGCTCTAAGAGCAGTATTATATTCTTTGAAGGGAATAGGAAAGTCATGAACAGTCATAAAGCATTCATAAAACAGTAGGTTACCAAAATCATCAAATAAAGAAAATAAATAAATGAAGCCTCTATCAAACCAATTAGTATAAAAAAGAGATTTATTTCTAACAGTTATTTCCATAATATTCCACAAGATAGTTTTGTATGGTGAGAAGTAGTGAAGGTAACACAACGTCCATGCAAGCCTGCTGATGAAAACTGGCTAATTTAACCGGGAGATTACTACACAAAAAAAAATAAAATAAAAGGAAGACCACCGATTTTATTAAACATATAATTAGGAATGAAAAAACATATAGAATTTTAGCCAATTTATTCGAAATGCATAGACCGATCTAAAAAAAGTCTATATTTCTTCAAGTCCCCCCTCACTTCTAGCCACGCCCCCTACTCAATATTCCATTTCAGCTGGAAAAACATCATCATACTGAAATAAAAGTCCAGAGCAACTTCTTGTTCCATAAACATCTCTGTAAACGCAACAGATCATGCATGTTCCACAGGATATTAATGGGTAGGTAAACAACTGACTGCTTCTATACTCATAGTGAGTTCAAGTAATGTATTTACGAGTTAAACGTAACTGAATGTTAACTCAATCTCTTTATTAAGAGTGAAAAATGTTTTATTTAGGGGAATGCGGGGCACAAAGTAACGCAGGGTTAAATGTAACAGAGTTTTAAGGTATTTGCTCAGGGTTAACCATGGCATGCTTCAGAGGTTTTCACCACAGTGTCGGCAGACATCTTCCTGCCAATTATTGAAAAATTTCGGCGAAATTTGGATGAGAAACACAGAAGAAACCATTGGGAAATCGAGGCAACGTGAACAGTTTGTGAGCACAATTAAGTGCACACAGCATGCTATAGTATTTGATAATTGCAGGAAATAATCCCAAAAGGCAAATGACTTTGTAAAGAAACATTAACCAACAAAAATACGATTTATACGCTGAGCTCAGTGGCTAATTAGCCGGAATCAGCTGAGAATCAGTCATGAAAGGTAATCATAGCTTTATGCATCAAATTGTAAAATTGGCCAATTTACCAATGCAGTTAGAAATCATCTGGTTTTGGATAAAACTCGTCACTACATCGTTCTTTTTCCAAACAATGCATCGTACTATGATAGTTCAGCCACGAGTTACGTCGTTGTTTGGGAAATGCACCACAGGGTTAGCCATGTACCGTAAGTTACCATGATGACGAAACCAACGAAAACCAACCCAACGTCTGGAACCTGAAAACTCATAGTTTGTTCAAACTAAACATAAACTTACCTAAATAAGGTAAAAACCCAAACTGGCTTTGTGCAACAGGCCTAGGATATGGTGGCGAGAAAGCACATGCAATTACAAAAATGGCAACAAATTGAGAAAAGATCTTCATCCGTTTGACAGCACAACGCAACTACACTTTTTAAAACTCGCTGCATTTTCCCACAACGTAAACAAATGAATAAAACAATGAATTTTCTCACAGCACAATTAAAACTATTAATGAAACACTATGCATTTTCTCCCAACACTTTATAATAGCACAACGAAAAGGTTTCAAGGGGACCCTAAAATGTGACAGACCCGGCTATTTAGCTTATGGTTATTTAGGCTAATAAAAATTTTTTTGGGTCCTCTTGAAACATTTCCGTTGTGTTTTTATTGGTTTTTGCAAGTGTTGTGAGAAAATGCAGTGTTTTATTAATGTGCTTGGATTGTGAGAAAATGCAGCGCGTTTTATTAATGTGTTTGCATTGTGAGGATTTGCAGCATGCATGCTGTCAAACGGATGAGGATATTTCCTAAATTTGCTGGCATTTTTTGTAATTGCATGTGTTTACTTAAATTGTAGGACATTAAGCTCTCTTGGCCACCATACTAGGGGGTTAAGTACATTGAGAAAATCCTTAACGTGAAACCTCAGAGTCAGTTTTGATTCTCAATATGGACAGATTTCTGATCAACACTTAACAAGAAAAACAGAGCAGGACTTGACTTTATCCACTGGGAATTTACTGAATTGTTAAAAAAAACCACTGTGTTACATACCAGAATGGAGCTTCAGGGAGATTACTGACCAAAGCCAATAAAGAAAATCATATCATAAAGGGACGCCTACATTGATGAAAGGTGAATGCTTGTTTCTTTTTTTAAATAAGACCAAAAATGTGTATTTAATAAGATAAATAAGGTCAATCCGAATGACCGTTTTGAATTATCCATATACTCAAGGGTATTTTAAAGTCTTGCTGTAAATGTTGTGTTTCACTCGCATCGGGCAAATGGAGGGAATTGGGTGGGAAACGCAGCCACTCTAATAGTGATTCATGGTTTTCGTCAGCCCTTTTGACAGCTCAGGTTCGATCCTCTGCTCACTGTGCTGTAACGCGATCACCGCCAACATTATCATAACAGCATGTTGGTGGTGTTTGGGTACTGACATATTGATCTCCCTGCCACTGAGGAGACATGATAGATTGGGCTTCCAGAGCCAAACGCTAAAAAACAAGTGCTCCAAAAAGCGGGAATCCAGGAAAGCTGTTAATGTAGGAAGAGCGGTAAGAGTTGCCCACAAGACAAGAGGCAGGCAGACCTGTTTGGATTACATTTGCAGGAGATTCAGGAGAAAAAATGATTAAAACTAGGGTTGTTTCTCAATTCCAAGAATGCAGAGAACGGACTTGCACTCTCAACCCAGGCTCATTCTGATTATGTATCCCTATATACATTTCTGGAGAGAGCAAAACACGTCCCAGGAGCTACGTTTTTTTTTTTTTTGTGAATATGCCAGAGGCCCCTGTGTATGCTATTTGAAATCTCAAATTTCTCTCGCGAGTGCCGTTCGCACCTGCTCTTCTCATGTAAATCCACCAGTGGCCGCTGTTGACTAACTCACTGACTGACTGACCAACCGACCAATCCCGCCACCCTCCCTCTTCCCTAAACCCAACCAATAGTATTTTGAAAAGCACTGATTGACCCGCCCACCCCCTTCCCTAAACCCAACTGCAGTGTTTTAAAAAGCAATCCAAAAAAAGAAAAGCCCTTTCCTGATTTTTACCACATTTTCAAATTTTACCACATTTTGACCCTGTTATTTACTTTACTATTTTTTGGCTTCTGTTTTTGTCTTACCTGCTTGGAACTGTTCTTCATCGGACTCAAACCCTGTCATCGCGGTCAACTCCGCTCTCCATCTCAAGTCCTCCGACGTACGTGTCGAGCTACCAGACAAACTGGTAACAGCAGAAAAGTCGACCACATGCAGGTAAGCGGTCAGCTGGTTGTGACCTGTATCATTCATTTTAAAGATGAAATGCAGCCATACGTACTTCTGGCTACATAATTTGCGATCTCCAGAAACGTATACAGGGCTACGTTGTCAGAATGAGCCCATGTTGTGCATTCTCGTGGCGAGTGGTCTTGCCAAGTTACCTCAGAAGAACGAACTCAGGAAGCCGCAAGAGAACACGTCCTGTGAGAAATGAGATGCTGCGTTCTTCATGACAGTCAAATTATCTTCACACATCTTAACAAAATTTTGTAAAAATATTACAACATTTAATTTACCTTGCAAATATAGACGAATTACCAACCTACGTCACACATGACGTCACACGGGTCCCCGGATGCAAAAAAAAGGCCGGCTTCAATAGCAAACATGTCGTGTTTTGCGGTAGGATGCCAAATTTGTTAAAAACTTTTACCATACACCACACTGCTTTCAATGCCGACTGCAGATGTCTTTGGCTAAAAGGGAGCTGAATGAAGTGACAACCTAGTTAGAAATACTCAACTCTGCAGTTCTCATGTTGTATCAGGTAAGTTCAGGCTATGCTGAATCATATACATTATTCGTTTTTGATTGCAGCAATGATTTCGGCAAAACAGTTACAGATGGTTAATTAAACTGCGGACACTGAATGCTAAGAATCAAACGTGAAAGTGTAAGTTATTAAAGTTGGTTTTATATTCACACATTCATTCAGTGACAACGTGTGACACACTCCCTATATTGTTTACCACGGCACTATGAGTATTCGGTCTGAAATAACCTGCAAGTGTGACTTAAAAACAACATGAGCACTGTTTATTTGACTGTGAACAATGTTGTACCTTGATAGTCATTGGCTGCTAATATGATTTCGCTATTTAGAGTTTTGCAAATAATACTTTTTATGAAATTATATTATTAAGGGAAAAGTCTAAATGTGCGAATATAAACCTAACTTTACCTTTATGTGTAAGTTCACATACCCTGGGCCTGCCGCACAGGTGTAGTTCGCTGTCAGAATGCAGTTTTCCTTGTTGACGATCACCCAGGCCTTGTAAAACGTTAGCTCCATCTTTTTTTCCTCGTCTTAGGCTAGGCAGATCCTCGGTTTTTAGCACTACATAGTTTTGAATCTGGTAATCAGGGAACATTATTTCCTGCACATGACCACACAGAACACAATTGTTGGCATCCAAACACTTGTAGGCCTTTAACTTCTCTTGTAAAATCCCTTGGAGCTTCAATGAGATTGTATATTTGGGGCTGGATGCTTGGTTATTTCGTCTTATCCAATATCCATTGGGAGGGTGCTATCGTAAATGGATCTGTCAGACGACCGCCGCTCACTTTTACGTTAATTTTGCCGAATCACTGTGCTTATCACTGGGTGACAAGCTGTTATAATATGCTGAAAGCATTATGTAAATAATAATCAATATATCTTATTTCGGTCCCACTTTATATTAAGGGTTGTTTATACCTGTGAACTTACATGGTAACTAGATGTGTAAGTAGTATGTAACTACAGTGTATGTACACACTGGTATATAGTATTTACTTGTGTAATACTGGTGTAACTACACACATGTAACAACACACTGAATAGTATGTGTAAGCTCAAATGTGTAACAGGACATTGGTTACAACATTAAAAATGTACACATCTGTAACAAGAATTACAAAAGTGCATTATGTAACAACAATATACTGTACTTGCAGGTATTTTCCCACTTCCACACCTGTTTGCATATCATATACTTCTGAACACTGTATTAGAATAAGAATGGCAGAACTAACGCTGCATTAGAAGGTTTCACCTTGTGATACCAGTGTAATTACAGGGTAAATCATCAGGAATTGTCTACTCAATATAAAGTGTAAAATGGTCATAAATTATTGTGTAATATATATAACCTATAAGCCTTTGTGCAATATGTTGTTTTAAGGTAAACTGTAGAATCACATCAGTAATTCACATTAATGAGGTAGTTTACCAAAGTTTGTGTTAATAATGTCCTGTTACACATTTGAACTTACACATACTATTCGGTGTGTTGTTACATGTGAATAGTTACACCAGTATTACACAAGTAAATACTATGTACCAGTGTGTACATACACTGTAGTTACATACTACTTACACATCTAGTTACCGTGTAAGTTCACAAGTACAAGCGACACTTAATATAAAGTGGGACCCTTATTTCTAAGACAACAACAAACTTTGTACCGCACGGATGTCATTCCCTCGCTGTAAATGGTAGCGCTCAGGTTTTTTTTCTGCCACCTCCCTGCGCGCGCATCCTGAATGTTCACAAACATGGTAATTGGTCTATACTTTGCACAATACAAATAAAACATATTTTAATATGGATTTCAGCAGCTGAACACCCTTAAAGTGTTTATGCTTTTATGACGATTCTCATGTTAATGTTTACTTTTCACCGTGCCACTCCAGGAAACTCTCTGAACTTTGATAATAAAAATGCTGTGCTTTCCACCTCCTTTATCCAACTTTAGTGACTTTTGGGACTTCTAGAGTAAGTACTATGCATCAATGTATCCATCCTTGATATTAGGAGTACATCCGGGCATCCTTCTAGAGTTTTAGATCTGAACTTTGGAGGTTGATGATGACGTTACATGAGGACACAAGAACACATATTAAGAAACAGACTTTATCTTGTTGAAGATGTCAACAAAAGGCCTCTCATGTTTTCAAACATGTAGCCAAACAATGGAAAATCTTGGAAGACTTGGTTAGTCTCTGTCATCCTCTTCGGATTGCTCTGGAATACTCCCTGCCCAAAATCCTGTCCTGGAAGGCATCCCGGGAGGCAGCGTTCAGGGCATACAGCCAGCCCGGGCTGCGTACTCTGCATTAACAACAGAGGAAGCGGCAGCCGGCGGAGATGATGGGGCTGCATTGTTCCAAAAGCCAGCTGACGGGACTTGATTTAGCACCAGAGTGGCTCTGGGATTCGGGGTCAGGAGAGGAGTGCCACGGGCTGAGCCTCCAGCTCTCCACCCATAAGATGGTAGTATGAATCATTTCTGACCCAGACCTGACCCGGGCCTACTAGCCCCTATATCCCCTTCCACCGACATGCACATGACAAATCTGGTGTTTATTTACTCGCAAAAGAAAAAGGGTAAGGAGCAGCAGGGCGGAAGAAGAAAAAGTCCTGAAAATCAATACAGGAGTTACGGAGACATGGCCTCTGATTAGAGTTTTTTCACTGGCTTTAGGGGAGGGTCTTCTAGTGTGCTTTGAGTAATTGATTCCTATGCTTGTTTATACAGAGACAAGGCTTTCTTGAGCGATGCTTAAGAACAACCTGCAGTACGGACAGATGAAGCATTCAGAAATATTCAGTTGTATGATTTGTCCAGCTGTAGGGTCAGAGAGAGCAATTTCATGTGTCTTCTAGGGGCTGTTTATAGCTTTTTTCTAATTGGTTCTAATCGTGAAATAGACAGGTGTAAATGCCCCCCAAAACTGATATACAGTACTGTGCAAAAGTTTTAGACCACCATTATAATAAACAAATGTGACCCTTTACCACAAAACAAAAGTGTTGATTTTTTTTTGTTGTTAATTTCTTTAAAATTATCTTTCAGTTGATGTATGGTTAGTTAAGATAGGAGTTAGGTTAGTTTAGAGTTTGAATTATTTAGGTTTAATTGTTTAGGACATGTGAAAGACTGTTGGAGAGAGGTTGTTTGTCCTGCTTTGAGTTGCATTTCTACCAGTGTTGTTAGCAACATTGACTTGATGGGATTGAAACTGTTGAAAATGAAAGAGGTTTTAATTCGTTATTCCAACCCTTCTCGAAAGGACTTTAGTAGTAATAGTTTTCATTTAGTTTCAGGTCAAATCCAGCTTCTTTCAGCTTCGACTTTTAAAAACAGTCAAACTTATTCTATTAAAAATAATGCTTTTATTACTTTTAGGTTGGATTACTGTAATTCACTATATTTTGGGAACAGTCAGACAACTCTATCCCGTTTACAGTTAGTTCAAAATGCTGCTGCAAGAATTTTAACCTGTACCAAAAACCATGATCAAATCACACCAGTCTTACATTCTTTGCACTGGTTGCCTGTGCCTGCCACATCGTGTCACTTAACTTTAAAATTCTTCTCTTGGTTTTTAAATCTTTAAATGTCCTAGCAACTTCTTATCCGTTGACTGAACATCAGCCTGGTCGGTCTCTTCGGTCATCAAACCAGAGATTATTATGTATCCCTAAAAGTCTAGGCTGAAATGCAGAGGTGACTGCGCTTTCACAGTAGCTGGTCCTAGATTGTGGAATGCTCTGCCCCTCTGTATTAGATCTGTTTCATCTCTGTCTGTTTTTAACCCTCTACTGCACATATTTAATGGGACTTGACAAAAATGATTCCAAAATGATTTTTTTGGTTCTTTTGGGAACATTTTATTGTTAAAAGTTGTTTTTGGTTTGACCCCCCACCCCAACCCTGAAATATTTTTTGTTGCTTTAAGGCAACGTCATGCAACGATGGTACAAAATCACAGAGAGAATTCTTCACATATTATATATCAAATATCACGAGCCAGTGATCAGAAAGCAAAGATAATTTACAAATCTTATTCAAATTGTAACAGAATTATTAAGGACGTAGGGAAGAACACATAAAACGTTTACAGTGCTCAGCATAACTACACCCCATTTCGAAAAGGAATATTTTTATCCATTTATTTGTGAATATAGGTGATATAGTTTGGTGCATTTGAACAAAACAGATGTATTAAACTGATATATTTATTAAAATAATATTTTATTCACCTAACATCTTTAGAAATAGAAGATAATACATTTAAATTAATGCAAAATATTGGAAAAAAAATTACAAACTACAAAATTTACTACAACTAAATTTTTTCATTTTGTTTCTGCTGAATTTTGCTCTTACATTTTTTGTTCAATATTTTTCTCTAACGTATCATTTTAGGTGTACTAATTTTGGACCTTTATCATAAATTTGTTTGTTAGATTACCCTAGACAGGATTTGCCTAACTCTGGGATCCTGCTCTTTACTTCCATAAAACAAACTTACATCTATTTTTTTCTGTCAAAATATGTTAAAAAAGTAAATTTAAATGAAAAATAATACAATATATAATAATGATAATATGTGAAAATGCCCACATGTAATGTCAGTAAACACATCTTGAAAAGTATCACTTATCGCACAACCTTGGCTTGAGGCAACGAAAAGAAAAATTGAATTTCTGAAACTGACAAAAGGCTTCTGTACAACTTCACAAATACACACTTTTTTGTACAGTTTATGTTACTTTAAATGAGGTTAATTAAGCAAATAATCTTAAATTCTTTTTATACCATGTGCTCCTGTCACCATGAGTCAGAAAATGAAGTTCCACCTTCAAAGTGTGCTAGTGTGACTCCCACACCTTATTGGATGTTTTATTAAAGCTTTTTCTAACATTTTAATTGGTTGCAATCATTTTAAGAAATCTGTGCTTAGCATGAGCCTTAAGAAAACTTTCTGTTGCCTGAGGGCAACACTGTGCTGTAGAGGATTAAATCTAGGTTGAAAACCTCTTTAATTTGGCATTTTATCAATGAAAATTATCTGATTTAGCTATAATTTTATGTCTTTCTCTTTGTGATTTGTATTGTGCAGCACATTGGTCAACCTTTAGTTGTGTTTAATATTGCTATATAAATAAAATGGACATTTACATTGGCATTTCCAGCATTAAAATGGTCTTCTAATTGCAGTGAAATCCTATTCTGAGAAAAAAAAACAGCTGATGAAACAGACATGAAATGGCCTCCTTAGAGTCCAGACATGAATATTATAGAGGTTGTAAGAGATCGCCTGGACAGAAAAAGAAAGATTTGACCCCCTAAACCTAAAGATGAACTCTGTAAAGTCTGAAACTCTGAAAACACCTTAATATTTTAGAAAAGGTAGTTAAAGTTTGCATAACTTGATCTTATTCACCCATGACCCACTCATAAGTACATATGCAGCCTATTTTTTGATTACCTGACCAGCGCGTTAATGGCAGCACCCACTGATATAACCGAGAAATGATGTGCTTCTATTGCACAGTGTCACCCACGTGATGGAACTCGTTGTGAAGAATGAGATAAGAATTAAACATGCTAGACTTTCTGGGATGGTGTAGTGAAGCGTCGCAGGCATGGTTATCGTTGTCGTGAACTATGCCACATTACACGAGAAGAAACGATCGAATCTTGTGTCACGACGCCCATTTGTCGTTTACGAATCCCCACAACACCCTATACGTCAATGAAATCGAGCTGAAATCGTGATCTGACCAGGGCTTAAAGTATTACCAAAGTTGTAAAATGCATTCTTGCACATGCCGTTATGAATGTAAAATGTACAAAAAACAAACTCCACATGACGACACACTTTCTTTACACCATCTCTCATTCATAGCAGTCAAAAGTGCTGCTCTGTTCCACTGCTTGCTCCCAGCATATTGCCAAGTCATATACGCTTATTTCACGCGGCCGCCATTTTAAGGAATCAAAGCGAAGCTGCTGTGGGAAGAAACCCGGAAGTATAGGATCAGCCCTATAAACATTGCAACAACATGCTGTGGACTATACACCTCCAGCTGTTGCCGTGATTTTAAAGAGCCCCTATTACACATTGAAAAGGGTCATATTTCGGTTTTATGGGTCTCCAACAACATACTGATATGTATGCAAGGTCAAAAAACACGTTCATGGTCTTATAATATGCATTTATTTTTACCTAATTATCCCAGCGACTCCCATATGAATTGTTCAGCGATTCATTTGTTTCCAAACCCCTGCTTAGCGCGAAGCTAATCTGCGCTGATTGGACCGATGACAGCCTGTTGCCATTGGTCGACAGCATTCAGCGCGAGACAGTAAAATGGCCAGCGTGGTTTATCAAGCCCCCGGGTCGCCAACATTGGTATAGGATCCGATCGCAGCGGACGCCCGAAACACGCTTCAAAATAACCTTACTAACACCACAGTAAACAGTACCCGCTTCTCAAAAGCAAAAGCTGAACTATTCTGAACCTTGACCCTGCACGTGTGCAGGATCAGCTAACGGTGGCCATAGCAACGACAAACGGCAGTGGAACGAGCTCACGAAAGCATTTAAATCTGTAAACAAAGCAGCACGCGTCGCGTTTACAACGTGGCATTAGACGCAACATGAGAATATAAAGAGTTAACCTGATACAGTACACGCACAAAACATGTAGATCATTTCTATTTGCAGTCATTGCTGTGGCACCTCGTCTATGAACTGCTATATGTTTTTTAACTGCTATATGTTTTTCTAAACGATCACATCCCCAGCCGGGAGGTTGTAGCATCCTCTGTCCTCTGACAAGCTGTCTCTGCGGGCTCCCGCTCTCCATTCGCAAGCCTTTTCCAGCGTTCAGCAGCCAGCCAATGTACCTAATATTTTGTCCTTATTTTGACTGCACCCCTGGTGTCGTCTGTCCATTACAAGATGGAGGCAGAAACTAAGCGTGCAGATTTCTGAACGAAATATCCAGGTAAACACAGCGTCTTCATGAGCGTCTTGCTGCTGTGTTAGTGGGCGGGGCTGCAGGTTTGAATTTTGCCATGTCAGCGCGCAACCGTTATGTTTCGCGACGACGTCACAGCGAAACAGCTGAAGATTCGTTATGAAGACGATTCATTTAAACCACTATGAGTCGACTCTTTTATAGATGAATCAATAGTTTTAAAAACTGTCCACTTTCAGATTTAAGCTTTAGCTGGATATTTCACTTCACTAAGAGCTGTGATACACACTACATGAAGGTCATTTTTAAAAACCCATAATAGGGGCTCTTTAAAACACAGATATGGTGTAAACATCACTTTAATATTATTCAGTTCAGTTTAATTTAAACAATGAAAAGCATATTAGGCGTCAAACAACATCACAATCTCTCCTCCTGGGCTTCAGTTTATGGCAGCAGGTAAACACAGTAAGGGATTCCCTGCTTGCTTCAGCCTATGTAACCCGGTGAGCGATAAAACAATGCAGTCCTCTGTAGCACACCCTCGTGTTGTCTGCAATAGTGTTGTCTCAGTACTGAATAAAAAAAAAAGTCCATCTCCTGCTAACATTTAAGCGCCGCTGAGCGCTTTCTTAAGCAGATGATTTGTCATATTCACCAGTGCTCAACAGAGATGACTGTGATTGGCCGTGAAGGTAATCAGTTCGCCGCACTTCACTGAGTGCAAACACAGATGCAAGAACAGTGGTGTTTTAAAGCCGCAAAGATCAGCCGAGTCATCAGCGGCTCGCTCGTCTGTGTTTTCACTGGGTAAACAGCGGTGAAGTGCGGTGAACTGATGACCTCCATGGCCAATCACAGTCCTTTCTGTTGAGCGCGTGAACACCATGGCAAATCAGCGCTGATGCGTTCAACAGTGCTTGTGTTAGTGGAAAATTTCAGTAACGAAATTCAGATTCTTGACAGGTCTAATATAGTGAAAGAATCAGTTTATTAACTTGAGTTTGATAAATGGCAGCTAAAACGTTTGTTTGGGAAAGAAATCGTTAGCAAACTAGTGGCATTTCCCTTAACTTCGCTGAAAGTGAGGTCAGATATCCTGTTTTATTTTTACTTTCCATTCAGAACGGACCTTCGGGTCACTCGGAAGACAGTGACATGATATATTTGTGTCACTTTCTATTCGCTGATAAGATGTACAGCCAGGTACACGACATTTCTGTGTGACTCAGGTGATACTTCCGGGTTTCTTCCCACCGCAGCCTCGATTTTGCTTTTTTAATGGCGGCCGCGTGAAATCAGTCCATTGCCAACACTACATGCCACACTGCAACACAAGGTACAAGACGTATAAAAGATGGTCTTTATATTCTTCTCTCTGATTATTTGAAGTCACTTTGGATAAAAGCATTTAAAAATTCATAAATATAAATGTAATCTCAATGGGGTCGTAAGGGGTTTTCACCATTCACAAAGGGGGTAGTTGCTGACTTTATCTCTAACTGACTTCAGCATATCTGTTTTTTTTATGTCATCATCTGCATAAACATTTCTGGCCAAATTGCCTAATTTCTTTTTATTAATTTTTTTTATTTTTGACAAACAGCAGAGTTATGTGGGGATTTCATTGCTGTCTAAATTCACATCTCATGAAGTTCCTAATGGAAATCAATCAAAAAGTCATTTAGTAAATCTTTTTGGCCGCTGAATTGCACCATACAGTTGCACTTTGTGCTCATTTGTGTGATCTCTTGCATTGACAATTACATTACCAAAAGTGCTAGAAAGTTTGTTTCCTTATCCATGATGACCATGCCAGTGTTGATGCCGAATACAGCAAAAGACATGCAAACTGTGCCAAAAATATTCCTCTGCAGTTTGTGTATTGTTCAAATATACTACCCTTTTGTTATGTTTGTGGCTGTGTTTGCCCCAACCACTTTTTTTTGGATTGCAAAGTATTAACACCTAATAATCATGCATTCTTAATTGTTGGTGGTTTTCCCTGTTGGGAAGAAGTACCATAATTTTTACTGTTTATCATCTGTTGTCATCATTAATTCTTTAGATTGCACTTTTTTGCACTGCAGCTGATGCTCAACAGTAAAAATGACAAATGTTACCAGCAACAAAAATCTTGTGTCTGAATAATGCGCAGGTTAGTGTATACTCTAGCTCAGGGGTGCTCAACCCTATTCCTGGCGATCGACCTTCCTGCAGTTTTCAGTTGCAGCCCTTATCAAACACACCTGCCTGTAATTTTCAAGTGCTCCTCACGTTCTTAATAATTGGTTCAGGTGTGTTTGATCAGGGTTGGAGCTGAAATCAGCAGGAAGGTCGATTGCCAGGAACAGGGTTGAGCACCCCTGCTCTAGCTGTTTTCGTTTCTGTCAGCTTTGTGTTTTTGAGTGTTTGGCGCCATCTTGTGTCTAAATAATTTGCAGGTTAGTGTATACTCCATCCGCTGTTTTTATTTTTGTTAGCTTTGTGTTTTTGACTGTTTGGCGCCA
>CAIGQZ010032598.1:5556732-5571532 GCA_903798205.1 Danio tinwini
CACACACACACACACACACACACACACACACACACACACACACACACACACACACACCTGTTTACTGTACAATCTAAATGTTAATATTTGCACACTGAAAAAAATCATTCAGAGATGATTCCTTGGATTTACTCAATTTGTTTACGTTAAGTGGCTGTAAACAATTTATTTGGGCTGAATTTAAACAAACAAATTAAGTAGAATTTTATTAAATTTAATTTGTTTGTTTAAATCCAACACAAATAAATTGTTATTTACAGTTTTGCAGACATCATTTTTTTCAGTGCATGTTTACACTTAATACCAAATCCTTTACTATGTTCAAGCTCATTTTTGTTTTCATAAAAAAAAAAAAAAGGGGGGGGGGCAATTACCACTTCTCTAATTTAAATAGTTTAAAATAAAATAATAAACAAATAAAAAAGCACTTACAAATACGTCACAAATTGGATCATTACAAAGCAATATTTGTTACAAAACAACTTATGATAATTGGTATAGGCCATTTTTAAAGCCCCCCCCCTGAACATTTCACCCTAAAAACGTTGTGATTAGTTCAATCTTCAAAACACAGACATTATTAATCCATATTAGTTTTTACAAATTGAAGTGGATTGAACATAAATCAATTAAGTTGTTCCACAAAAAACTCAAGAATTGTGTTGTTTCAGCTCAGTTTGATCAAACAGGAATCGTCATTTTTTGAGTGTATCACCTGTGGGTTATGCTAAATATAAGATCCTGCCTCGTCCTTTAACTCTCCTTTTAACTATCCTTAAAGTCCATATACTTAAAGAACAAATATTTTTGCTGCTTGTTCAAACTACTTATTTAAAGTGAGCTTAAACAACACAGTTCAAGATGATATTTTGGGGAAAACATCTTTTTTGTGCGTGTTCAATAAAAATCTTTCATCAATTTAAGTGGATTGAACATAAACAATTACGTTGCCTCCCCAAAAAAAGCTTAAAAATTTGTGTTGTTTCGACTCATTTAAATAGGTTATTTAAACAAGCAGCAAAAGTCATTTTCTAAGTATGAAATCTAATTTTACAGTGTTTGTTTTCTCACATTGTTATTCTGAAGGTGACAATCTGTGCAAATTTATCCGCTGAAGACAAATGTTGGGAATATTTTATCAATGGCTGAGTTTGTACTTCCGTGTTTAAAGTGGGCGGATCTTCTCTTATGATGTCAGATTGACGCTTCCCTGCAGAGAAAACCAGCTTAAATCAGCCAAAGGTGGTTGGCTGGTCGACCAGCCTGGTTTTAGAGACGTTTTGGCCACTACAGGCTGGTTTCCAGCCATTTCCAGCCTGGTCTTAGCTGGTCAGGCTGGAAAATGACCAGCTTAAATTAGCTAAAACCAGCTTGCCCAGCCTGGTTTAAGCTTGACATAGCTGGTTTTGACTGGTCAAGCTGGTTTTAGCTGGTCAACTGATTTGGGTTGTACATTACATTAATAATATTGCGTCATAATATTGTTATTATTTTTTTTCTCCTAGAAGAATGTTTTTTGTAAGAAAAGACACATTCAGTGGAAATGAGCCCTAAATCTCAACATGTTTACAAGATAAATTCTTAATCTGAACATTAACCTTTGCAAGAAAAGATAAATTACATTTGAAGCAATTTGGTAGTTCTTTTTTTATTTGATAAAGTTTTATTATTATTATTTTAGGTTGAATATGAAATGTTTAAGGTGTTTTCTTTAATGGGGAATTTGTGGGCACAGTAAACTGAGAATTGTACCCTTGAAATTGGGCCAGAAAGTCCCCAGTGGCATGTTGTGTTTATGATTTCATTAAACAGTAATTATAACTAATGACATTGTTTTAATATGTGCATTTCAAACATCGTCATTATTCATCATGACCTACAGCTTCAGTTCAGTCTTTGTCTGTGATTCAGTTTTATATTTTCATTTGATCTCCATTTCACCACTTATTTACTTATTAACTCCTATCAGTGGTGTAAAGTAACTAATTACAAATACTCAAACTACTGTAACTGAGTAGTTTTTCTCGGGAATTGTAATTTACTAAGTAGTTTTAGATATGTGTACTTTTACTTTTCCTTGAGTACATTTTTAGTGCAGTATCAGCAGGGCAGCTGCGGGACAAAAGGGTGCCCTATGTGAAATTTTACTGTGGTGCCCCCCCAGAGGAACAAAAACCCACAAACATATGTATTTAAACATGTATTTATTTATTTATTTATATACATAAATATGCATTTAAACACTCAAAATTATACAAAATAATAGTTTACATCAAAATAAACACTGACATGTGTTCTGCTGAAGCATTCCCAATTTCAAACATTTACAAAATATAAGGAATAAACTCTCTCTGTACCTGTGGAGATGGACGGTCCTCAGTGCTGCACCCTGTGTCTGTACCTGCGCAGCTGCTGGTGCCTCTGGAGCAGTGCTGGATCAGGACACCTCATCTTCTTTTGTGACAAATTTCAGCATTGAACCTGCATGTACAAAACTGAATCAGTCATTTAAAGAAAAAAACTCATGACATAGCATTAAGACAATGAGCTAGTCCAGCACTCTTCATAATGAGTCTAAACTACAACCTAAATGTGGATTTAACTTGCACTATAATCTATGGTGAGCCTTGCTGTCAGTATAAATCATAGACATTTGTGGTTTTTAGGAATTAAAAAGTTTATTAAAATTAGTGTATTTTTAAACAAATTTTTTCAGTAAAAAATCATCATTAATGAGTTCATGGCCTGTGGCTAACAATAATTTGACTCATTTTATATTTTTGATCTTTCAGAAATCACAGAATAAGTCACTTTTGTTATTTCAAATTGTAATATACAGTACACAAATGCAAAACTGGCCTAAAAACACACCAATCCACTAATATAAAGACTAAAGAGACTTTATTGTCATTGCAGTGATACGAGCAATATCAACTGCAGCAATAAGAAATGTATAGAAATAGACAAAACAGTAAACAATGATAGCTGCACAAAATTATATGATATCTAATTATATAACTATATAATAATAAATAATACATAAACAGTGAAATAATTCTGCAGTGCATGTGTATGTGTATGTAACGTTAGCTGGTGTGCAAACAGAATTGTAAAGTATTGCACAAGTTTATAATAATAATTGAGTTTAATTATCTGGAACATGGGGAAGAGAGAAAAGTGCACACAGCGGCCTCTCGCGGACTCGCGAAAACAAAAACTTTCCAAAAACAATTCCAAACCTGCAGTTAAATCGTTTTTTGATGAGTAAATTCAACTCTTGAGTTCAAAAATATGTCCACCTAACCAGGCCCGTGCAGAGGCTTGCAAAAGGGCATGTGCAGAATTGAAGTAAAGGGCACAACATGGATAGATGGGGGAACTGAAGAGCGGGAGGGGGGGGAGATCGCGAAGTGAAGGGGGGGTGGATGGAGATCGCAAAGTGAGAGGGGGGATTGAGGTTAAGATTGCGAAGTGAAGAGCAGGGGGGTGGGGTGGGGACGGTTGGGCTGAGGAAGGCGATCGCGGATTGATGAGCGGGGGGTGACTTACGTTTATTTTGGAAGGGCACTTTATATCTCAGACTCAAAAGGACATGTACACTGCACAGGTTGAGCCCTATGTGTGCACGTGCCTGCACCTAACTTACAATTTTAAACTGAGTTAACAATTTGTAAGTTGGATTTTTTACAGTGTGGCTTGTTATTATATTTATATATTATTACGGTGTAATATCTCGGCTGTATTTTTAATAATGGCTCTTTGTTTTCATTCTTCTGCTTGTGTACACGCTGGTGACGTTTCTCTGTAAACTAATAGCGTTCAGCTCTGCATCTTGCTCCGCCTTCTGGTACCCTTTTGTCGTGCTAGGTACCCTTTCAAAAGGATACCCAAAAAGTGGTACGGTGCGGTTCACTTTTCTGTATCTTTTGACAGAGGAAACGGCCATAAAAGCGTACCGTACCGTACCATACAACTCAGTGGAAATAGGCCATAAGAAGCTCTGAGAGTCTGACCTGATCTCCCCAGAGCGGGACACAGAGCTCTCTTTTTTCAAATCTCAGAACATGAACAACACAATTTTAAAATCATGTTTTGTGTAAATTTGGTTATTATAAATAAATAATTTGGTTATTATAAATAAATAATTTGGTTATTATAATCCAGGGGTGTCCAAACTCACTCCTGGAGGGCCGGTGTCCTGCTTAGTTTAGTTCCAACTTGCTTCAACACACCTGCCAAGAAGCTTTTAGTATATCTAATTAGCTTGATTAGCTGCTTCAGGTGTGTTTGATTAGGGTTGGAGCTAAACTCTCCAGGACGCCGGCCCTCCAAGACCGAGTTTGGACACCACTGTTATAATCAATATATTTGTACTCTCAACTCGTTTACATGGGTTTATAACTGTTTATAAATGATGAATGAATGGTTGAATGTTTATGTCTGTTTACTATCATGTTAACTTAATCGATTTGTGTCGGCACAACATGAAGGAATTAAGTTAACGTATTAGTTTTTACTAATTTAAGTGGACTGAACATAAAACTATTAAGTTGTACCCAAAACAATTCATTGACCTTAAAACTAATTTTAACTAAGCAGTTTTAACAGAAATTGTGGGTTTTTTTAAGCGTAGCATTCATTTATCAAAGTAAGATGAGCTAAAATAGGGCTATCAAATCTGATAACTCGCAGCAACAAAGCTTCGGAATTATTGAAACTGCAGCAGGCCATGAGAGCAGCCTTGGGAAACTGAGTCCTGAGTCGAGCCGTCAAACAAATATATTGCTATATCTATAAAAAAATGCATTTAAATCCACAGAGGAGGTTTGCTCAGATTGCTCCGAGCGGCCCAACTCAATATGTGACACCCGGCGTGAGGGTCCCAGGACTGACCAGCACACACACACCATCGATCCCGCCGTAATTTCCTAATTATTTTCCTATTGGATTTCTGGTTTCATAATCGTCATCAGGACACATTACCACAAACCCAAAACCCAAGCAGGATTTTTTTCTGCCACAGTAAACATTTTGAGAAAAACTAAAAAAAAAAACCTGTATATTCAATTTCTGTGGCCAGCTGGCGGATTCGACCCCCTCGCGCCTCCCACCCGTCCGCACGTCGCTTTCTGCAAACACAGAGCTCTTGGAAAGCAGATCCTGCACAACAGTTGTGCTTAAGGAAATGTAAAAAAAGCTGTTTCTTGTGCTGACGGCTTCGCTAATGTAGATGTTTAGCATTGCACATTTTCTGCTTGATCTGATCCTGTGTGGGATTATCGCAACACTCCGTTTGCTGCATTTTCGGGAACTTTTGGAGGGAAAACTCAGCGTGTGGCGCTTGAGGAAAAGCCGGTCATCCATCTCCCGAGCTCGTGTCTGAACAGAAGAGATAAAAACACACAGAAACACGATTTCACCAAGGTCAACATCGCAGACAATCAGTCAATTCTGGCTTTGCAACTGCTCCTTAAAGGGGTCATTCACCAAAAGATGAACATTTACTCATTATTTACTCACCCTCGTCCGAGAGCAAACATGTATGAGTTTCATTCTTCTGTTGAACACAGATGAAGATATCTTGAAGAAAGCGGAAAACCTTAGACTTTCATAGGAGGAAAAACATACTATGGAAGTCAATGGTGACTGGTTTCCAACATTCTTCTGAATATCTTCTTTGTGTTTAACAGAAGAAACTCATAAGGGTTTAATACAAGTTAAAGGTGTGTGGATGATGACATGAGTTTTCATTTTTGAGCAAACTACCCTTTAATAAACTTCGTTCAGGAGTTGCTGCTGCTTTGTAAGGTTTAGGTTTTGGATTTAAGATGTAAAATATGCTTATGCATAGTATTTGCTTTATATGTACTAATAAACAACCAATGTGGAACCCTGGATTATGCCTTAAGTTGCACAAGTATTTTTCATGGCAATAAGCCAAAATAGATTGATTGGGTCAAAGTGTTTCATTTTTATTTTATGCCAAAATCATTAGCATATTAAGTAAAATCAAGTTACATGAAGATATTTTGTAAAATTACTACTGTAAATATATCAAAGTACAATTTTTGTTCAGTAATGTCCAAGCACTTCATTTGGTCAACTTTAAAGATTCAAGACACCCTGGAGTACTTTTTTCTAAAGGGCACCTATGGTGAAAAATCTACTTTTCAAGCTGTTTGGACAGACATATGTGTAGTTATAGTGTATAGACCGTCATATTGGGGTGATATAAACACACCCAGTCCTTTTTATTCAATTGAACAACATTAAAACGGTGGACCAATTGGAGCGGTTTTGAGACCGACCACAACTTGACGTATGAGTGCGGTCCCCCCGCCCACCGAATTGATTGACAGCTGCGTATTAACATGTCTCCGTAGTAACGCTTATAATCATATCAACAAGACAGGACGTGCGCAAAGCAACCGGGAATAAAAGATCTGTTCAGTTTGCTAGGATCATCAATCATCATCAAATGTGATCAAGAGTGAGTTTTACAAGTTTAAAATATTTTAAAACAGAGCATGTTAATGAATTACAGCCATTTACTTCTGCTTTACTTCATCAACACAGCCGCGTGTCAGAACAATTATACAAGATGTCGCTTCAATCCCGGTTTGTGGACATTAAGTCAGGTTTATTTTGTACATTAACATAACAGATATCCATACAGCAGTGGAGATTAACCTGTATCCTGTCACATTTGCGTGCAAAAACAGTGCGAAGCTACACTCGCGCGCTGTCTGTGTGTGTGCGTGAACTTTGTAAGGACATTGTGTGTGACTCGTCGTTGCAGCTCCACAACAAATGCATCAAATACTCATTGGTAAAGGTCTTACTGTAGTATTTTTTCCGCAAATGTTACGTGAGATCAGCTTCCTTCATGTCTGTCAGTGTCTGAGGCAGCCGAGGGCGGAGATTAAGGCACGTGGAAATGGTGGGCGTGAAGAACTAGCCTTAAAGGCGCAGTACACAAAAACCGCTACCTGGTGCTCAGAGCTATAAATTAGTAACTTTTGAAAGGTATAATAAAAAAATCTGATGGGTGTTTTGAGCTGAAACTTTACAGACACATTCTGGAGACACAAAAGACTTATATAAAATCTGGAAAAAGTGGTAACCTAGGTGCCCTTTAAATTGTAATAGATTTGTGTGTATTGAGCATCAGTTAAGTCAACGTTAGCACCCTCAGCATTATTTGTGGGGAAAACTGGATAATTTTGAGCTTTTGTCAGCTAACTTTATCTTCCGGGTTTAAAATCATTTTTGGGGTGGGATCAAAATCGGTGGCTATGCAAATCTGCTAGTAGAGTGATGACGCGTCGGTTTCTCATTATTATTCATAGCTGAGTTTTCTTATCCTATGAGAAGACCCTGCTTCTTAATTATTCATGAGAGCACGTGCTTTCCGAAGGCAAAGCAGACCTGCCAAGCTGTGAAGCGCTTCTGTTCATGGCACGGGTCGTATGAGTTTGTTTCCATGATCCAGGGAGTTTGTTGCATGTTTTTCCCCGTGATGCTGTCAAGGCTAATACAGCAAAGCTTTTGGTTTGCAGCAAGCATTTTTGTTGAGAGAGCTGTACGAGAATTGGAGAATGGCAGATTTTGTCTTTTATCATTACCATTCAGACACATCGCCATATCCGTGCTGCTGTGTTCATCTCTGTTTAAAATCCTCCAGATTACCAGCAGGGTTAATGGATGGAATAGACAGGACAAGAGACCTGCTGCACTGCTATCCACTATGTCTGCATTCAGACCTAGGGATTGAGAAGGAGAGAAGTCCTTATTTATAGTGTTCATATAAACATAATTATCTTTACAATGATATAAAAAATTGTGGTTATATGTATATGAAATTATGACTAACATATGTATTCAATTCAATTCATCTTTATTTGTATAGCGCTTATACAATGTAGATTGTGTCAAAGCAGCTTCACATGGAAGTTTATAGTGAATTGAAACATTTCAATTTATGTAGCAGTGTCACACCCTCTGCTTGCTCCCATTGTCCCATTCACCGCACTCAATCACCATCCACCACACACACCCGTGAACCCTCACCAGACTAATTTTCACCTGCACCTGCAATCACCAGCACACTATATATGAAGAGTTTAATTGCAAAACATGATAAACGCCATTTTTTTGCCATTTTATTATTGGAAATCACTGTTCAGATGTACCTTAATCTACGTGTGAATTGCTGCCATTAATAACATTTAAGAATCTACATTTTAGGGCTACTACAAAATGTATTTTTTCACAAAACGCGATATCTGCCAGACCAGTTTCTTTACAAAGTGCGATATAACGGATATAGAACGTTCAGGATGCTGCGCGAGCTCAGCATCCCCTGGGAAGTTCTCAGAGTTTGCTCATTGATTTAACGATAATATCAAAACAAAAAACATATATTTTTAAAAAGAGGATTCGATAGGCTAACTAAAAAACGTTCACTATTTAATTGTTTATACTGTAGGCAAGGTGTCAGTCACGTAGGCTGTCACTGATCAGCTGCTGTCTGTCAGTCAGAGAATCAAAGCTTCAGAGTCAAGCTAACGTCAAGGATTTCGATGTAGTTTTCTTAAAAGCAGCGTTCGACCATAAGGATGGCAAATGCGATCTTCAAATCTAGAAGCAGCACGACTGATAAAAATAACTGTGTTCGCGCGAGCAGGTGAATACCGAATAAGAGGATGATTACTCGCACCAAAAGCTGATGTGATGCGCGCGACTTTTTAAAAACGTTTCCTTGCGCGAAGCTGTGCCTGGAAACGCAAAATGCTTTCAAGAGCTCCAGCACCGGTTGCTTTCGCTTTGACCATTCTTTGAGGCGAGCTTGTGTCGCGGACTCAAGAGACAAGAACAGAGACAAGAACTGTGACACCACGGCTCCGCCCGCTCTGATCTTACAGGATTGGTTTTCAGAAAAGGTGTGGAAGGAGCCTCCACTCTTTCTGTAACAAGCTACAAGTCGTTTATCAAACTAACTTAAGTTTACTTATCAAACAAAACATTGATTTACTAGCTTTTCTTAATGGTATTACAGTAGAATATAGCCTAAGGTGGATATATAGCGTTTTGCAAGTTTTGTTGTGTATGTTCTGGCCAAAACTAACTCAGAATCTTATTATTATTAATCAATCTTTGTATGTACTATTCCATATATTTATGATGTATTGTTTTTTTTTTACAAATTTAAGATGTTTGACAATGTTAGGATAAATATGTTACATTTCGGCATGGTTTTTGACTTATTTATGGACATAAAATTTAATAAAAAATATCCTGGATTTGACGAATATGTGTTTCTGGCCTTCACTGAGCTCAAGTAATAGTTTAATGTAGAAAAATTGTGAAGGAACTTGACTGTTGATGTCTTAAATAATAATGTCAAATAACCAACATTTCTCAAAATGGATATATCTCGTTTTGCAACGAAACTCTTCATATACTCACCTCACTCACCGGCTGGAATCAAAGTCAGATGGTTCTCCTTGATGACTCTCTCGATTGCTCCTGTGCTCTTCCGTGGATGTTCTTCTCCTCCTGTGAATGCAAATACTCCCCTTTCAGGGAATTGACTATTCCAGCCTGATCTCATGAGGAAACGTAAGTATTTTACGTTTTGTCAGTTTAGGGGCTAATTCAGTCAAACGAAAATGTACGATTTTAAAAAGGAGGCGTGGCACCTAACCCCAGCCGTCATTGGGTGATGAGCAAATCGTATTAATTTGTACGAATTAGATCGTACAAATTCATACGAATAAGCCACTAAATAAAAAAGTTACGAATTGCCGTGATATTGCGTTGACTATTCTTATGTTGGTGTTTGCCAAAGAACTGAACTTACCAGCTGAACTGTGTGTGAGATCGCTCACCCTCTACAACACCATTCACCTGCTTCACCTATCTGCTGTTGTTGCATCGCACTAATCAATACCATTTTCAATACAGCTTCAAAAATTGTCATCTACAGAAGTTTTCTGATGACTCTGCAATTGTTGGTTACATAAAAGATCAAGATGACCGTGAGTATAGGTTGCTTTTAAAAAGTTTAGCTGACTGGTGTGAAACAAATTGTCTTAAATTAAATACAAACAAGACCAAAGAAATGATTGTTGATTTTAGTAGACACCCACCACAAGTTGTGCCAGTGATCTTACAAAAGTCAGAAATTGAGAAATTGTTTCTTCATATAGGTACCTGGGTGTATATCTAAATAACAAGCTTGTTTGGTCTGAAAATACAATTCAGGTGTATAAGAAAGGCCAGAGTCGCATTCATTTGTTAAGATGACTGAGGTCTTTTGGTGTGTGTCAGACACTGTTAAAAACTTATTATGATTCTGTGGTGTCTTCTGTGATTCTGTATGCTGTAACCTGCTGGGGAGGGGGACTGTCGGAGAAGGACATAAACAAATTAAATAAGCTTATTAAAAGGGCAGGTTCTGTTGTGGGGTGTGCACTACCCACTATAGAAGACATTGCACATGATCGAATGCTGGACAAATTTGTCGGTATGAGGAACCACGATCGTCATCCCCTTTTTGATATAGTCCAATCGTGTGCAAGCTCTTTTAGCGCAAGATTAATTCAACCCCGGTGTTACAGAGAAAGTATTTTATTTTATTAGTGTTATTAGGATTTTAAGTATTTTCATTTTATTAGTGTTGTTTTTATGTATATGTAACTTATTTTATCTATTTTTTAGTACGGAAAGCTCTGCTGTGACGTGTGAATTTGCCTTTGGGGATTAATAAAGTCAAAGTCATTTAGCATTTTATCCTGTTTTAGGTGAAGTTTATTTATAAACTAATTTCGAGAGGATCACGTGATTATGATTGAACACGGCTGGTCATGCATTAACCATGTATGACCAACCAATCAGACGATTTCTAACCCACTATAAAGAGCCAGAGTTTCTTACTACAGTCATCTTCATTTGAAGAATCCCCCCTTCCACCCCTACTCCTCCTCTTTTCCTTTCATAGGGCGGCATGGTGGCCCAGTGACTAGCACTGCGGCCTCACAGCAAGAACGTCACCGGTTCAAGTCCTTTAACAGACTGGCTGTCGTTTCTGTGTGAAGTTAGCATGTTCTTCCCGTGCTTGCGTGGGTTTCCCCCGGGTTCTCCGGTTTCCTCCCACGTTCCAAAAACATGCACTACAAGTTAATTGAACAATCTAAATTTAGCACTAGTCAAACTTTTATCCATCAGCATATCTCTCTGTAGCAGCTATTTTCTGTCATCAACTCTTACAAAGAGGGGAGTTCTCGAGATCTACCTGAGCTCAAAGCTCCCCTCTCACCCTGCAAACGGGAGGGAGCCCAGGGCTCAAGGACCTTTTGAGCTCAGGGCTCTCTCCCGGGACAGCATGCCAAACTTGCTTATAATCAATCATCAGCTAAGTGTGAACTCTTGAATTACTTCAGTATTAGCTTCACGAGGGAGAGCGGGAGGTTGCCGCTTTGTTTACTCACTTGTTTAAGTAGCATTGCGTTATCGCTTTAAAAGCTATGGATTTACTCACTTTTTCAAGTAACGGTGACTAATCACTTTTAAAGAATTGAGTTTATAAACCTTTAAAGTCAACTAATCGCTTAAGAAGCAACAGGTTTACTCACTTTTTCAAGTAAAGGTGACTAATTACTTTTGACAGTGTTGGAAGCACAGCTGGAGGACTGCAGGAGTCAGTTTGCTCTTGGGGTAAATGACCGCAGTTTGTGCTTCACGTGTCAGCTTTGTTAGTTTTTTTGAGCAAAACATCAACAGGTTAAACAATAAAGACCTTTTTCACAGCATTCTTTGGTCATTTTCATAATTATCGGTGGAGGACACTGTACTGTACAGTATGTTGACCCAGAAACCCTGCAAACTCAGGATGTGTGTGTCGTACCAGAGGGACAGGAACACAATGACTCTTCTTCCTCTCAAGCACTCTTCCTGATTGTGTTCTCGTACAAAAAAAAACGTCACCAGTTTTCGACACTTGTTTGACTGCTGCTCATTTCCCAGCACCGCTGTCAAGAAAGATGTGCTCTGTGCTTCACTCCTGAATGCGAACGTCATGATGAAACCGACGAAAGCTCTCACCGTAAGGACTTTCCTCTGACGGCCTGAAGAAACACCTGCAGGATGTGTTCATTTCCATCTGCCATGGAAATTCCGATGACCCTACAGAGGAATTCTGGGAAGTGCTATTGTGCCAGGCTCAGTCCTGACAGGCCCGTGAGGGGGTTTTCAGTCTGGAATCGTTTCAGGAGATGAACTGAATTCATTACAGGTACACTTTATCGAAAATCAAAGGACTTTAAGATATTTAAAGGGACAGTTCACCAAAATTCCTCACCATTTACTCACAGTTGAAGTGCTTATAAAACGCTTACGAGTTTTAAAAGAAGATACACAAAAGAAGATGTTGAACACAAAAAAGATATTTTGAAGAATGTTGGAACAATTTTTTTTTATGTTATAAAAAATGTGTAAAAATATAGAGGATCTGACTGTTGTTTGCTCTTTGTAATCTGGCATTTTTTACATTAAACTGTATTTTGTCCAGAATAATTTTTTAATTAAACGTATATTTTTCACAACAGCATTACTGTCATACAGAGATTCCAATCCTTCAACAAAAGAATAAAAAATGGACAGCAGAAGAAATAGGAAGATGTAGCTTAAGAATTGCTTTGGAATCGGATCGTGACCGCCAGAATCAGATCTGAAGTCCTTTAAAAGTGCAGTATGTACGTTTGACACCCAGTGGTTGAAATAGGTATTGCACTCCTGGATTAAAACAAACTCAAGCGCGGGTTGCCAGATTGAGTACAGGAGCGAGTGATTTAAACTGTGTTCTAAATAAAAGCAACGACAGGCGATAGAGGGAATATTTTGCATATTAAAAGGAGTTTTTGTCAAAACCATCACCTTGAATTGATATATTAGAAACGGCTTCTATTTCTCACAGCTGAACAACAGAAAACTGACAATAATCAATTTCTGTCATGTTTCGTCTGATGCAAACAGCCAAACTGCTCATCACTGCTCATCTCGTCACAAAGCGTGTTGTTAGGACACGCGTTTACAATGTAACCTGCTCACCTAATGTTTACGCTCGTAATATTTATATCATTTGCTAATTAACAACCTCAAGTGGAACTGAATCTGTCTTATTTCTACGTCTGATACTGTCCACTGAATTTTCAGTCACGAACGCATGCTTTAAGAGCCTTTCTGAATGAATGAATGAAATACGCTGTTTTCCAACAAGGCAACCCGGAGTGCTGAAATATAATTGGCTAATCTGGCATTGTGCAGGTTAAATTGACCTAAAGAAAGAAAGCGTTCCGGCACGGAAAAAACATTATTAAAGCAGAATATCTGACTTCAGCATTGTTTTTCAGATAAACAAGTATGTTCACTTGGGATGTTTCTTAAATATCTGCACACATATCATGGTATTTTTATGCTTTAGAAGAATTAAAAACTTACATACAGCACCTTTAAGATTCCTAGCCCTAGTATTTACTAACACGAAAAACAATAAACAGCATATTTATTACAGTTTTTATTAATCTTTGTTAATGTTAGTTAATGGAATTAAAGTTGTTCGCTGTTAGTAAAGTGACATGCCCTGTCACTTTACTAACAGCAAACAACTTTAATTCCATTAACTAATATGAACAAGCATGAATTTGGATGTTAATAATGCATCTGAACAGAATCTGACAGAATCTTTAGACATTTTTTACTATTTCTGCAGAAATATTTGTTTAAAATCGGATTTATGCAGAATGATTTTGGGAGTATCGTTACAAAAAAACGTAATGTATGACATAAAAATAATACCTTGTTAACTTTTATTCAATGTTTACAATGCAAATCCAATTAGATCTACTTATTTGGTAAACAAAGCAAGTCTCTCATATAATATCTCTACTAAAAGACGGAAAATATTACTTCACAAACCGTATTGTAAATAAAACAAATGAACATTTTCATATTAGTCAATAATGTTACTGAAATTAATATAAAAACTGAATAAATATACATTTACACACATTTACACAAGTAAATTAATAGACTCAATGATGGGCAAAAAATCTGCGGATTTCTGTCTGTGCAGATTCTGTGTGGACCTAGCTTTGATTCATAAATGCTGTACTAGTATTGTTCATTATTATTTGAATAGTAAATAAATTAACTAATGACACATTATTAGGCCCTGTCCACATGAACACAGGTTATTTTTCTTAAAACTTTTGTCTATGCGGTTTGGCTGTTTGTCGATACGAAAATGGATATCAAATGATGGGAACTAAAACTTTCTGAAATCTTCAGCCAGGGTGATGATTTTTCCAAACTCTTCAATGTTTCCAAGCCAAACACTTTCCAAAACCCACCCCAATTGCACAAAGAAAAACTGCCCAAAATATGTAATTTATTTTAATCATAATTTAGATGTTACTAACTGTTGTAACTTTGATAATGTCACGATTATCTGCCAGAAGTAGGTATACATAAGTGGGTTTTGTTCAATAAAGTACTTGTTTCAACTCATCAAACTGATTCCAAACCCGGCCATATTTTGTCAACCCGCCAAAGGATGTTTTTACCTGCACAATCAAACTCAAAACTGCCCAATCTGGCAACAATGTTTGACAGCACTAATTATATTATATTATATTATATATTAGGGCAGCACGGTGGTGCAGTGGGTAACACAATCGTCCCACAGCAAGAAGGTCTGAAAAGGTGACAGTGCTTACAACTGATAATTATTATTATATTA
>CAIGQZ010032598.1:5604497-5622106 GCA_903798205.1 Danio tinwini
GTTTGACACCCAGTGGTTGAACTAGGTATTGCACTCCTGGATCAAAACAAGCTGAAGCGCGGGTTGCCAGATTGAGGACAGGAGTGAGTGATTTACACAGTGTTCTAAATAAAAGCAACGACACGCGATAGAAGGAATATTTTTTATATTAAAAGGAGTTTTTGGCAAAACCAAAACCTCGAATTGATATATTAGAAACAGCTTCTATTCCTCACAGCTGAACAACAGAAAACTATGACAGTGATCACCTCAAGTAAACCTGCTTTATTCAGTGCTAAATGCTAACAATGTGAGTTTGAATGCCATTTTACAGGACATTTATTGCCATATACTGAAAGCAGCAGCAGATAGTTCACCTCAGCCTCAGATCTAGAAAATACAATAAACCGTTTGAAATTGAACTTTAAAACTAAACACGTTATTCAGCATCTACATTTAATGATGTTAAAAGAGGTTATATAAATAAAATTGAATAAAATAACATAAAATTCACTGAAATCACTTTTTAAAAGCGTTAGTTAACAATAACGACATGGTTCTTGTTTAAAACTCACAGTACAGTATATTGTAGAGTGTAGTTTATTATAGTGTAGTTCAGTTGATGTAGTTGGTCTGATCCTTTCAAATTTTCTCCAACAATTCTTAAGAATATGTCGCATATTTAAATTTACTACAGAAATTTTAGATCCTGTACCTCCGAGAGCGAAGAGCAGCTCCAGAGCCTGAACCATAGACTGAGCCGGCGGAGGCTGAAACACAAACACAAATATAAGACAGAGCTCAAACTCCAAGAGCGAAGCTTCACGAACAGCGGCTGCGCTCACCGACAGAAAGCTGAAGCGCAGCACGTTGTCGATGCCCAGAGCTTTGAGCTGCAGGATGACCGGAGCCAGATTGGAGCGCTGCATCTCAGGAACAGTAGACTCGGGCAGCTTCTCAAAGTCCTCCTCTGACAGACACATAAACCACAACACTGCATTTACATTCATGCAATTGATGTGACTTACATTGCCATACCTGCCAACACTCCCGTTTTTCCCGGGAGTCTCCCGTATTTCAGACCCACCTCCCGGTTTGTCATTTCTCCCGAAAAACTCCCGGAATTTTAACTCCTTCCCCCGGTCCTCAGTTGATTGGTACAATCTGGTTGGCTGGTTTTATCTGCTCGATCAGCCTGGTTTTAGAGGGGTTTTTCAGCCATTTCCAGCCTGGTCTTAGCTGGTCAGGCTGGGAGTTTTCCAGCTAAAACCAGCTTGACCAGTCAAAACCAGCTATGTCCAGCTTAAACCAGGCTGGTCAGGCTGGTTTTAGCTAGTTTAAGCTAGTCATTTTCCTTTTTCAGCCTGAAAGTGGCCAAAACCCCTCTAAAACCAGGCTGGTCGACCAGCTAAAACCAGCCAACCAGCTTAGGCTGATTTAAGCTGTTTTTTTCAGCAGGGTAGGCTAGAGTTTAACAGCTGGTGGCTCTCTAGGCTAGTTTTTAACAGCGGACGGTGCTCTAGGCTAGTTTGTAACAACAGACGACACTCTAGGCTAGTTTTTAACAGCAGACGGTGCTCTAGGCTAGTTTGTAACAACAGACGACACTCTAGGCTAGTTTTTAAATTGTACATAGTGGTCTAGGCTAGTTTAGAACAGCAGACGGTGCCCTAGGTTAGTTTGTAACAACAGACAGGGCTCTAGGCTAGTTTTAAACAGCGGACGGCGCTCTAGACTAGCTTTTAACAGCAGATGGTGCTCTAAACTAGTTTTTAACAGCAGACAATGCTCAAGGCAAGTTTAACAGCAGATGGCACTCTAGGCAAGTTTAACAGCAGATGGCGCTCTAGACAAGTTTAACAGCAGATGGCGCTCTAGGCAAGTTTAACAGCAGACGGCGCTCTAGACTAGTTTTTAATAAAAGATGTGCTCTAGGCTAGATTTCAATAGCATTTCTTCTTATTTCTCACCATCTTGGAGTCCTTCAGGTTTTTTTTTTAGAAAACTCCATGTAGGCTAGTTTTTAACAGCAGATGGCGCTCTAGGCTTGTTTTTAACAGCAGACAGTGATCTAGGCAAGATTTCAATAGCCTATTTTTTAACAGCAAAATGCCATTTTTTGTAAATATTTTATAATTAAATTTAGCTTTATTTTATTATGTAATAAACATTTTCACCTAATAATTATATGTTAATAAATCCCAGCAATTCACTGAAATGACTTTTTGAAAGCGTTAGTTAACAATAACGATTTGGTTCTAGTCTCCAGTATATTGTAGTGTAGTTCAGTATAGTGTAGTTCCACTGATATAGTCAATCTGATAATTTTACATATCATTTTTCTCTGTTCTGAAAATACAGCAACAACAATTCTTAATAATATGTCAAATATTTAAACAGTTTATTTTATTTCTAGTAAATATTTATTCTTATACCTTTTATTATTTTATTAATATATATTTAACTGATGAGGTACCTGTGTACAGACGGAAACATTTCCCGGCTCTGTTTCGTCCGGCTCGTCCTGCTCTCTGACAGGCTGAAGCTTTAGAGATAGGAGTGACGATCAAAGATTCGATGGCTGTCCTGGGATTATACGCCCTTATTTTGACAAATGCGCAGTCAATCACAAACACCACTCCATTAATAGTGATAGATGTCTCTGCTATATTGGTCGCGACCACGACCTAAAAAAAAAATAACGCAAATGAGAAGATAAAACAGGTGCCGATTCATCAGTTTGGATGTTTAACAGTGCCCTAAATGACACTTGTGTGTTTTGGTTGACCTTTCGGACAGTAGGAGCCATCCTCTCGAAGACCCTCATCTGCTCATTATAGGGCAGACCGGCATACATGGGCAGGACACACAGGTGCTTCTTCATCCCATAGCGGGACAGAGTTCTGGCCTGTTCCTGCAGCAGAGAGACCACCTTCTCCACCTCCTCCTGCTCAACCAGAACATGACCAGTGTTGGCGGAGTTACTTCAAAACAAGTATTGCTAATTACATTGTTCAAATGATATTTAACCCTTGAGTGCTGTTTGGGATGTGTTTATCCACTCTGGGGTGATTTTGAGTCTTAATTTGGCCAGAACCTTCTCTGTTTCAGCAAATGGCATTTTCAAAAATTTAACAATATGCTTAAATATACTAGCCTTTCATTATGTTTTTGTTGTAATAATGGTGGTGATTAGAGCTGTGAACCTACACTGGTCTCACAGTTTGGTTACGGTTATCATGCTATCGATTCGGTTCAATTCAATAACTCGGTGCATTGACGATGCTTTCCATACACAGTTTTATATTTTTTTTCACAGCAGCATTTCTTGTATTAAAATGTATAAATATGTTTATATTTATATACTATTTGTAATACAATTTTGTCCTTTAATACAAACAGTCAGATATATAAACTGTACCTTTAAACAACACGAGCATTTATAGCAAATAATATAAACAAATATGAATATCCCGGGTGAAGTCTAGATTGGATATGAGGCCGGCCAGAAGTGCGATATGCACATTAATATAGCGGAATTTTTTTATGACACTCTATAACAATACAGGGAGTGCAGAATTATTAGGCAAATGAGTATTTTGACCACATCATCCTCTCTATGCATGTTGTCTTACTCCAAGCTGTATAGGCTCGAAAGCCTACTACCAGTTAAGCATATTAGGTGATGTGCATCTCTGTAATGAGAAGGGGTGTGGTCTAATGACATCAACACCCTATATCAGGTGTGCATAATTATAAGGCAACTTCCTTTCCTTTGGCAAAATGGGTCAAAAGAAGGACTTGACAGGCTCCGAAAAGTCAAAAATAGTGAGAGATCTTGCAGAGGGATGCAGCACTTTTAAAATTGCCAAGCTTCTGAAGCGTGATCATCGAACCATCATGAGTTTCATTCTAAATAGTCAACAAGGTCACAAGAAGCGTGTGGAAAAACCAAAATAACTGCCCATGAACTGAGAAAAGTCAAGCGTGCAGCTGCCAAGATGCCACCAGTTTTGCCATATTTCAGAGCTCCAACATCACTGGAGTGCCCAAAAGCACAAGGTGTGCAATACTCAGAGACATGGCCAAGGTAAAAAAGGCTGAAAAACGACCACCACTGAACAAGACACACAAGCTGAAACGTCAAGACTGGGCCAAGAAATATCTCAAGACTGATTTTTCTTAGGTTTTATGGACTGATGAAATGAGAGTGAGTCTTGATGGGCCAGATGGATGGGCCCGTGGCTGGATCGGTAAAGGGCAGAGAGCTCCAGTCCGACTCAGACGCCAGCAAGGTGGAGGTGGAGTATTGGTTTGGGCTGGTATCATCAAAGATGAGCTTGTGGGGCCTTTTCGGGTTGAGGATAGAGTCAAGCTCATCTCCCAGTCCTACTGCCAGTTTCTGGAAGACACCTTCTTCAAGCAGTGGTACAGGAAGAAGTCTGCATCCTTCAAGAAAAACATGATTTTCATGCAGGACAATGCTTCATCACACGCGTCCAAGTACTCCACAGTGTGGCTGGCAAGAAAGGGTCTAAAAGAAGAAAAACTAATGACATGGCCTCCTTGTTCACCTGATCTGAACCTCATAGAGAACCTGTGGTCCATTATCAAATGTGAGATTTACAAGGAGGAAAAACAGTACACCTCTCTGAACAGTGTCTGGGAGGCTGTGGTTGCTGCTGCACGCAATGTTGATGGTGAACAGATCAAAACACTGACAGAATCCATGGATGGCAGGCTTTTGAGTGTCCTTGCAAAGAAAGGTGGCTATATTGGTCACTGATTTGTTTTTGAATGTCAGAAATGTGTATTTGTGAATGTTGAGATGTTATATTGGTTTCACTGGTGAAAATAAATCATTAAATGGGTATATATTTATTTTTTGTTAAGTTGCCTGATAATTATGCACAGTAATAGTCACCTGCACACACAGATATCCTCCTAAAATAGCTCAAACTAAACACAAACTAAAAACTACTTCCAAAAATATTAAGCTTTGATATTGAGTTTTTTGGGGTTCATTGAGAACATGGTTGTTGTTTAATAATAAAATTAATCCTCAAAAATACAACTTGCCTAATAAGTCTGCACTCCCTGTAATAATATTTTACAGTACTGTGACGGTTGGATTTAGAGTTGGGGAGGGGGGTAGGCGTTAAAAATACAATTTATTGGGTAATTTAATAGATAACATAAATAATTCTCGGAACAGCTACTGTTTTTAGGTTACTGTGACGATTGGGTTTAGGGTTGGGGTGGGGGTAGACGATAATAAAATACTATAAATGGGAAATTTAAGAAAAAACATAAATAATTCTCTTTAACTTCCGGCCGCAAACGTATTTGTTCTAGCAACAACCAATATCCCACTCGCTTTCTGATCCTTGTCTACCAAGTTCTCTTACACCCCTATGATTGGTCACACGCTCAACAGAAAGGGCTGCAATTGGCTCTTGCGCGCTGCGCTCTTCACAGATGAGTGACACTGTGCCACAGTGTGTGTGAGAGAGAGAGAGAGTTTACTTTTATTCTCTCAATCTCAGTGAAATAGGGGCTTCTGCAGTAAGTGTAAGTGAAAGACTGTCCAGCAAACACACACGCAGTGAAATTGTGCACAGTTTCTGCGTTTTTAAGAAGTTAGAGCTTTGTAAATACTTGCGCTCGCCTCCCTCGCCATAGTAAGCTACGGCGACAGCGCATATTAGATCAATGACGTCAGTACATAATAACCGGTTATGATTATTACTGAACGGATATCGAATTGTCCGCGTCTACGTCGCGGTGCACCAAAGAAACAATTAATTTTGACACCCCTAGTGGTGATGATGATGTTGAAGATGATAATTATGATTGGTCCACTGTTTTTGGACCTGACAGTGACGAGCTGCACTGCGTCTGAAAGCTGAAGATCTTTCAACTTGACGCAGATATAAACTCTTCTAAAGATGCTAGATGTGAATGTAATAGTCACACATGTCTGTCCAGTCCGGGTTTACATTAAAAAACTATTGGAGTGCATTGGAGAGGTAAAACACATTTTGTGAATGACCCCTTAGAGATGCAATTTGCTACGCTACATTTGTCTCCATGTGAGAGCGCTCTCTGACTTCGGAGATTTACTACTGATCACAGAGCAGTGCTTCCCTGACAAGATGTGCATGACGTTCACAGGATTATCTGAATGACAATGTCGATTCTGCTTTATTTTGCAGCCCTACTGTACATCCAGAAAGAAAACCGACACAAACATGAGTGTTTTTCTCCCATCACGCACCTGTCCTGTGAGAAAGGCCAGAACATCTCCATCGTCCTCTGTCTCGTGAATCTTTAGCACCGTCTCCACCGTAGCCTTCACATAATCTGGCACAGGGCTACAGAAGAAAACATCTGATTTCATTAGCATGTTTTTATGTAAAGATGTGAATTAGACTTATACGCAAAGCGAATATCACATAAAACATCTGTGAATAAAGCAGCGCTTCCTTCAAATGAGTCAAAGGGAACAACATCGCCACTTGATAAACTGCCGGCAAATATCAACAAGAAAAAAGCAGTTGTGTGTGATAGGAGAAGCCACTGTGGGCCTTTTTTATATATAAGGCCGTACTCACACTATGTACAGTTGCCTTGAACCGGGCCAAAGCACGATTGTCCCCCCTTCCGTCTCCCCCGATGGCCCGCACTCACATTACATTCGGGCCTGGGCGCGCTTACGTCATCTGTGATGCGCTGTTCAGTAAGCGCTCTCGCTCAGCACAGTGGAGATTTCTTTAGTTATATTGTTTAAGTGGTTTGATATTCAGTGACACGCAGTCTAATATTTCACTGAACAGATCAGCCACTTTTGACGCTCATAAACAATCATAAAGTCCTCGTGCTGCAGGATTTAGGAGGTTTGCTGAAGGCGCAGCTGACGTACAGTAAGTGGTTTGCGTCTTTAATAAACTACAATGTACGTTCATTGAACAGTACGAATGATTAATTAATCCATATCAAACAGTCCCTTAAAGTCCCGTCTCCCTTTCAGTTTCACACTGCAAGCATACCGCGCTCAGGCTCACCTCTTCCAACCGGGCCAGGGCCACCCAAGTGAACCGTGCCTGAGCCCAATTCAGAGCACTTACACGTCTCAAACGATCCAGGAAACAGGCCTGGGCATGGTTCAGATAGCATAGTGTGAGTACGCCCTAATAAATGAGTTGTGCCTCAGAAGGCAAAATACTATAAACGCAATGTGGTGGCTTTTAGAGGCATGAGACGCTCTTTGGGAGTGCAGACAGACACTAAAGACTGTTCTGGAGGTAGTAATATTAATACTGAACCACTGAGATGACAGACTTCGGCTGAGGGGTTTTAGAAAGACCAAAAGAACATAATATTTGTCCATTAATGTCGCCCCGTGGCAATTATTTGTTTAATAAATGCTTTCCATCGTAAATTATGCAAATATTTTCTTAGACACTATTACAAACACCTCGCACAAGCGTTGCTTCATTTTTTTGTAATTTGATGCAAAGATGATATAATACATAAATACATATAAATTGCCATACGCTTTTTTAAAGGGCCACAAAACCCCCTGTCTCAGCAGGGTGTTTTCACACCTCTAGTTTGGAAAAAGTAAGGAAAGTGGGTGAGTCCAGCTCTGTTTAGGTGGGAGTGTCGGGGGAGGAAAAAGAGAGAAGATTTTGCATAAAAATGGGAGTTTCCCTTTGGGCTTGCGCTGATTTTTTAAAGAGACAAAACAAACACACAGACGAAGGGAAGACAGTGACTGTGTTTACATGGATATCAGTGATCAAATTATTTGCCAAATTATTAATTTGTCAACTTAAACTGCAGTTCAGCACTTTTACTTTCTTTCAGGAACATTTCCTGCATGTCCCCCGTGACAAATGAGATATTGAAAGCGAGGAACTGCTGGAGAGTGGAGAGTTTTATTGGAGTGTTTGATACTGCACGGCGAATGGGAGAAAGAAATGTTCCGCATTTCTCTGCAACTTAGATGCTATCCTAGACTATCCTGTCACAAAATGCAGCGAAAATCCTACACGACGGTAATAGTTTGATTGCGGTGTTTACATGTTTACATTCAGAGAGCAGCATTTACAGCGGATCTTTCAGTCTATAATATTGTACTATAATATTACAGTGATATTAACATACTGTAAACTTAATAACTAAATCATTTTGACTATGGTATGTCTTTAAAAACTGAAAGAGCACTGCTGACCATACCAACTAACTTTGCCATCTGAATGAATAAACAAACAAAGAGCACTGATCACACACACACTTACCAAATCTGTAGGGACAATCAATACAAACTGGAGCCGTGTCTTTTTTTTTAAAGGAGACAAGCGGCAAATTGGGATTTCATCATTTCCAGATGCGAAAAGCTCTCGTTTCCTTACGAACGCATTTCTGTCACGTGTCACGTGCACTGTATTCCACACGAGTCCAGCTGCGCTCTTATAGCAGGAAAATAATAACAAAACCTTCGTTGCAGTACATTAATAAACACAAAGTAATGTAATGTAATGTGTATTTATATAGTGCATGTATTGTGTATGGCCATACACCCAAAGCGCTTCACAATCATGAGGGGAGTCTCTTCAAACCACCACCAGTGTGTAGCATCCACTTGGATGATGCGACGGCAGCCACAGGACAACGGCGCCAGTGCGCTCACCACACACCAGCTATAGGTGGAGTGAAGAGACAGTGATAGAGCCAATTCGGTGGATGGGAATGATTAGGAGGCCATGATGGGAAAGTGCCGATTGAGGGACTTTGGCCAGGACACCGGGGTTACACCTCTACTCTTTACGAGAAGTGCCATGGGATTTTTAATGACCACAGAGAGTCAGGACCTCAGTTTCCGAAAGACGGCGCTCACTGACAGTTTAGTGTCCCCTTCACTTTTACTGGGGCATTAGGACTCACACAGACCACAGGTTAAGCGCCCCCTGCTGGCCTCACTAAGGCCACTTCCAACAGCAACCCAGTTTTCCCATGTGATCTCCCATCCAGGTACTGACCAGGCTCAGCCATGCTTAGCTTCAGTAAGTAATCGTTCTTGGGCTGCAGGGTGATATGGCTGTGACTACACACAACACTGACAACCCATGTCTACAAATTCTCGTTCTTTCACTTGTTTTGGCAACACAACGTAGCGTCTCTCTGCCGTCTGAACACTGTAACAGATAAAACAGTCTCCGAAGCTATCATGCATGTTAATGAAGTTGCACCGTATACACAATAGAGCGTGCTGATTGGTTTGAACCAAGTCTTTCTCATGAATTAATGCTGCACACTCAGAGGTGTCACGATGCACTTGCAGGTACAGACATCCAGTCTCCACGCTGGAATACACACAAGTGTCTAATTGGCGTGACGCAGCTTCAAAAATTCGTTTTAAACCGGAAGAACGAATGTGCTCAAATTAACGCAAAAACAACAAATTTTTACTTTTAAGTGATATATATGTGTCCTAATAGTGTTTATAGCAGCGTGGGACACATATATGACTGTCAACAGCTCAAAACGTGTGTTTTTGTGTTTCGTGACCCTTTAAAAATCTTTCAAGGATTTAAGAATCTGATGACCGTCATGTCATAAACGACGTGTCATAACAGTCTTGTGAAAAGGGTGCATTGGTTAATGGAAACAGAGCTACTGAAAGCAAACAGAGGCTCAGCTTGGATTGGATCCAGGCTGTGAATCACCTGACGGTGTAGAAGATGTCCACAGGGAACGTTCGTCCCTCGACCGTCAGGATCCCACAGGTGTCTTTACCGGGGTCTCCAGACTCGTTCAGGTTAAAGAAGTCCTGGAATTTCTGTTTTTTTTTTTTTAACAGATGTAGATAAACAGCAGCACAACATGTTCACCAGCAACAATAGGTAACACTTTAGTTTAGGTCACAAATCATGGTATTAACAAACCATGAACTAACACTATTAACTTAATAAACTACTAATTAGCTGCTCATTAATTGTTAGTGATGTAGACGTTGGGTTTATGCATTGAGTAGGATTAGCGATGCAGAATGAGATCATACTTTATAACTACTAATGAACAGTTAATATGTTAATAATAGGCAGGTAATAAGCCAGTGGTTAATAGCATGAATTGTGACCTAAACTACAGTGTTAGCCAATACTATATCAATAAACAGACACACATTGTATGTTTTTTCAGCTTCAAAAACTTAAGAGCAGCATTTACCGCCATTACAAACACTATAATTGTGTTCTTGCGAAAGAAGAAAGGCATATACATTTAGGATGGCTTGAGCTGGAGTAAATTCTTTTCTCCATGACTTATTTCTTTAAAACTTTTGAAAATGACATTTACATACACATGTTAAGGTGCAATAAAGATACCATACCTTATTACTTTTTACATTCCAGACAGTTTTCTTTTCTATATCATGAACATGTATATCTTATTCTGCTTAAACTCTGGTTTATTTGTTGTATTTGAGTCATTTGTCAGGTTTCTGTCCTGAAACTGCTCCTGTGTGTAGGACTAGTTAACTTACACATCTCATCCAAAGCCTTCTGTTGTGTTTTGATGAGATTTTTGACTGTGAAATAAATGAAATCATTTGGCGTAGTGATTTGGTGCTGGTAATGTGCACAAAAACCTGCCGGAACTACTTTAGCTGTACATTTGTCTGAAAATAACAGCACACCCTGAGGCTGATTTATAGTTCTGCGTCGAGTGATCGGCGTGACTCACGGCGCCTGCTTTGCACGTAGTTGTGCATTTATACGTCTGCGTGCTGTTTGTGTTGCTCTGCAATAACACTTCTGAAATGCTAGCTGGCAGTAGGCTTTAATGTTCCTCTGTGTCGAGTTTCTTCATGGGTGTTTTGTTTTTTCTGAATGCTACAAATAGCTCAAACTCGCTCATTCAGAGGCGGGAACCGGCAGACGTGCAACTACTTTAAGGTAGTTACTCATAAGGTAAACACAAAACAAAAAAGTTTCCATCTGGACATGGAACTCAACACTTGTAAACACTCGCTCCATCTGGCTCACAGCTCTCGGCCCCACCCAAACTTGTCACCGGTACCAAGCCGACCAATCACAGAGCTTGCACTACACATCGTTGTGACATGTTGTTACATTGATTGAGAGGTGCGCTCCACTGCTTGACGTAGAATTAGAAATCAGCCTTAAGGATGTTCATCAGCCAATCAGAATCAAGCATTCAGCAGTCCCGTGAAATAATCAGTCACAATTGTTTCTTTGATCCTCAGACTTTAGGGCATCAAATAACTCGTCATTGGTTTGTAATATTGTCATGTGTTCAGTCATTTAAGTATAAGGATGCATATCAACTGTCGGACATTATATAGGGTCAGAGGTCAGGTTCACCTTGGCATCCAGAGTGGCCGAGGCTACAATCAAACGCAGGTCTCTCCGCTTCTTCAGAATCTGTAGAGTGAGTGAAATAAATGAGCAAAAGGTTTCCACACAATTGCTCCTCTAGCAAAGGATGAAATATAAAGCACCATCACCTTCTTCAGAAGACCAATAGCGATGTCTGTGTAGAGCGTCCTCTCATGAGCTTCATCCAGTATGAGCACACTACAGAAACACAACACACACCGCTTTGAGCAAAAACACTCAGAGTACATTTAACATCAGAACTCTATGATGCATAAGTGACCACACAAGAAGTCACTTCACCAGCATCATCACCACCATAATCACTATCATCATATTCAACATCATCAACGTCAAAACCATCATCTGCATTATAATCGTCAGTATTATCACATCGTCATCACCACCGTTATCTTTAGCATTTTCATCATCATCATCATCATCACCATCTCCACTGTCATGATCCTCACCATCACCACTACCACAACATCACCTCCCTCATCAGCATCACCACCACTACCACAATCATCATCATCACCATCATCATAATTATCATCTTCAACATCACCATGACTACTACCATCCTCCCTGTCATTACCGCCATCACCATTACCATCGCCACCTCCCTCATCATCACCATCATCTCCCTCATCATCACCATCATCACATGACCTCCCTCATCATCACCACCATCCCATCACCTCCCTTATCATCCCATTGCCTCCCTCATCATCACCATCATCACATCACCTCCCTCTTTATCACCATCATCACCTACCTCATCACACCATCATCACATCACCTCCCTCACCATCACCATCACATAACCCCTCTCATCACCATCATCACATTACCTCCCTCATCATCACCACTATCACATCACCTCCCTTATCATCCCATTGCCTTCCTCATCATCACCATCACCACCATGACCTGCCTCATCATCACCATTATCACATCAACTCCCTCATCATCACCATCACCTTCCTCATCATCACATCACCTCCCTCATTGTCACCATCATTACATCCCCTCCCTCATCATCGCCATCACATCACCTCTCATCATATCACCATCATCATCATCATTATCCCCACCATCATCACCACCTCCTAAACCACCACATCACATCAACTCCACCACCATCATCATCATCATCACCACCACTGTCATTACCACCATCAAGACCATCACAACCATCATCATCATAATTATCATCTTCAACATCACCACCACCACCATCATCACATCACCTCCGTCATCATCATCGTTATCATCATCATGATTGTGTTGAGTTACCTGTACTTCTTCAACAGCGGGTCAGACATCATCTCCCGAACTAACATCCCATCTGTCAGAAACTGACACAGAACAGAAAATCATTTGCTGCAAATGTAACTACAGCTATGGAAAAAAGAGAGGCCACTGTTTTATTTATGTAAACTATGATGACATTTCTTACAGTTTTTATACACATTTCTGTATAGACTGATAAAAATTCCAGCATTGGTGAAGTGTGTGATCAGTGTGTCATCAGGAGCCATGGTTATTGATTTTATTTTTTTTTTTTTATCTAAAACCCCGTCATTCACCATTCACTGCCATTATATGAATCACCAAGACCACAAATTGAGCTCAACATTGTCTTATTTTGTCTTATATTGTACTGAAGAAGAAAAAGGTACCTTTATGCGAGTGGCGTGTGGATCAGAGCAGTCATCAAACCTGATGGTGTAGCCCACCTCATGGCCCAAAAATGCCCCTCGCTCCTCCGCCACACGGGTGGCCACCTGAAGCACACACAGTTAGACACAGGCACACTGACTGTACTAAATTTTGAGTCTCGCTATGCCAAATGATTCATTAAATTTGCCAAAATATCATTCAAATGTTACAGGTTGCCGTGCTGGTTTTCTGAAGTTATTCCCAACTTGATCTTGATGGCAAATGTCCTCCCAAAATAACAGCGAGTTTACAAGCTTGTGTGCGTTCCGAGTAGTTACTGTCATGTGATGGGACTGACTGTACCTTGAGTTCGTGTTATACAGATTACAAAACATTTGTTTTGAAGTGTAGTTGGTTCATTTAAAAGCACAGATTTCAAGTGTTATGTGGATATATTACTCATGTCTGTGAAGCAAGTATTCTCTGAGATTTTAGTGCATTTGCTGACCCCAAAGAATTCATAACAACTGCAGAAACTGTCATAAGTACACGTCCGAGCCCCTCCACCAGAGAACTGCCAGTCTTTAGCAATCAATGATTGGCATTACATTTTTCCCTATTTAAACTATACAAGTAGCATGTCTTGTGTATTCTGTAGTCTTTTGACTTTGATTCGAAAAAGGAACTAATCTTCTCCCCAACCTGCACAATCTGTGCATGCACAAATAAACGAATCACTCCCAGAGATGTTTCATGGTTTCAGAGTCACATTAAAGACTCATTCAAAACAGGGCTGCATGAAAGTGGAAATTAGGTGAAAATATGTGAAAGAGTGTTTCAATAATGATCTTTCTTATAATATAACCAACATGCAAAATGCTATTTTTATGCTACGATCATACTAAAATCTGAGCTAATAAAATAAAATAAAAAAACAATGGGAAGATGCAAACAACTAGACTTTAAAACACCACGAACGACTGAAAATCTTGGCTGAAATTCTGATTGTTATTGGCTGTTGTCATTTTCCCCCTCTTTTCTCATAGCATTTGTGTTTATTTTCACCTTTATGTTCAGCTACTGTAGAGGCGGGGATAAAGATAGTAAAGCCCTCATCTGATTAGTCAGATTAGAGTTGCGCGATTCTGGCTAAAATCGCGATTTTTTTGCTTAAAATCAAGATCACGATTTTCTCACGATTCTGTAGATGTACAATAAGGTTAATATGAGTCGGCTATTATTATTGTTATTTCTCAAACATATGGTAAAACAACTATAATAATAATATTATGTGTAGCTGTTGGTTAAAATGCTAAATTTTGAATAGACTTTGATTGACTTGAACAGACTTTAAAATACGTCCTGGTCATTAATGCACAGTAAAGTGACGAAATCAGAATACAACTATTCATAATTCTGATGTTGAATTATTATGTTTGAGACATGTGCTTGCAATCTGTTACTGAAAACATTATTAGACCATATTATTCACTGGTAAAATGAGACATTTGTCATTATCAGATGCCCTCTTACATTATATTCAACATCATATAGGCTACAGTAGTTATACTGACAATGTTCATAAACAGTTATTTTTATGCACAACTCTCTGTGTTCGCTATGAAAGAAAAAAATATTAAATGCTTGTCGTAATCATAACTGTAATATGCAATATGATAATTTAAATGATGTGCACGCTTTCGGTTTTTATTTTCACTGCTAAGTGCTGTTCATACTTCTTGCGCGGCTCCCAAACGATCACTCTGTGCCACAAACTGAATGTTATTTACAACTTTATTACCTATTATTTACAGCCTATGCAGGTACTGTCTACTAAAGTAGACGCGCACGTGTCTATCATTAAGTAGGGCGCGCGCCCGCCCTCTCTGTGGTAACAGCTCACGGTCAGTGGCCGCGAATACATCATTACATGAAGACAGAAATGACAGTTTTGGTTGAATTATACCTAATAAATAAAGTATGTGACCTTTTCAACATCACTTGGACGTTGCTGAGCAACGCATGTAAAACAATGTGAAGACTCGTGCGGCCACCTTTGCTTCTCTCCTGAACTTGAAAATATAATTAGCAGAATCGAAGAAATGCTTTATTAAGATTGTCTAGGGGGTCGAATCGAGATTGCAATCTTTTTCCGATTAATCGTGCAGCTCTAGGTCAGATTTGAATAAATAACATACAGTTGACGTCAGAATTATTCGCCCTCCTGTGAATTTCTTTTTCATATATTTCCCAAATGATGTTTAACAGAGCAAGGAATTTTTTACTGTATTTCCTATAATATTGTTTCTCCTGGAGAAAGTCTTATTTATTTTATTTTGGCTAGATTAAAAGCAGTTTTTAATTGTTAAAAAAAAACATTTTAAGGTCAATATTATTAGCCCCCTTAAGCAATATTTGTTTTGGATAGTCTACAGTACAAACCATCATTATACAATGACTTGCCTAATTACCCTAATTAACCTAGTTAAGCCTTTAAACGTCACTTTAAGCTGAATACTAGTATCTTGAAGAATATCTAATCAAATATTATTTACTGTCATCATGGCAAAAATAAAATAAATCAGTTATTAGAGATGAGTTATTAAACTATTATGTTTAGAAATGTGTTATCTTCTCTCCGTTAAACAAAAATTGGAGGAAAAATATACAGGGGGGGGCTAATAATTCTGACTTCAACTGTATGCATGTAGCACACAAATACTTGAATACTTTACTTTTGGCACAGAAAATAACCTTCATTTGCTGCACTTCTCTGCGATATGGATAATGCATATGCTATTCTCCTGATAACAATAATTGTTTGATATATTGTGCAGGCCTAATTAAAAAAAATGAACAAACCATTGCATAGAGATGCATCACAGAGCTACAGAAACTCAGTTTAGTTTAGCTTACTTACAGATGTAGCGGCCACTCGCCGAGGCTGAGTTACACCGATCACCTTCCCTTCAGCCGCCCAACCGGCCTCCAGCAGATACTGCAGAAACACACACACACACATATATCAGCTCACATGCACTCACATTTAGCAGAAAAGTCTCACGTCTGATGGGCAAACCTGTGGGATCTGTGTGCTTTTTCCTGATCCTGTCTCTCCGACAATCACCACCGTCTGGAAACTCTCCACCAGATACAGGATATTGTTTCTGTGCTGAAGACAAAAAAATATAATTATTATTATTATTATTATATATAAATAAGTCAGAATTATTCGCCCCCCTTTGAATTTTCTTTCTTTTAAATATTTTTCAAATGACAGAGGAAGGAAATTTTCACAGTATGTCTGATAATATTTTTTCTTCTAATTCATAATTCTGACTTTAACTGTATATATATATATATATATATATATATATATATATTTATATATATAGCTGTAGTTTAAATGTACTTGTTTAATTTAATGCACAATAATGTACTTTGTTTAATTACAACTTCAGTGCAATGCCAAAACTGCATTGAAAAATGAAATTATATTGTAAATACTTAATAATTCTACATATATTAGCGGTGTGACAAGATCCATTATGATGCTATCTCACGATTTTTCGTCGAGGTGAAAAGTTGTTTCGTGAGTTGTGATGTTATGATGGAGTGTGAGGGTGAATTTAGCATTTAAGATTGGAGGGAGGATTGGATTTGAACAGCAAATCAAGTGCTTTCCACACACCTGGCAACCCAGGCTGGCCTTGGAGTTGCACATGTCACTTGGTTGCTTACTGGGGTTTAGCGGCTGCCGGGTCCAACATAGGCTACAAAACTGCAGCTACAGACATTATATTTCGTAACCATGCGATGGAATAGCATTTAAAATGTGCTTAAAGTCATAATAGTCATAAACACAAATAAAATTAAGACACATCACATTTTATTTCGCATTATTGAAGTGCAGTACAGACATGTAAACACCGCAATCAAATGGCACTATTCTCTGTAAAAACTGAGTGAGTAAAGAACCACTTCTTTTTTTTCAGTTGAATAAAAGACGATTTCTTAAAAATAGGGTAAAAATCTTGTCTTGTCTCGTTCTCGTGAACCCAATCTACAGCGAATAGTCCGGACTGCTGAACGAATCACTGGCACTACCCTTCCTACACTTCAAGAACTGTACTCTTCCAGAGTGAGTAAAAGGGCTCGCAAAATCACTCAGGACGCCTCACACCCAGCACACTACCTGTTAGAACTGTTACCGCCTGGTCGGCGCTACAGAGCACCAAGCACAAAAACAGCCAGACACAGGAAAAGTTTCTTTCCTTACACCATCTACAAAAAACAGTTAAATATTCCCCTACTGTGCAATAAACGAGCAATAATTTCTCATACGCACTTGTACACAGCACCTTATACCAATATACAATGCAATACTTTCTCACACGCATTTGTACACTGCACCTTTTAACCTGTATATTTACAACAAATCTGTACATACAACTCAACGTTCAGATCCTTTGACTAACTGCATCTATTTAATGTTCATCGTCTTTTTTCATATTCATTTTGTGTTGTCACTTGTCACTTTATGTACACTGGAAGCTTCTGTAG
>CAIGQZ010032598.1:5647106-5664599 GCA_903798205.1 Danio tinwini
ATATAAATAAAATATAAAATTAAGTAAATTAAATATAAAATAAAATAAATACAAAGGGTGCATATTAGGACTGCTGGACCCCACAGCTAGAATTGCTCAGATCAATGGTTGACAGAGCTTTTCCTTCCTCAGCTTCTGTCCTCTTCCTCTCAGGCAAGTCCAGTCCAATTATAATAACTTTAAAGGTCATTTTAAAGATGTAATTTTTTAAAACTTGCTTCCACTTGTTGATTTTAAATGATTTGATTGTATTGTAGTTAGGGATGCTCCGATCAGGATATTTGCAGCCGATATCAAGTACCGATTCCTTGTCAGGTGATAAACCGATACAGAAAACTGATTCTAATGCTTCAGGCTTTATAATGCATTAAGCACATTTTCCCTCTGAGTATACTACTTAAGTGGAGATCTCTCCCTACCTCAGAGAATAAATGAAGGATGCTGCATATAATACTTAAACACGTCTCTTATAATTATTTAGCTGTGAACATGTCATGGTCAGAAGCAGCTTTATAAAAAATAATGCATAACAGGAAAATTGGTAAGAAAAATGACAAACTTTGCAATTTAGAAACACTGCAAATGATGAAAGAAGAATTCAACATGTCAATCAAAAACACGTTCGGAGTTATAAATCCATTACTTCTTTACTAAAAGGAAACAGGCCTATAAACTACTGTTTATTGTAATGAGTATATTACAAGACGTTACATTATTAAATATTCATGCTAAAAATATATATTTTAAGTTTTATTTATGTAATTTTCCCGCCAGATTTTAGTGAACTTGCAATAATGTTATAAGTTCTTTCAGTTCTTTTATGTAAAAAGGGCCAAATACATGCAACGTGATCCAAATATGTAGCTCATCTGCAACTAACACAAACACTTGCGATTGGTTCATGAGATCGGTCAGATCAGCGAGTACTGATCAAGTCATTAAATGTGATTATCGACCAATACTGATCTCCAGCCAATCGATTGGAGCATCCTTAATTGTAGTCGTCAGTGATTTGAGAAGATGCTTTCAAAGGCGCTTTATAAAATAAATGTATTTATATTATTATTATTATTATTATTATTTTAGTTTTTCTATGACTGTATGAAGTATTAAACCATAAATCGTCACTGAACACTTTACAAATTTTTCTATTTGGCCAAGTTAAAGATGCTTTCCTTTACTGTAAAACATATTAATTGGATTTACTAGTGGTTGCAAACAGTTTATATAATGTATAATGTTCAACTTAAGTTGTTTGTTTAAATTCCCATATAATTCAGCCCATATATATAGTTTGCAACCACTTACCTTAAAAAAAAGTAGTATATCAAATGAATTATTTTTTTTATCATCGTTCCTCTCAGCTTTAAGGTTTGCAGGTCTATGTAGGCTTGCAGATCTATGTCCCTCAACAAAACCTGGAAGCATTCTCTTGAAATCAGGACAAGGGTTGCGGGTTCCTGCGCTGTGTGTATTCGCGGCTCTGGTGAGGAGACTGTGATGATGTCAGCCATTTTAGCTCGGACAGCAGAGAGTGTGTGTTGTGCCACCCACCTCCCACCCCCCTTCCCTCACTTTTCCATTTTTAACTGAGCCTTAACACCTTAGGTGCCGGTGACATCCAATCTGTGCTGCTCTGCATTTGAAAAGACCAATTCTCAGCGCTGCCTTTGAACTTATGATAATGACGCCGGCGTGTTTTACAGAGCAGGTCAGATGGACATCAAGTCGGGATGTCTTGGTGTGTTTGATGAAGAGATGTTGTATTCAAAACCCCAAACTGAACTGAGAAGTGGTATAAAATGATAGTGAGCAAAATGATCACGGTTATCAATATGATCACAGTTTTGTTTAAGGAAATGATCTGGAAATGTTCAAGAGTACACTGTAAAAATGCTGCGCTCCACACAATCATTTTGTATTTAGGAAACATGATGGGATTATCATTCATTCATTCATTTTCTTTTTGGCTTAGTCCCTTTATTAATCAGGCTTCGCCACAGCGGAATGAACCGCCAACTTATCCAGCATATGTTTTACGCAGTGGATGCCCTTCCAGCCACAACCCAGCACTGTCTGGGGAAACACATTCATACACAAACAAACACTACAGACAATTTAGTTTATTTGATTTACACGTGTTTGGACTGTGGGGGAAATCGGAGCACCCTAGAGGAAACCAGAGGAATAAAGTTAGCTTATTACAAGTTTCAGTGGAGTTAAAGGGCACCTATTTTACCCCTTTTACAAGATGTAAGACAAGACTTTGGTGTCTCCAGAATGTGTCTTTAAAGTTTCAGCTCAAATCACCCATCAGATTATTTGTTATATAATGTAGAATCTGCCTAATTTTGTGTCTGACTACTGTTGTTTTTGTAGCCTGTGGCTTTAAATGCAAATGAGCTGCTTCTCCCCGCCCACCGTTCCCACATGCGTGTCTGCTTCTCATCATGCGCTACATCAGATAAACAGCCGTCAGTGATAGAGACGGACTCAGATGAAGATAAAATACAGCTCATTAGTCAAAAACATCAAGTTTATTTGATGTATTTGTGGTGGAGTTTATTCAAGCTCTTCTGAAATGATGAGTCACACACAAATGCTGTTTGCAGTACACACACACACACACACGTTTATTTTTGTGAAAAGTGGGTACATTACATAGGCTTCCATTCATTTTACACTGTTCAAACGGTATATTGTATTGCCCTCACCCCACCCTACCCGTAAACCCAACCATCACAGGGGACTGTACAGCTTTACTCTCTTAATAAACTCATCCTGTGTGATTTATAAGCTTTTAGAGAAATGAGGACGTCACCAATGTCCTCGTATTTCACCTCCTTTTTGTAATACCTGTGTCATACCCATGTCATTATACAGATTGTGTCCTGATATGTCACAAAAACACACACACACACACACACACACACACACACACACACACATTAGCATTTACTGACATCATGCAGCCGTAGGGATTATATTGGTTAAGAATCACACAGCGTTTTTACTGTCTTTATTACTAACATGCTCTGTTTTAAAATCATTTCAAGCTTGTAAAACTCATTAAGGAGCAGCTGATCACAGAGAGCTGTAACATGTTTCTTTACAATAAATGTTCTGTGGACGTTTGTACATATGGGCGAGTAAAACCTTATTGAGAAAGATCTGATTATTTTCTGAGTTTTATTTCAGCTAGAATAAAATCTGTTTTTTATTATTTTAAAGCCACATTAAGGTCAATATTATTAGCCTCCTTAAGCAATATTTGTTTTGATTGTCTACAGAACAAACCACTGTTATACAATGACTTGCCTATTTACCCTAACCTGCCTAGTTAACCTAGTTAAACCTTTAAACGTCACTTTAAGTTGAATACTAGTATCTTGAAGAATATCTAGTCAAATATTATTTACTGTCATCATGGCAAAGATAAAATAAATCAGTTATTAGAAATAAGTCATTAAAACTGTTATGATTAGAAATGTGTTGAATAAATCTTCTCTCCGTTAAACAGAAATTGGAAAAACAAAATATACAGGGAGGCTAATAATTCTTTAACAGTATAAAAATTTCATATCGCAATTATAGTGACAGTTATCAAAGTATATATATATTATAGGTGGGCATATATACTTTTTTATTTAGATTAATCTCACTGTAATCTTGGAATTAATCTAGATTAAAATGGCTCATTTGAATTCTGCATTCATAATATGTGTGCTACCCAAATAATGACTAAAGTAAGTCTCTGAGAACTGGTTTCTCAAGCCAGGTGGCGCATTAGACCAGGGGCTCATCTCCTGTTTCCAAAATGCATCACAAACTGCTTGAGAAACTGTTCTACTATGATAATTGGTGATGAAAATAAATGATGTTTAATAAGATGTACTTGTGTTTACTCACTGTTTATTTAGTTAAACATCAATTTTGAACTGTAGGCCTACATAAGCTCCAAACTGATTTTTTGATGACCTTAATCCGACTAAAGTCATCACTGAACTAAACAGAAGTGGATTTATTAAGACGTGGAGTATGCAGATATTAGTGGCATTATTGAAGTAAACACCGCAATCAAACTATTACCGTCATTTAGAACTTTTCAACATATTTTCTGACAAGACCCACACACACGGCTGTCAGTAAAGGACCGCGCACACATACACACACACACACACACACACACACACACACACACACACACACATTGCGAAATGTTGAAGTTTCTTTCCATTCGGTGTGCGTTATTAAACTCCATAACACTCTCACCAGTCCTTACTCCTTATTTGCGTCTAATACTCCAGTTTGTCACGGGGGCATGAATGAAATGTTCATGAGTGAAACTGCCGAACTGCAGTTAAAGTCATCCAAAATTACAGGAAACTCTTACATGAAAGCACTTCACGTAAACACCTTCATTATGATATTGTCTATTAAGGCAAATAACTAGATTACAGATGTCCATGTAAGCGTAGTCAGTCGTGTTTTCGAAGTAAGTGAAAGATCCAGAGGGGCATTCTGCTGATTTGATTCAGAAGGGCTCTTTTTTTGTCAGACGGCTCACTGGTTTGACTTTCATTCACCATCATTCATTTTAAAAAGCACCTGCTCCATTTTATTTGTCTATGTTTTACTGGAACACACAAACTCTACAGGTGCCTGATAGTTAGATGTGGAGCTAACATTAATCAGATTCACTCTAGTGAACTGCATCCATGTTAGCACGTCACGTTTGATGTGGTCATTTCACTGTAGGAATACACACAGGTTCGAAGACTTGTTTTCGCCACCTACAGTGCAATTCGGCCAGGTATACATCCATGCTAAAATATCAAGGTGAAAGTCATCATAGCTTGAGTAGAGTAGATCCAGCTCCCAACCCTAACTTTAAAAATAGATTAACATGGATAATAGATAATGGCCTACCACTAATCTCTACTGCAGATTGTTTGCCCATTATTGAGTTTATGTAGTTGTGGAAATGTATTGTTGCCTCACAGCAAGAAGGTAATTGGTTCGAGTCCCGGCTGGATCAGTTGGCATTTCTGTGTGGAGTTTGCACGTTCTCCCCGTATTGGCGTGGGTTTCCTCCGGGTGCTCCGGTTTCCCCCACAGTCCAAACACATGCAGTACAGGTGAATTGAATGAACTAAATTGGCCGTCGTGTATGAGGATGTTTGTGAAATGAGTGTGTATGGGTGTTTCCCAGTACTGGGTAGCGGCTGGAAAGGCATCCGCTGTGTAAAACATATGCTGCATAAGTTAGTGGTTCATTCTGCTGTGGTTACCCCTGATGAACAAAGGGACTAAACCGAAGGAAAATAACAAGTTTAGTGGTCCAGGGTCACATAATGACATGAAATAGACTTTCCTTACTAACATACAACAGCGGGAGGTCAAGCTGTGACTGAAAATATCATGTTTGCCAGAGATTGTGAGCATGTATTGATGGGCCACAGATGTGAACGAGGGCCTATGGCTAGTAGGGAATAAGGGGACGACATGCGATTGAGACAAACACACACACATTCTGAAATAGGATCAGGGGCTGCTCTCACTGCTTGCTGTGTTCGGAAAAAAACAAGCCAGCGAGAGCCAGGAACCAAACACTGCCTGTGAGCTGACCAGTGAGTGTGTGTGTGTTAGTGTGTTAATTCAGTGTGTACGTGAGCAGAGTTGTGTGTTGGGTAAGAGGGGGGGTGGTGGTGCTGGGGGGTTGCCATGGGGATAGTAACACACCAGTGGTGCTGACGACCCATCTCCCTGCAGACTGGGTTAAACTTGTTGAGGGCGAGAGAAAGAGAGAGAAAGAGAGAGAAACAAAGAGGGAGAGAATTGATCTAAAAATACATACTTTATTACAATTTTAATAATAAATACTTTGCAAATTTTACATTTACCTTTAAATACCATACAAAAAAACAAACAAATGAAAAAAAATCTAACATAGTAACATATAATTACCTTTTTAATATACAGCTTTCCTGAGTTATTGTATATTTTTCCCCCAATTTTTTGTTTAATGAAAAGATTTTAACAGCACATTTCTAGTTTTAATAACTAATTTCTAATAACTGATTTCTTCCATCTCTGCCATAATGACAGCACATAATATTTTAAGATACTAGTATTTAGCTTATAGTGACATTTAAAGGCTTAACTAGTTTAATTAGGTTAAAGTCAGGGTAATTAGGCAAGTACTTGTATAACAGTGGTTTGTTCTCCAAAACAAATATAGCTTAAGGGGGCTAATAATATTGACCTTAAAATGTTTTTTAAAAATTAAAAACTGCTTTCTTGCAGAAATAAAACAAATAAGACTTTCTCCAGAAGAAAAAATATTATCAGACATACTGTGAAAAACATCATTTGGGAAATATTTAAAAAAGAAAATTTACAGGAGGGGGAATAATTCAACTACTTCAACTACAAACCTAATCCTAAAATGTTGATTGTTAAAAATACTGTTGTTATTATTTTTTATTATTTGCTTCTTGTATCGTAAAATGCAGATTTTTAAATATACTGTTAATTATTGTTTTGTTTTTTTATCACTACCTCGACTGTCATTTGTTTTCATATGTTCGATTTAATGTAAAATTATTCCTCCTATGATTTTTTTTCATTTGAAATATTTTCCAAATGATGTTTAACAGATTCAGGAATTTTTCATAGTATTTCCTATAATATTTTTTCTTCTAGAGAAAGTTTTATTTGTTTTATTTCGGCAATAAAAGCTGTTTTTTTTTAAGGTCAATATTATTAACCCCCTTAAGCAATTTTTGTTTTTGATTGTCTACAGAACAAACCACTGTTATTGACCTTATTCTTCAATCTGGAAGTGCGCTTGTTTTTGCGATTGTTTTAGAACTTTCCGATTCAGTCTCCTATGGGAGAAATGACCTGGAATAATAAACGACAGAAAACGGTCAAACTACTCGCTCTACAAACAAGTGTTTGCATGATTATACAGACCAAATAGAATAATATAATAAGAAAACATCAGTTTGCAACATCAAGCAGCGCAACGAGCTGTTTTTAACGTTTAAAAATGAATGGAAGTGAATAAGATTGGAAGTCTCCAGCCAAAAAGATTCAAATGGCTGCGCCCGCTCGTACGCGGAGAATAAGGAGAATACAATGACTTGCCTAATTAACGTAGTTAAGCCTTTAAATGTCACTTTAAGCTGTATACTAGTATATCAGTAAATATCTAGTCAAATATTATGTGCTGTCATCATGGCATTGATAAAATAAATCAGTGATTAGAAATGAGTTATTAAAACTATTATGCTTAGAAATGTGTTAAAAAAATCTTCTTTCTGTTAAGAAACAGAAATTGGGGTGAGGGAAACCGGTTTTCACCAAAATACGGAAACCGTTTCTGTTTTTTGTGTAAGCAAATATTTTACAGTACTTTAGAAATCCTCAAAAATGTCTCTGTCAATGTTTTTAAACTATTATATTTGATTTACCAAAGTCACACAAGTATTTTCACATCCGTCACATCCATAACAGAGAGATATCACGTCCATAACAACACCTTGCTTTTATTTAAAAAATGCAAAAATATGAAATAAAATGAATCATGTTTGTTCTATAGTGAGTGACTCTTATCCTTTTGATTATCATTATTTCTTTTGGGTTCTGCAGTTTAATTCACATTCATTTACATTTTTTTCGTCACATCCATAACGCATGTTTATTTCCCTCATTTAAAATATAAGACGTATTACAGATTGATATTTTTCTGGCCCCTTAACTCTGTGGGCAGTTGTTCTAGAAAAATATAAACAGATGTTTCAGTATAATGTTAACGTATACTTTCTATGTGAATTTATGTTTTGAGTTTTTACTGCAAATGTCACATCCATAACACTGAAATTGCTCGGGTGACAAACAAATAGGAGGGCTCATAATTCAAACTGTATGTCAGTAAAGCAAGTTTGAATTGAAACAGAGCGAGAAACGGAGCGAGGGAATGGGGGAGGGGAGCTGAAGAAGACGGTGGGCTACATGTGCTTTCGCCAAAGCAAACCTCACAGATACTGAATAGATTGTAACTCCACAAAGCCATGTTTATCGATGTGGAACACTGCCATTCCCATGCCTCTCCAACACCCGCATGCTCTAGAATCGCTCACTTTAGGCACTATTGTGTCCCTCAGGGCATGTGTTTTTTTTGTTTACCTCTTCTCTCCGGAGAGACAAAGATACTCTGTGTGTGTTTGTATTAAAGCAACATTGTCTGAATGTATAGGCCTCTGATTTTGATTATACACATTTGTACCAATTTGCATACCTTTTTAGATTGTCGAAGTTGCAGAAGATTGTCTTTAATTTGCAGATAGGTATGCATTAAATAACATTTTACAAAAAAGAAGGGACAGTTCACCTAAAAGCTTTCTGGAAACATGTGACCTGGTTCTACTGTAGTGTTTTTTGTTCCTCTTATGGAGGTCAGTGGTTAAAGGTTTTCAGCTTGTTTTAAAGTATCTTCCTTGGTGATCAACAGAAGAAAGAAACTTGTTAAGGTTTGGAACTGCTTGAGGATGAGTAAAGAGTGAGTAAATAATTATTTTTGCATGAACTGCGTCTTTAAATAGACAAAAAAGTTGATGATCTAAGTAGGGCTGCACGATTAATCGAAAAAAGATTGCAATTTCAATTCGACCCTACACACGATCTTAATTCTGCTTTTCTACAATTCAGCCAATTATATTTTCAAGGTCAGGAAGGAAGCATAAAGGTGATCGCACAAGTCTTCACATTGTTTTATATTTGTTGCTCCGCAACATGGACACCTCCAAATGGCGTTAAAAGTGTCACATACTGTATTTATAAGGTATAATTCACCCAAAAATGTAATTTCTGTCTTCATGTAATGACGTATTTGACGTGTTTACTACTGAGGACGTGCAAATGCCCACTAATGATGTTTACTTTAGTGAACAAAACCTGCATAAGCTGTGAATTACAGGTAATAAAGTTGTAAATAATAGGGGTGTAAACCTACACTGGTCTCATGGTTCGGTTCGGTTACGATTATCATGCCATCGATTCGGTTCAATTCGATATCTCGGTGCATCACGGTGCATTGACGATGCTTTCCATACATAATTAGATTTTTTCTTTACAACACGAAAATTTTTTTTTATTAATCTATAAATAGGTTTATATTTATATATTATTTTTAATACAATTTAGTCCTTTAATACAAGCAGTAATATATATGAACTGTACCTTTCATTTGCTCAATTTATTTATTTTTTTTTACCTGCTCTTTGTGAATGTTTTAGACAAAACTCCAACACATGCACAGAAGACAGCACGAGCATTCATAACAAATAAACTAATGTAAATATGATCCCGCTTGCTTTTTGAGCGCTGGCAAGTTCTTACACCCCTATGATTGGTCACTGTCTTCACCCGCTCAACAGAAAGGGCTGCGATTAGAAACAAAAGCGCCCCATGAGTGACACGGGAAAAACAGCGGGTCATGGCCGTCACACACCGGTTGCGCTGCAATACGGCGCGCACATGACAGTTGAAAGTATCGCACACCAGACGCGCACATTTGCAGGCTATTTAAAACGAAACTAATTAGATGGCGCTCTGTGGCGCGGCAGAATTATGAACAGTGTCCTGAGTTGTGGCTGGGCGCCGCGGACAGCCGCCGACTTGCGGCGCTGGTGTGTGTACTCTAATTGAAACCTGTTTTTATAATTCTGAAATGCGTGGCGCTGCGCGGCGCTTCTGGCGTGCGACCTGCTTCAGTCTATATGCGCATAATACACGGTTTTTAGGTAATCCGTAATAGAATAAATACAATACAATAAACTCGCACCACAGGCACGCTTGTGTCTGGATCCACAAGTATCGCTTTAAGCCGAGAGGGGAGGAAACTACCTCATGACCATGCAAACGGGTCAAATGCAAGTGTGTGTGTGTAGTAGAGAGAGAGAGGGGGGGGGGCAGTGTCAGTGAAAGATTTGCTATTTAAGTAGTAGGAGTGTTTTATTTACTCACCCTCGCCTCTTTCGCCATAGTATTCTACCATGACATCGCTCATAGGAGTTAAATGACGTCAGTGCATAATAACCAGTTATGATCTATTACTAAACCGATATCAAATTGTCTCCTTCTGCATCGCCGTGCACCGAAGAAACGATTAATTTTGACAGCCCTAGTAAATAACATTCAATTTGTTGCACAGAGCGATCGTTTGGCAGCTGCACAGAAAGTATGATTTGCATGTGTGTTTTTTTCCTCAGAGTGACGGCGGCCATGACATGAGCGTACTTGGCAGTGAAAGTGAAATCGGCATGCACATCATTTAAATGATCATATCGCATTTTAGAGTTACGATTACAACAAGTTTTATCTTTTATAGCAAACACAAAGTGTTGTGCATGAAAATAAATGGGTCTGTATAACTACTGTAGTCTATATTTTTCAATCTACTATAATCTTCTATGTGAAGCTGCTTTGACACAATCTACATTGTATAAGCGCTATACAAATAAAGGTGAACTGAATTGAATTGAATATATAATGTTTAATATTAATACAAGAGGGAATCTGATAATGACAAATGTCTCATTTTACCAGTGAAAAAAAATATCTAATAATGTTATAAATAATGGCAAGCGTGTGTCTCAAACATAATAATTCAACTTTAGAATTATAAATAGTTGTATAGTGATTTCTTCACTTTACTGTGAATTAAAACCAGGACATTTTAAAGTCTGTTTAAGTCCACCATTCAAAGTCTATACAAAATTTTGCATTTTAACCAACAGTAGACCTACACATAAGCCTAATATTATTAGTGTTGCTTTACTATATGTTTGAGAAATAACAATAATAATAGCCAACTCATATTAAGCTTTATTTTACATCTACAGAATCGTGAGAAAATCATGATCTTGATTTTAAGCAAAAAGTAAAATCATGATTCTCATTTTAGTCGTGCAGCCCTAGATCCAAGTCAAGTCTGTCAAAAAACAAAACAAAACAAAACCTAGGCTCATGTAAAATCTGCGCCTGTAGAAATCCAGGTTTCTGGAGATTTTTTTAGCCCATCTATTTATTTAGAGAGTCTTGAATTCATTTCAGGGCGGCACGGAGGCTCAGTGGTTAGCACTGTCGCCTGACAGCAAGAAGGTTCGAGTCCCGGCATTTGTCATTTCTTAAATTTGCATGTTTTAGTTTATTATTGTTTCCTCCGGGTGCTCCAGTTTCCCCCACAGTCCAAAGACATGCGCTATAAGTGAATTGAATAAACTAAATTGGCTGTAGTGTGTGTGTGTGAATGAGTGTGTTTCCCAGTACTGGGTTGCAGCTGGAAGGGCATCCGCTATGTTAAACATATGCTGGAATAGTTGGCGGTTCATTCCACGGCAAAATGAATGAATGAATGAATGAATTTTTACGCATTTATTTATGATTTTGAATGGCATTATGAAACCTTCAGCTTTCTTCTTTCTTCCTTGAAAAGTTTGAAAAAGTGACTTTTCTGAGCATTTCTAATAGTTTGCAGTGCTGTATTATCAGTGTTGGTGTTGTGTGTTATGCTACAGAAACTTTGTAATAAACCGCCATCACATTTTCTGTTATTTTACAGACCTATTTCTCTAGATATGATTTCATATACATTATATTATTTCAAAACACTAAAATGTCAAAAAAAGTCACTGTTATACTGTAGAGTTGAATTTTCAACATCAAGAGTCGACAGAGCAGAGATCGACATCCCACAATGCAATTCACAACCGTAAATAAACAGAAAACACACACTACGTCCATGAACAGATATTTGTTACAGTGTGCCCCTCATGATCTTGATCTCTGAGGTCTTTCTGATCTAATAAATCGCCCTACTGTTAGCAGATATTGCCTGGCACTGTGCTTGTTCATGTGTCCAGCGATTACTCAAGAGCCACAAACGGCAGCTTGGCTCCGGGTTGACCAAAACTCGCTAAACAGCTCATGGTGGAACATTCCAGAGCCTCGCAGGAGGAGACGGGGGTGTAACGGCTCTGTGATTGTTGGATGAGGGTGAAAAAAGGGTGTGTGTGTGTGTGTGTTTGTGTGTGTGTTTGTGTGTGTGTTTGAGTGTGTGTTTGAGTGTGTTTGATGGGGGTGGTGTGGATGGGAAGCTGGTATCAAGGCAAAAAAAATTCCTTGCCGAAACTAGTCATCGGGTGATAACCGCTTTCAAGGTTTACGAGGTTTGGAAAAGTCAAGGTTTTAAAACCACCAAAGTTTTCTGTGAAACCGTTACTGTGTTTTTACAAGTACATTATTTCGTTTTTTAGGGCAACAGTATCTTCAAAGTGGACGCTCCACATTAAAAGCCACTGGTCAGCCCATGATTCAGCAAACGTCTGAAAAACAAATCGCTTGGTGGCTTACTTTATTATATCCAAAGAAAAAAAAGAAAGATACCCAAAGATGCCTTAAAGAGCACCTATTTTACCCCTTTTTCCAGATTTAAGATAAGTCTTATGTGTCTCCAGAATGTGTCTGTAAAGTTTCAGCTCAAAATACCCATCAGATTATTTATTATACCTTTCAGAACATTGGGTTTTTAACTCCGCTTCTCCCCGCCCACCGTTCCCACATCCCTGTCAAAGCCATAGAGATTAGAGCTGTAATCGGGCCATAAAAGTTAGGGCGTACTCGCACTATGTACAGTTGCCCTGAATCGAGCCAAAGCACGCTTGTCCCCCTTCCCGTCTCCCCCGACGGCCCGCACTCGCATCACATTCTGGCCTGGGCGCGCTTACGTCATCGATGATGCGCTGTTCAGTAAGCGCTCTCGCTCAGCACAGTGGAGATTTCTTTAGTTATATTGTTTAAGTCGTTTGATATTCAGTAACACGCAGTCTCATATTTCGCCGAACAGATCAGCCACTTTTGACGCTCATAAACAATCATAAAGTCCTCGTGCTGCAGGATTTAGGAGGTTTGCTATAGGTGCAGCTGACGTGCAGTGAGGGGTTTGCGTCTTTAATAACCTACGACAGTTTGCGTTTATTGAACAGTACGAATGATTAATAAATCTATATCAAACAGTCCCTTAAAAGTCACGTCTCGCCTTCAGTTTCAGGCTCAGGGCACACTTGAACTCACACTGTAAGTGTACCGCGCCTGAGCCTAAGTAAACCGCGCTCAGGCCCACCTTATCCAACTGGGGCAGGGCCGCCCAAGTGAACTGCGCCTGAGCCCGATTCAGAGCCAGTGTTTTCCCTACCGTTATATAAGTGGGCGCCCCGCCCTCCCAATGACTGTACCTGCCCCCCTTGAAGTCACATTAATTGTATTATCTATATAGCACTAGATCACAACTTTTTTTTAATAAACAAGCTAAATAACGTATGTAATATCTTATTTAAACAACAGCATGTCATTTCTGTTCTGCGCTCGCGTCACTGCAGCTAAAATATATACAGATGCAGACATCCCAAGTCTCCTGGAAGTTCCAGGTGTCTCCCGCAAATGACTCCCGGATGCCCGCAAATGAATGATAATCTCCTGGAAATCGCGCGTCTCCCGCCCGATCCTCAAATACGTCCAGCATCCCTCCCCGCTCTTCAGATGCGTCACACACATTCCATGCTGTGATCTTTGATGCGAGCGGAGCTATCTCCTCTATCTAGTGTCTAGTTCTGACCTCTCCCGGAGGCTCTGCATGTCTTCCGCAAATTCATACCGGCTCCGTGATCCCCCAAAATGAATTAATACTCGGAATTCATGGCGACGAGAGTGAAAGAGCAAGTGAACAGATCGCAAGAGCCACAGTAATGGTCTAAACGTTACATGAATAGAGCAATATTGGATTGGTCCTGCATGTATTTAGGCCTTTTTTTTTACATATAACATCTGCAAGTTCTGTTTTTGACAATATTACAAGTTCACTAAAAGCTGGTTGGAATTATTAGATAAAACTTTTTTTAACATAAATATTTAATGATATAACTTCTTGTAAAACACTCATTGCTATAAGTAGTTGTTTATGGGCCTATTTCCTTTTAGTAAACAAGTATTAGATTAGATGTGCATTTTAAATCATTTTCATCTTTCATCATTTGCAATGTTTCCAAATTGCATTGTTTGTAATTTTTCTGTGGCGGTTCATTCCACTGTGGTGACCCCTGATAAATAAGGCACTAAGCTGAAGTAAAATGAATGGATGAATTGTTTTCTGTAAAGCTGCTTCTGGCCATGACATGTTCACATCAAAAAAATTTTAGGAGACATGTTTAATAAATGTCTCAATAAATGGGCCACACATTTCTGACTTTCCATACCAAGAGGCTCAGGAAATGTTCTTCCAGAAGCCCATAAAGATTGCAGAGACAAAAGCTGCACAGTTTGTCAATAACAAAGATATAAAATAAATGTTCATTTATATTTTACAAACAGTTGTACAGTTCAATATATTATTTACTGCTGTCATTAAAGACCATGACTCCTTGTGTCAGTGTGAGTCTGAACAGCCATGCTGCGTTGGGACGCGTCGCGCCGCAGCCCCAATCCCCCCATCCAAAACTGTAAACCTAGGGGAAACACTGAGAGCACTCACACTTTTCAAACAATCCGGGAAACGCCTGGGCACAGATCCAATAGCATAGTGTGAGTACGCCCTTATGCCCGATAGGGCCCGGGCCCAACAGAATTTGGCCCGAGCCCGACACGTACATTTTGATTGACAGCTTTTTTTTAAAGCCCAAACCCGTTTATAGCCCAACATTATTCAAATGTGCACATGCACACAGCTCGTTTGACTTTTTTCAAGAATGAGTCGTTTATATGTGTTTAACATAATTTATTCATAACAAACGTATAGGCCACTTAGAAGTTGGAACAAAGAAATAAAAAAAGTCCTCTGTAGGCATGGGCCGGTATAAGATTCTGAAGGTATGATAACCTTGGATAAAAATATCAGTTTCACGGTATTGTGATTACTGCTCTAAAATATATTCTTTTTAAGTGACTGGGTAAAAAACTACAACTTTTTTCCCCTTTGAAAACAATATATTTTATTTTGAGAAACATTTATAATATTTTGAAACCGTAAACATGTCAGGTCATGAGCTATGGTCACGAGCTTTGGGTCATGACCGAAAGGACAAGATCTTGGATACAAGCGGCCGAAATGAGTTTCCTCCGCAGGGTGGCAGAGCGCACCCTTATGGATAGGGTGAGGAGCCCTGTCACCCGGAAGGAGCTCGGAGTAGAGCTGCTGCTCCTCCACATCGCCTACCTAGGGAGGTGTTCCAGGCATGTCCCACCGGGAGGAGGCCTCAGGGAAGACCCATGACACGCTGGAGGGACTATGTCTCTCAGCTGGCCTCGGAATGCCTTAGGATGCCCCCCGGAGGAGCTGGAGGAAGTGTTCGTGGAGAGGGAAGTCTGGGCGACCTGGCCATGGAAAAGCAGTAGAAAAATGATGATGATGATGATAAACATGTCAGGCTAAATGAATTATAGACTTCTGCTATCTTCATTAGTTTCAAAAACACAGATTTCTTTACAATTTAAAACGGCATCTTTGGATATCTCTTCTGCTGGAGATACTGTTGTCCTAAAAAACAACAACAAAAAAGAAATGTAAATAAAAAATCGTACACATGCCTTTGGAACGATATTACAGAAAATTTTGGCGGTTTTAAAACCTTGACTTTTCCAAACCGCGCTATACCTTGAAAACGGTTATTGTCCCATGCCTAATCGTAACATCTCAGCACTCTAAATAGGCCTAGGTACATACACTTAGGCCCTGTTTATGTGTTATAATGTTGTAAGAAACGATTTGATTACTTTCTCTCGCTAATCGAAATGCATCACATGACATCTCATTTACCACTCAAGCCCGAGCCCAGCCCAACCCTGTCTAAAATGACAGAACTTAAGCCCGAACCCACCCGAACACGTCGGGTCCCTTCGACTTCTTTTAGGTTCAGACAAAGATCTTCAGCTCTAATAGAGATCGCACTGACGCATATCTCCATTTCCTGCTGCGTCTCAAGTCAGATAAACAGCACAGTGACAGATACCACAGTACGAACTTATGGTTATTTGGTGTATTTGTTGTGGAGCTAATTATATCCTTTCTGGAACGATGAGTTAAGCGCGCACATTTAACTTTGCACTGCAAATGTGACAGGAGACAGGTTAATATCCACTGCTGTATGGACAGTCAGTATGTTAATGTACAAAATAAACCTGATTTAATGTCCACAAACCGGGATTGAAGCATCTTCTTCTATAATTGTACTGACACGCGGCTGTGGTGATGAATTACAGTGATTTGACTATATTTATTACAAACATCACTGATTTAAAACTTTTTAAACTTGTAAAACTTATTCTTGTGGTGCTGCTGATCACAGAGAGCTGATCAAATCTTTTAATCTCATTTTACTTTGAGCACATCCTGTTGTGTGGATATGTTTATATCATACCTGCCAACACTCCCGTTTTTCCCGGGAGTCTCCCGTATTTCAGACCCATCTCCTGTATTGTTCTGTCTCTCGGAAAACTCACGGAATTTCACCCCCCACCCCCCCGCTCATCAGCATTTTGGTACAGTCTGGCTGAAACCTGGTGCTTGTGAGCGTGCTCTTCCGGTCGCACGCAACCGCCCCATCTCCCCAAACCTCTCACCCTTCCCCTCCGTTCGCGCACACCTCAACAATCTCCCCCCCAGCCCCCGTTCTTCAGTTCGTGCATGCATCCAACACCCCCTCCCCCCACACCCCCACGCTCTCCTAGAATTTACGAACCAGATGTTGGCAGGTATGGTTTATACGTGAAGACGTGTTAATATGCGGCTGTCAATCAATTCGGTGGGCGGAGAAAACGCACTCCTACGTCACATCGCGGTCGGCCTCAAAATGGGAGGGATTTGGATCCTATTTTAACATCTGGAAATTTAAAAAAGAGACTTATTGTCTTATTATCACCCCAATATGGCAGTGGACACACTATACGTACACACAGTTCTGTTCAAAGAGCTTACAAAAGATGTATTTTCATCATAGGTGTCCTTTGAATAATAAAGAAATCAGTGTTTTTTTTAAATGAATGAAGACAGCAGAAGTCAATGATTTATTTTTAATGATGTAGCCTGACATGTTTACTGCTCCAAAATATTTAAAAAGTTTCTTAAAATAAAATGGATTGTGTTCAATGAGAAAAAAAGAATAAAAATTTGATCTAAGGTTATCATAGGGTCAGAATCTTACACCGACCCATGATGCCTAATGCTGAAACACCTCACTGCTTCCTGCCGCAGTTAATGGCCCCTCCCTGAATTCCCAACACATGTGTACACCAGCTCTCGCACCTCAGCCCGAACGGATTCTCCCAGCCCCCACTCCTGTGTGTGTGTGTGTGTGTGTGTGTGTGTGTGTGTGTGTGTGTGTGTGTGTGTGTGTGTGTGTGTGTGTGTGTGTGAGTGTGAGTGTGAGTGTGAGTGTG
>CAIGQZ010032598.1:5676715-5693428 GCA_903798205.1 Danio tinwini
TATAAATGTATATATTTGTGTGTGTATTGGTGTTGCTGGGTAGTAACAATGAGTTAGTGCTTCATTTTTGTTTCAGCTAATACTGTGTGTTCATTTTTGCAGAGTCTGCCTGAAGAAGAGGTGCAGAGATATCAGCCTATGGGATTACAGCACATGGAGCCTTTATGCAAAGGTGTTTTTTTATGTAAGATTGAAGTTTAACAGGAGGACTTATTTGCAAAAAGAAAAGAGACTTTCTTCCTAAAGAACATTTTCTTTTTAGCGTAAGCTACGAGTTATCCTACTGTTCACATTGTGTGGATTATAAAAGGTCAAGATGTGTTTTTTTACCAGATGGCTGCTTTTTCTGTTGGGACAGGACACATGGAAAACAGACTGGCTTTTTCAAGTTGAGGTTTACCTTGGATGATCATTTCCTAATCGCCGTTTTTAAGGGATTTATGATGGTACGAAGCGCAAACTGCACAGCTCTGGTTGAGCCCTTTTGTAATTCTTCTAATCACGTCTCGGAGGTGGAGTTGTATGCTGTAGGTGAGCATCAATACCGCAGCACTTTAGGGTTTTTTTTCTTCTCAAAATGTCATTTAAAGTAACAATGTCAAATGGTGTTGTCAATTCACCAGTGGGAACGGTCAGGCATGATGTGTTTGATTTTTACAAATATTATTTGCAGAATAAATTTAATACTGAAAGAAAGATCGTGGATTATTTGACTTGAAACACACCAGTCAATGTTGAATAAGTACTTTATTCTCAGGCTTGATTATGTTTCATATGAAAAGCAAAATTAAAATATATACTTCCTCCAATATAGCGTAGGCACATTACAGAAAAGGCTTGGTTTGTAAATAACAACATTGGTAACAAATGCTGATGCAAGAAAGCACAGAAAAAGGCATACATGTCCAATGGGGGATCTTTTGTTGATGTATGTATACATACACCAAGGCACATGAACGATGATGACGGGAATAAGCGGAACATAATTGTACAGACTGAAGAAGGCCAACAGAAGTACAGGGAGTTAACACTGAGGGAATGTCAGGAATAAATGCAGAGGAACGTCCCTCTCAAGGGGTTTGGCCTCATCTTTTCCCTTTTTTTTTGTAAGCGGTTATGGTTCTCGTGTCTCTCTCTAATCTTTCTAATGTAATGTACATTGATTATAGCAACAACAAAAGAGGAATGACAATGTAGACATGCAATGTAGCCCCTCTTTCCAGTTTTCTTCATGACCCAGGGGTGTCCAAACTCAGTCCTGGAGGACCGGTGTCCTGCAAAGTTTAGTTCCAACCCCAATCAGACACACCTGGGCTAGGTAATCAATCTTACTAGGCTTACTAGAAACATCCTTGCAGGTGTCTTGAGGCAAATTGGAGCTAAAATCTGCAAGACCCTGGCGCTCCAGGATTGAGTTTGGACACCCCTGATATGACCAGTCAGGGGAACATACAACAAAGCAACATGGTGTTGGGAGCGTCTTCCCCAGCCGTCATGCACTGTATCAAATAAATACTGCAGCAATGGTGCCATAACTTAGGTGTAAAATATATCGCTTTCTAAAAAGGGGCTGCAAATATAAAAATGCATCTGGACCCCACGGTCAAACGGAGAGCCAGGTAAAGCATCAGTGATTGAGAAAGACAACAAAAACAAACAGTACGTTTACAATGGCTTGTGGCTGTTAGACTCTCAGAACAACAAGGCAACGTGCGCAGTAATACTGCAACCTCTACTGGCTAAACAGGAGAACTGCATCAAGCGGAGCTACAATAACCATTGCCTTGTTCTTACTACACATCAACTGCAATTACCAGTCATATTTTAATTGTATTAGGACTGAGGCATAACACAAAACACAGTGACCGAATGGCACAATGAAAAGACTGACTGAAATGCCCTTACTCTGGTCAACACAAGAAGAAAAAAAAATACAAATTCCAAAGATCCTGTCCTCTTTGTCCAGAAGTATTCAATGCTCAGGGTGTTTTACTAACCCAACATTATGGAGACACACATATTTGGTCCCGCACAGTCGACCTTTGGCTTTCTGACGATACTGAAGTATACAATGTCCGCCGCCCTATATGATCTTGATTAAAATAACCACGAAAAAAAGACCTTTCAACTGATCAACGAGTAGAGGAAAGGGAATACATCACTGAAATGTTTTTCAGAAGGAAAATAAAACAAAGGTGTGAAATGAGATGGTCCATGTTTCGTAAACTAAGCACACAGTATTTCCTGCAAAGCCTTAAAAACCCCACCTGAGCTGTTTATGTGAATTAAAGTCCACCCGCGCAGACTGCCGAAAAACAAAAAGGAGAGTGATATTGCTCTCTGGTCATGTCATAACTTCATTACGTTTATCGTAAAATAAAAACATGTTGAAGGATATCTCGAAGAACAGCGACTGCTGCAGTGAGATCTCCCAGAATGCCATCTGTCTGTGTACACAGACAGACACTTCAGTCCGTCTGAGGGAAGAAAACGCACAATAAACGCAACTTAAAAAGGCCAAGCCCTCATGTTAGACACACAATCGCATAGTTAAAAACGTAACGTTTAAATAATAAAAAATAATGAAATAAAACTCTGGAGTGAAAGGCTCTTTGAGAGCAGATGCTTCTCGAATTTGACGGCAAAATGGACCACACACACACACATTTATATAGTCATATATAAGCCAGAGAGATAGAGTAAAGAAATGAATTATTACTCCATAAATGTTAACCTGGAATGGGTTATTTTTTTTTAAGAGATGAATAATACAGCCCCACTCAGTTTTGAAACACTGTTCATCCGTGAGCGTCTGCGTCAGACACCCGTCCCGTCCTGTCGGCTGCAGGTTCAGATTGTAGCAAAGCAGGTTTTTGTAGGTGTGTCCGCGAGCAAGGGCTCGGCGCGAGTCCCTCTGCCCACCACAGGGCCCTGAGCGGGATAGAGAGAGATCTGTTCGAAAGCACCACCATGCCCATTCCCACACCAACCATCCCAACATCATCAGCTCTGCAGAAAACCTGTCGCTGGCCTTGATTCTCGTCTGCTCCGTCCGTCTGTCTGTCGTCTGCTCGGTTTATGCTCTGTTATCTGCGCTGACACGAGCCCTGCGGAGCCTGCGGAAGAAAAACAGACGTCACTGAAGCGTTGTACAATAGTAGGCTATGCACTGCGCTCTTGCGGATATCATGTTTCATATCATGCGGTATCGATAATTACTGAATATTTTGTACAATCCATTTAGAAATATTAGGATTTTTTTATTTTATGAGTTCACACTTAGCTGATGATTGATTATAAAAGCTTGTTTGGCATGCTGTCCCGGGAGAGAACCCTTGAGCTTATGAGATCCTCGAGCCCTGAGCTCCCTCCCGTTTGCAGGGCGAGAGGGGAGTTTGAGCTCAGGTAGATCTCGATGAACTTCCCCGGCTTATTCTAGCTGAATGGTGGAAATGGATGACTGAGGAGAGGTGTACTTGCTAAGAGCTTGACTATGGTTTCAATTTTGTGTGTTCAATTTAATTAGGGTGCGTGTTATTTGGACTGTGGGAGGAAACCAGGGAAAACCCATGCGAGCACGGGGAGAACAAGCAAAACTCCGCACAGAAATGTCGTCTGGTTTAGTAGGGACTTAAACCAGTGGCATTCTTGCTGTGAGGCAACAGTGCTAACCGCTGGGCCGCCGTGCCGCCCATCTGAAAAGGAGGGAAAGTAGGGCTGGGTAGGGGGGGTTCTTCAAGACAAAGATATTGAGATAAGAAACTGGTTATTTATATTGAGTTAGGAAACATCTGATTGGATAATCGATCATAGGCTGATGCTGGAACAGCTTAGAACAATCATAAGCACGTGATCCTCTCAAAATTTGTTTATACATAAACTTTTCTTATAATAAAGTAAACATACATGTTAAAGAGACTCTTAAACTTGATGAATAAAATGTTACAAAGTGTGTAATGTAAAGCGTAAACGCTGAACAATCAACGCTAACTTTAAGGTGTGAATAATAATGATACAGTAAACCATAAACTCTGAAAACAAAACTAATCATGATAATCAAATCTGAGCTTTCAAGTAAATAAACCAACCATCATGAACCAACCTTATGCTATAATCTTTCTAATGGGGAGCTAGTGGCTGGGATGCACAAGAAAAGAAACCAAAAAGCCACTTTGGTGACATCTTTTTCTATTTACAATCTCCTCGCTGCTGCTTGTCACGGCACTCATTTTCATGTGTTATTCTGACGTGAGGTGGCGATGACGAAACCCAACCTGAGTCCGTTCACATATTGCATCTAAAAGCAGGGGAAAAGTGCGCTAGTGTGTGGTTTCCCTTACCATTTTTAATGTGCGTTGTGCTCACGCTCCCCTGGCGTCTATCACAACCAGTTTCCTCAGAGAATGAACAAACCATTGCTGCGGCTCTGATATAAGTTTTTATTTATGAAGGAAATAAAAAAGTACTGCAGTGCTTGGGGCAAAGTCCCTTTAATGCGTCGTTTCCACTGACTGGTACAGTACGATACGATATGGTACGGGTCGGTACGGGTCACCTTTATCAAGCTTGCGTTTTCACTACCAAGGACACCCTTTTGGTGGTCGTGGTGTAGGTTTCAGTCGACGTCATTCTCGCTCGAATAAATGTCTACAGTAAAGCCGTACAGGTCGTTCACATATCATATGAGAAGCACTTCTCGCAAAACAGATGCTTTACACGCATAAATACTTGTGTATAAATGTTTATTACTAACCTATCTATGAACATGATTTGATTATAACTGCAGATCAATGCAAAACAGCCTACTGTAACGTCTGCAATTATATCAAATAAATAAATAAATGCAACATATTTAAGCACATACAGACCCTTACACACAGCATACATTTAGTCCTTATTTGGGTTCAAAAACAACACACAGCATAGCCCAGTCAGTGCAAACCTCTCATCTGTAATTCTGTCATTGAGAGATCATAAGTCCAAAAGGCGATGATAATCATGGCAGTTTGTTCGGGATTCAGGTTGCTTAAACTATTTGCTCCTGTGTTTTGTTGGGCTTCTCCTTTTTTTCGTGCTTCACTCTCGCGTTTGTCCTTTTCTATTCTGAAAGGATCAGACGTCAAAGACACTTCATTAATCACATGCACGTTATTATCATCAGCTCAAAAAGTTTGTTATATCAAATATAGACGCGATCGCGAGCTCCCTGGAGAAAGCAAAAACCGCTCACACTTTTAGACGGCCTCGTAAAACAGGACACGGCAGATTTTGTTCTTCTTGGCTTTGTGGCTGTACATTAACACAACGACAAGGTTTGTTTGAGCTCAGGTCATCCATGGCTCGTTATTATATGCATATAGTATTTCCACGTAATGTCTCGGCTGTGTATTTAAAAAAACATGGTGGTTCCATTGTTTTGATTCTGGCTAGCTCCACGAGATCATGACGTATCTCTGTAACCAATCAGCATTCAGCTGCACGTGTAGCTCCACCTTTTGGTACCCTTTCTCGTGTTTGGTACCCTTTCGAAAGGGTGCCGAAAAAGTGGTACTCAGGAAACGGGCCATAAGGCAAGTCATTTCACTTGGCAGGCATCTTTGAAACACCTCTCAGGGAGTATGCTCAGACATTCTGCTTGAACGGGGAAACATTAAATTCTCCAAAATTGCTTGCAAGACTTACGATTGCATTACATACTAGGAATCACCAATAAAATTAAACAACCGTCTCTTTAGTGTCATTTCTAAACGTCTGAATCACACAAAATCTGCAGAAACTCACATCTAGTTCAAGCCCCTGCCCCGGAGAATCATCAGTCTATAGTGATCGATGATTGGCTCCTGTACTAGTAGGCGGGGTTACATTCACCATATTGACTGTTACACTTTTCCCCATTCAAAGCTATACAACTCTTTGTTTGGCTGCGCGGTGTTTGTCTGAGGTAATTAGTCTGCCGTTATTACTGAAATGTGTATATTCCATATACAAAGTGTAAAGCAGATTAGTTACATGAATGATGGTGCGCTCGCGGTCATCTGGACAGTTCAGATGTTTTTCAACTAGTTTTGTGTCATGTGTCACTGCTTGCACACCATGTGCGCGTCGCCCCCTATTTGCATGCACAAGCCATGCACCTCGATTGGAAATAAGATTAGCTCATTGCCATTCCTTCCAAGACGCGTGCTTAACAAACACATTTTAATAAAACTATAGCGCGACATACTGAAACTTCATACCAAACTTTTTTTTTTTTTATCGTTATCGACAGTGGTGTTCGGTTAATAAATACGACAGTTTTATCGGCTCAGCTCTAATGCTGTGCTAAACTGGTGTAAGTCCACATGACCTAGAAGCTGCAATTATTTTTGTTTCGTATTGTGATGCAGTTGCTGGAGAAATGAATCATAAGCGTTTAAGAACTCAGTCCACAGCGGTCAAAAAAAGCAAGCGGATTACTATTGACTTGTGTGTGTTTGCTCTAAACGCTTCTGTTGTCTTCCGTGCCTGTACCTGAGACTTGATACATTTAAGAAGTGTAATAAATGTCCTGTAAATTGGCATTCAAACTCACATTGTTAGCATTTAGCACTGAATAAAGCACATGAGGTTTACCTGAGGTGATCATTGGTTTCTGTTGTTCAGCTGTGAGAAATAGAAGCCGTTTCTAATATATTAATTCGGGGTGTTGGTTGGAACCAAAACTCCTTTTAATATGGAGAATATTCCTTCTATCGCGTGTCGTTGCTTTTATTTAGAACACAGTTTAAATCACTCGCTCCTGTACTCAATCTGGCAACCCGCGCTTGCGTTTGTTTTGATCCAGTAGTGCAATACCTAGTTTAACCACTGGGTGTCAAACTTACATACTGCATCTTTAAGCCTTTAAATGTCACTTTAGGCTGAATACTAGTATCCTGTAAAATATTTAGTCAAACATTATGTGCTGTCATCATGACGAAGATAAAAGAAATCATTTATTAGAAATGAGTTAATAAAACTATAATGATTAGAAGTGTGTTGATAAAATCTCTCCTTCAAACAGAAATTGGGGTAATTATACAGGGGGCTAATAATTCAGGAGGTCTAATAATTCAGGATTGCATGACTGTATCTCCCTTCTTGTATTAAAAAAGACAAAACTGTGTTCTTGTGTTAAGGAGTCAAAACTTGTGGATGGAAAGCAGCATCAATGCAGATAACTGAATCGATGACATGATAATCTCAATAGAACCTACACTGCTCTCACACTTTGCTTCTCAGAAGTGTTTTACCTCCTGTTCTCGTGGTCCAGCAGCGTCTCCTGGGACACTCTGAAGTCCTCCAGAGGGGTCTGATAGCGGGCCTCGAATGAGCCCTCGCGCCCGCGATACCCCAGAGCCTGCGCCGGAGACGAGGGCAGAGGAGACATGGAGGAGGTGGAGGAGACAGAGCCCGAATCACCCATCCGCTCGCGGCCAGCCTGCATGGCCATCGCCATCGCCCCGGCCGGAGAGAACGGACTCAACATATCTCCATTCTCATGCTGCGGAGGGAAAATCAGGAGGACATCAGCACACGGCCAAATGTATTATCACCATGAGAGAGTGAGCGGAGAGAGCTTAACACGCTGCTATTCAAGGTGCCGTTCACACTGTTGACAAGAAGTGCACTGCGCTTTTTATGTTGCTAGGCAACCAGTGAATCTGCTGCATATGGACCCTCTACACAAGACTCAGCATCAGCATCTTAAATCCTTAAATGATTTTAATATTTAGATTTTCTTTCTAAAAAGTATGTACATTTATATGCATTTACAAACAACGTCTCGCTCTCCCTCATGAAGCTAATACGGAAGTAACTGAAACTGCAATTCCTCAACATTTCACTAGTCCTGGCTCTATAATAGCACAGATTTCTATTGACCCCAATGTTAAAATGGCAGACTTTACAGCAGAAAACAGGAGTGTACAGCCTGGTACACAACATTTTTGTGTATATAGCTAATATTACACTTCATGACAACTGTGAGGGGGTGGGGGGATTTTTTATATCTCATCCGTTTCATTTATATTAAGTTATATTATATGTACGTATTAGTACATGTCATTTGAGCGACAGCTAGGTCTCGCTGGTCACATTCACTTCACCTAAGCTGATACCGGCTGATTAGCAGCTAATCTCGGCATATACATCATATTTTTGTGTTGTTTTATGTGGCTTTACACAGTCAGTTGCCTTTTGGAATTATTTCCTACAATTATCAGATGCTGTGTGCACTAATTGTGCTCACAAACCATTCACATAACCTCCATTTCCCAGGTGAGTGAAACTCTTATACACTTATAAACAGGGCTTGACATTAACACCCACCAACCCGCCAAATGCCACCATCCACTTTGGCTGGTTGAAAATTATTTTTAAATTGTAGTTTTCTTTAAAGCAGGATTCGACAATAAGGACGGCCCAATATGCGTGCAAATGCAATCTTAGAATCGAGAAGCAGCATGACTGACAAAAACAATTGTGTTCGCGGAGAGGATGATCAGTCGCACGCACAGGTGTTGTGATGTGGTGTTGAAAACTCGTGCGCACTCCCGTTTCCTTGCTTGAAGCAACTGTGCCTAGAAATACTAAATATGTTGATTTGGAGCTGTTTCACTGTAAATAAACAGTTAAATGGTCAGTAATTTGTTTTATCATTATTATTTAAAAAAAAGAAAAAATTAATAGTATACATTAGCAGCAAATACATTAGCAAACAGTTTAGCTTATTAAAATGAATAGCTATCATAATGAAATAAAATCAAGCTGTTAAATCTCATTAGCCATTTCTTCACTGAATAACACATATTGCGATTAAAGAGCAGAGAATGAATCTCTTATTTGGATTTTTTTAGTTTGTTTACATTAAATAACAGGCGTCACTTTAAAAATGCACACGTCTAACATTATAAAGAAAGTATTCGATTGCTTTTCTAACTTTTAATGCTTATTTAGGACGAAATTAGTTGTTTGAAAAAAACCCCACCAAGATCGACATTTTTATTAGATATTATTATTATTAATTATGTGTGTATGTCTGTTTAAACACGCACCCAAAACCCAGACTTTCGCTCCGGTACAAATCGCATGTACAGAATCTGTTTGGGAAACAGCCTCTATTTATCACTATTGAGCCCGTCAGCTGACAGTCACGCACCGCTATATGAATGTTTTTAGGGTTGCATATGAAGGGGAGACGGCACCTGTAATAAAAGGAAAGGGAATCCCGCCGTTTTTATGTTTATTATTATTATATTTTTATATTATTATATTTATTATTATTAATTATGTGTATATGTCTGTTTAAACACGCACCCAAAACCCAGACTTTCGCTCCGCTACAAATCGCATGTACAGAATCTGTTTGGGAAACAGCCTCTGTTTATCACTATGGAGTGTGTCCGCTGACAGTCACGCACCGCTATATGACTGGTTTGAGGATTGCATATGAAGGGGAGACGGCACCTGTAATAAAAGGAAAGGGAATCCCGCCTTTTTTATATTTATTTCAAAGTGTTTTCATGCCTAAACATGTGAAAGTGAAAGCACAGAACAGACTCACATTTAAGAACAAAGGGCGGCCCCTGGTGGTTTGGGGGTATGGGTTGCGTATAGGGAGGCTCTGCTCTTTAATGTTTATTTCCATCCTTCAAAGACTGAAAATACGTGAGAAATACGGGAAAATACCTTTACGAGATGATCGCAGGATAGAACTGTAAAATACGGGAGAATCCCGGGAAAAACGGGAGGGTTGACGGGTATGATCAGGAGCCATGGCTATTGATTTGGACTTGTTTGCATGTTTATTTTTAATCTAATAAACCTGTCACCATCCACTGCCATTATATGAATCACCACAGATTCAGCTCAAAATCTTCTTTAATGCTCTACTGATAAAAAGATAGCGCCTACATCTAGGATGACCTGTGGGTGAGTAAATAAATATGAGATTTCTATTTGTGAGTGAACTATCCCTTCAGTTGCAGCACGTTGAGCTTTCTTATATAATATGAAGATACTGAGGAGCGTGTCTACATACAATCAGCTCATATCCCACCCGTCCTCTGATGACGTCCATGTGCACCAGCAGACAGGCCAGCTCCAGATCCTCACTGTAGCTGTTCTTTAGCGGGACCGAGCGGTAGCCTGCAGACAGATAGGAGGAGGAGCACTCATTACCACATTATTTACAGGAGAGACCACTGAAATGTTCATCTTAGATGAGTCCAGAGCTGCTCCTAAAGGCCCAATGTCTGCCAGCCTGACCCTAATGCTCCTCAGGACAGACCCTGTCTTAAATCCCACCTTAAAGGAGTAGTTCACAGTACCTGCAGTTGTCTTATAAATGATAAATGCTCTTCTGTAGTTGAAAAATAAAATTACTCTGCGAAATATGTATTCCTCTGCTTCGCTGAAATGATTTAAATAGAACTGCTGAATTTATGTACAGTATTTAAGGCAAGTACATTACAAGTGACTGTAATTTAATTCCCTAAAATGAGCAGTAATCTCTTACTTTACATGTTTAGCCGACCAATTATTTAAGTATCACAACTAGTTACGTTGTTCCTCAGTACCCATCACTGATTTTTGACAGCAGATTTTGCTGTACACTTCACAAACAGCCAATTAACCTAAAATAATCATCAATTAAGTTAGGAAAGGATTAAGCCAATTACAAGATTATTCATAGGGAGCCGTGTTCACATTAATCTCCTGACATCCCTGCTGAAAAAAACTGCTTAAATCAGCCTAAGCTGGTTGGCTGGTTTTAGCTGGTCGAGCAGCCTGGTTTGAGAGGGGTATTGGCCATTTCCAGTCATTTCCAGCCTGGTCTTAGCTGAAAATGACCAGCTTAAACCAGCTAAAACCAGCCTAACCAGCCTGGTTTAAGCTGGACATAGCTGGTTTTGGCTGGTCAAGCTGGTTTTAGCTGGTCAACTCCCAGCCCAAGCAGCTAAGACCAGGCTGGAAATGAATAACCAAAACACCCCTAAAACCAGGCTGGTCGACCAGCTAAAACCAGCCAACCAGTTTAGGCTGGTTTAAGCTGGATTTTTCAGCAGGGATGAAAGGCAACTTGCATGATTCAGCTGAACACACAAGTGATCTTCCTCATTAGCATCGAGTGTGTGGTTAAAAACTAGCCTAGAGCGCCATCTGCTATTAAAGTTAGCCTAGAACGCCGTCAGCTGTTAAAAGCTAGACTAGAGTGCCATCTACTGTTAAAAAGTAGCCTAGAGCGACATCTGCTATAAAAACTAGCCTAGAGCGCCGTCTGCTGTAAAAAAAACTAGCCTAGAACGCCGTCTGCTGTTAAAAAAACCTAGCCTAGAGGGCTGTTTGCTGTTAAAAACTAGCCTAAAGCGCTGTTTGCTGTTAAAAAGTAGCCTAGAGTGTAATTTGCTGTTAAGACTAACCTAGAGCACGGTTTGCTGTTAAAAACTAGCCTACAGCGCCGTCTGCTGTAAAAAAAATAGCCTAGAGCGCCATCTGCTGTAAAAAAACTAGCCTAGAGCGCCATCTGCTGTAAAAAAAACAAGCCTAGAGTGCCGTCTGCTGTTAAAAACTAGCCAAGAGTGCCATCTGCTGTAAAAAAAAAACAAGCCTAGAGCGCTGTCTGCTGTTAAAAGCTAGCCTAGAGCACCGTCTGCTGTTAAAAACTAGCCTCGAGTCCCGTCTGCTTGTAAAACCTAGCCTGTAACGCCATCTGCTATACAAAACTAGCCTAGGGCACCATGTACTCTTAAAAACTAACCTAAAGCATAACGTGATGCCTGCTGTTAGCCTGCCTAGAGCACTGTCTGCTATACTAAAACTAGCCTAGAACCTTGTTTGCTAATAAAACTAGTCTAGAGCTCTATGTAATGTTAAAAACTAGCCTAGGCAGACGTCTGCTATAATAACTAGTCCAGCTAAAAGTCGAGCGGCGGTCCTTCATTTTGGAGCCATACCTGTTTTGAGGCAGTTGATGGGGAATGTGGCCTGGGCCAGAAAGTTCTGGTCACTGAACATGTCAATTTCGTAGACCACAAAGCGTAGAAATGCGAAGGAAGGATTGCACACGGTGAACCTAAAGGGTTTCCTGGTCCAGGTGGGGTTTAGACCATTGTCTGCTGAGGGTCAAACAGGAAAATATCATTACTACAGATGTATTATAGATGCTTACAGCTTCTTTAATCCCAAATGATCCATATTACACATTTAAAAGGTACAGCTCACCCAAAACTGAACATTTCCCCAATATCTACTCACACTCAAGTGGCTTCAAACTTTTATGAGTTTATTTCTGTCTGTTGAACACTTAAAAAAAGATATGTTGGAAAAAACCAACTTACATCCATAGGAAGAACAAAAACACTATGGAAGCCAATGGCTGCTCTACGGAAGAACCAGTGATGGGTGAGTAAATAAAGACAGAATTTTCGTTTTTGGGTGAACCCTGCTCTTAAGCATGTTCTTCTGTATGGTGGTTCACCTTCAGAGTCTGTCCTCTGCTTGGCATTATCATATTCTGCTCCACAAACTTCAATCTCGATGAGCGGACAAACAATACCTCGACCGTGTTTGGGCAGGTGACGCGCTCCCAAAACCTGAAGGGTGCAAACACACAAATGTTCACTTTCCTTCATTAGCAGCTGACATTTGCTCACTTCCCGATTATCGGTCTGACTGTTGTGCACTTGGACAAAATAATGTCTAGTCTTTAGAGTACAATATAAGCTTGCCTATACTCTAACTCATGGGTGACCAACCCTGTTCCTGGTGATCGACCCTTCCTGCAGATTTCAGCTCCAACCCTGATCAAACACACCTGAACCAATTAATTAGAACCTGAGGAGCGCTTGATAATTACAGGCAGGTGTGCTTGATATGGGCTGCAACTGAAAACTGCAGGAAGGTCGATCACCAGGAATAGGGTTGAGCACCCCTGCTCTAACTAATAGACAGGGTTCATAAATCCCATACTTATGTACCATTCTAGGTCATTTTGTTGTACAATCTTTCAACAGCATTGTGTAGTCTGAGTGGTGCATTCACAGCAAAAGTGGATTAAACTGATAAACAGAAGTGCCATGTCAAAAAATGTCATGCACTTAACGCTCACAGCTTTGCTCATGAAAGAGGAGGAGCTACAGAACGAGAGGAGCTTATGAATAAGGGGAGGAGCTGCTGTTGAAGAGGAGGTACTGCATAAGGGAGGCACTGCTACCGAATGGGAGGAGCTACTGAATAAGGGGAAAAGCTGTTGTTGAAGAGAAGGAGATACTAAATAAGGGGAGGCGCTGCTGCAGAAGGGGAGGAGCTACTGAATAAGGGAAGGAGCTGCTGTTGAAGGGGAGGCGCTGCTGCAGAAGGTAAGGAACTACTGAATAATAGAAAGGGGCTGCTGCCGAAGGGGAAGAGCAACTGAATAAGGGGTGGGGTTTCAGTTGAAAGGGGGGCAACTGAATAAGAGGCACTATTGCTGAAGGGGAGAAGCTACTGCATAAGAAGAGGGGCTTCGGTTGAAGAGAGGGGGCTACGGAATAAGGGGAGGAACTGCTGCCAAAGAGGAGGAGGAGTAATTGAATAGGGGAGGCACTGCAGCCAAAGGGGGAGCTACTGAAAAAGGGAAAGGGGTCTGGCTGCAGACTTGGTGCAGTGCAATCTGGGCTGCATCCATGCTTTTTAATGCGCTCACCTAACCCCACCCCTAACCCTACCCGTCACTGTGACGTCACACTCCATTGAGTGCATTGTGTCTGACATTGCATCGCTGAGTGATGCAATCTCAGCTTGCATCATAAAGGCTGCATCCAGATACTATTGGAAAAAGGTGAGGCACTGCTGCCGAAGGGGAGGGGCTACAGAATAAGGGAAGGGGCTGACGTTGAAGGGGAGGAGCTACTAAAAAAGGGGAGGCACTACTGCTTAAGGGGAGGAGCTGCTGAATAAGGAGGTGCCTCCATTGAAGGGGAGGAGCTACTGAATAAGGGAGGCACTGCTGCCGAAAGGAAGCAGCTACTGAATAAGGAGGAGCTACTGAATAAAAGGAAGGGCTGCTGTTGAGGGGAAGGAGCTACTAAACAAGGGGAGGGGCTTCCGTTGAAGGGATGGAGCTACTGAATGAGGGGAGGGGCTTCCGTTGAAGGGATAGAGCTACTGAATAAGGTGAGGTACTGCTGCCGAAAGGGAGGGGCTATTGAATAAGGGGAGGCACTGCTGCCAAAGTGGAGGAGCTATTAAATAAGGGAGAGCTACTGAAAATGGGGAGGGGCTGCTGTTGAAGGGGAGGAGCTACTGAATAAGTGGAGGCACTGCTGTTGAAGGGGAGGGACCAATTAATAATGGGAGAAGTTGCTAGTGAAAGGGATGGTCTACTGAATAAGGGGGATGCTGGTGAAGTGATTTTTTAAAAGATAATGTTACCTCTATGCTGAGTGTGATGGGCTCCACTCCTCTGAGTGAGTGGCGGTCAAATGGGTCGAAGCTGTCGTCCCTCATGATGGGCGGCTGCAGCACATATCCACTCCTGCCGTTCAGCATAAAGATGGCCTGGTTCATCTGCATGGGTTTATCTGAGGAGAACCAGCACAGCATTATACCACAGAACCTGATCAGAACGACAGCTGGAAGGACCATAAATACAGTCGAGATACTGTGGATTTAGCAGGTGGAACTCTAGGTTAGATCTGTATAGCAAACTAGGCTAGTTTTGTATAGTAGATGGCGCTCTAACCTAGTTTTAACAGTGGACTTTAACAACAGACGGCGCTCTAGGCAAGTTTTTAAACAGCAGATGGCGCTCTAGGCTACTTTTTAACAGCAGATGGCGCTCTAGGCAAGTTTTTAAACAGCAGATGGCGCTCTAGGCTAGTTTTTAACAGCAGACAGCGCTCTAGGCTACTTTTTAACAGCAGATGGCCCTCTAGGCTACTTTTTAACAGCAGACAGTGCTCAAGGCTACTTTTTACCAGCAGATGGCGCTCTAGGCTAGTTTTTAACAGCAGACAGCGCTCTAGGCTACTTTTTAACAGCAGATGGCGCTCTAGGCTAGTTTTTAACAGCAGACAGCGCTCAAGGCTACTTTTTAACAGCAGATGGCGCTCTAGGCTAGTTTTTAACAGCAGATGGCGCTCTAGGCTAGTTTTTAACAGCAGACAGCGCTCAAGGCTACTTTTTAACAGCAGATGGCACTCTAGGCTAGTTTTCAACAGCAGACAGCACTCTAGGTTAGTTTTGTAAAGCAAATGGCAGTCTAGGTTAGTTTTTAACAACTGATGTTCGGTCTCACCTGCGGTCTGGAAGTTGAGGGCCACCAGCTGACTGCCGCACAGCCACATGGGTAACGGGTCGTAGTTGGAGGAGTCGAGGCGCTGGCCGCGCGGGTAGATCCGCGAGAGCTGCAGACGGTTATACTGCAGGAACTTCTTCCCTTTAATGCGGTTCACATACTTCTCTGCTTTAGTCTCTGGAAAAGACGACATGTCCCGGAAACAAGCGCGCTCCGTCCCAATTTCTGAGAAAGACAGAAAACACAAGATATGAAACACATTTTATCAATATTATCTATCCGTCTTTCTATCCATCCATCTCTTTTCATCTATCTATCTATCTAGCTATCTGTCTATCTATCTATCTATCTATCTATCCATCTATCCATCTATCCATCTATCCATCTATCATCTATCATCTATCCATCCATCCATCCATCCATCCATCCATCCATCTATACACAATCACACATACACACCCAATATTTTCTATATGGTTTACATTTTAAACATTTGAATAAAAGTGTGTATTTTCTATATTGCATTATACTTGGTGATTGATTTTGGTTTTAATTTTGTATTAACTTAAGTTTGTTGGTTAATTTGAAGCAGTCTTCATAGTTTTAGTTCTTAAATCAGGCTTTAGTTTATTCATTTGAAACATTTCTCCCTTGCACACAGGTAAAGCTGACGATTCTTTGTATTTGATCTGCATGAAAGGCACTGGAGATTCAGGAGTCATCAGTGTGTGGGAACTTGAAGCTGCTGTTTGTTTCCTTACTGTCTTCATCAAAAGGAACCGGCCGGCAGTAGATGACCAGATCCGACAGCTCTAAAGCGATCTTCTTTCTTCTCTCCATCATTTTACCCTCCTCCAGCTGACAAAAAAGCACACACAATCAATAGCTATCATCAAACATATATCCTTATGTTTCCACTCTGTCTTATGTTGAGCGCGTGTATTTTCAGCATTAGCCAGAAATTCATAGTATAGTTCAAAATGACATATTACGCCTAAAATCATTAGAATAGTAATTAGAGATCATATTTAGCAAATTTCCTACTGTAAAAAGGACTTTATGATTGTTTATAAGCGTCAAAAGTGGCTGATCTGTTCTGCGAAATATTAGACTGCGTGTCACTGCATCCCAAACGACTAAAGCAATATAACTAAAGAAATCACTGTGCTGAGCGAGAGCGCTTCTTAAACTGAACAGTGCATCATCGATGACGTAAGCGTGCCCAGGCCCGAATGTAATGTCAGTGCAGGCTGTCAGGGGAGACGGGAGGGAGGACAAGCGTGCTTTGGTCCTGTTCAAGGCAACTGTACATAGTATGAGCACTAGGGCTGTGCATTGGCAAGGACCTCACGATACGATACATATCATGATACATGGGTCACGATACAATATATCGTGATATATCGGGATACTAA
>CAIGQZ010032598.1:5710832-5726118 GCA_903798205.1 Danio tinwini
GATAAGGTGTAGCAAAGGGTGTAGTAGAGGTGTAGTTACCAGAAAAAAAAGAGAAAAAGAGAGTATGCAGTAAAGGAAGGAGTAGAGGGTAGAGCAGAGGTGTAGTTACCAGAATACCAAAAAGATAAGGTGTAATAAAGGGTGTAGTAGAGGTGTAGTTACTAGAAAAAAGAGAGTATGTAATAAAGGGTAGAGTAGATGGAGCAGAGGTGTAGTTACCAGAAGGAGAGGGTGTAGTAAAGGGTGTTGCTACCAGAAAGATATGGTGTAGTAAAGGGTGAGGTAGAGAGTGAAGAAGAGGTGTAGTTACCAGAAGGAGAGGGTGTAATAAAGGGTATAGCAGAGGTGTAGAAAAAGAATGTAGTAGAGTTATAGAAAAGGGTGTAGTAGAGGTATAAATACCAGAAGGTGAGGGTGTAGTAGAGGTGTAGTAAAGGCTGTAATAGAGGTTTAGTTACCAAAGGGAGAAGGTGTAGTGCAGTTGTAGAAAATGTGTGTAGTAGAGCTATAGATACCAGGAGGTGTAGGGGAGGTGTAGTAAAGGATACAGTAGAGGTGTAGTTACCAGAAAGAGGGTGTAGTAGAGGTGAAGTAAAGGGTATAGTAAAGGTGTAGTTACCAGAAGCAGAGGGTGTAGTAGAGGTGTAGTTACCAGAAGGAGAGGGTGTAGTAGAGTTGTAGTAAAGGGTATAGTAGATGTGTTGTTACTAGAAGGAGAGGGTGTTGTAGAGGTTTATTTCCCAGAATGAGAGGGTGTAGTAGAGTTGTAGTAAAGAGTATAGTATATGTGTTGTTACTAGAAGAAGAGGGCGTTGTAGAGGTGTATTTACCAGAATGAGAGGGTGTAGTAGAGGTGTAGTTACCAGAAGGAGAGGTGTAGCAGAGGTGTAGCAAAGGGTGTAGTAGAAGTGTTGTTACCAGAAGGTGAGGGTGTAGTAGAGGTGTAGTTACCAGAAGAAGAGGGTGTAGTAGAGTTGTAGTAAAGGATGTAGTAGAGGTGTTGTTACCAGAAGGAGAGGGTGTAGTAGAGGTATTACCAGAAGCAGAGGTGTAGAAAAGGCTGTAGTAGAGGTGAAGATAATTGAAGGACAGGGTGTAGTTGAGGCTGTAGTAGAGGTGTAGTAGAAGGAGAGGGTGTAGTAGATGTTTATTTACAAGAAAAAGAGGGTGTAGTAAAGGGTGTAGTAGAGATGTAGTTAACAGAATAAGAGGGTGAGGTGGAGTTGCAGTAAAGGGCATAGCAGAGATGTAGAAAAGGCTGTATTGGAGGTGCAGTTATTAGAAGGACAGGGCGTAGCTGAGGCTGTAGTAGAGGTATTGAAACCAGAAAGAGAGTGTAGTAGAGGGTAGAGGTGTAGTTACCAGAAAAAGAGGGTGTAGTAAAGGGTGTAGTAGAGGTGCAGTTGCCAGAAGAAGGGTGTAGTAGAGGTATAGTAAAAGGTGAAGTAGATGTGTAGTTACCAAAGGAAAAGGGTGTAGTAAAGGGTGTAGTAGAGGTGTAGTTAGCAGAAGGAGGGTGCAGTAGAGGTGTTGTAACCAGAAAGAGAGGGTGTAGTAGAGGGTAGAGTTGAGGTGTAGTAACCAGAAGGAGAGGGTGTAGTACAGTTGTAGTTACCAGAAGCAGAGGGTGTAGTAAAGGTGTAGTAAGGGTGAAGTAGAGTTGTAGTTACCAGAAGGACAGTCTAGTCCTAGTGTTTAACCAGAAAAAGAGGGTGTAGTAGAGGGTAGAGCAGAGGTGTAGTAACCAGAAAGGAGATTGTGTAGTACAGTTGTAGTTGCCAGAAGGAGAGGGTGTAGTAGAGGTGTAGTTACCAGAAGGAGAGGGTGTAGTCTCCCACAAAGGTCTCGCTCTCCCGCACCAGAAAGGATCCGTCTGGAGCTCCAGTCTCCACACAGTACTCAGACAGCAGGCGCTCTGCGATCTGACGGCCGTCACGACCTGCACCCAATTTACCATGAAACCACTTCTCTGTCACATGCTGGTCCATACCGTTGCAGATCTGAGGAGCAGAAGCACAGAAAAACATGCTGAGGGACAGACAGACATGATCAATAAACCAGATCAAGATCATGATGCGTTTTACGGCAGATCGTCTGCTACTCTGATGACCAACTTAAGTATAACAGAGGAAGATTTAGTTCACTTGAACATCAGACTGTGGCTGCGTTTCACTCCCCTTTTAGACAAACACTCACAAACTTCCCTTCCTTTGTTCTTTCGAGGGAATCCTCACTGTCATATTTAAGTGCATTCCACTTCATCAAGTGAACAAGGGAATCTTACATGGACACAGTCTTGATTCCTTGATTTTGACAGAGGGAGTGTGTCGGACTCATATGTCCACTTCAGCACCTTTATATCCCAGAATCCAATGAGATGATTTCACAACAGTGCATTTCCTAAGTGCTCAAGGGTTTAGGGTATTCGATTAAAACCAATTCAGATGTTTCTCCAGCAGTGGACAGTTGTGTAACAATCAATGACGTACATCCGAATGAAGGAGATGGAGGGAAGTTAGCGAGTGAAGGGCATAAAAAAATTTGACAGTTTTTCTCACCTCTCTGTGCTCCTCCTCATCCTCGTTCCCTTGATTACTGGACGTCTCTTCAGAGTAATAGATCTTATTGCTGGTCAGAACAAAGAAGTGTGGATACCACTCCTGTGAAGAGAACAAAAACAAACGCAGTGAGCAGGCATCTCGTGGCATGACCGTAACCCTAAAACAACACTCTCAGAACATTACTGGGAGGTTTCTTGTAATAACCTAAAGCAGAGATCACCTATCTCGGTCCTGGAGGGCCGGTGTCCCTGCAGGGTTTAGCTCCAACTTGCCTCAACACACCTGCCTGGATGTTTCAAGTATACCTAGTAAGACCTTGATTAGCTTGTTCAGGTGTGTTCCACTAGGGTTGGAGGTAAAATCTGCAGGACACCGGCCCTCCAGGAACAAGTTTGGTAACCCCTGACCTAAAGGGAACACAGAATATTCACTATAACTATACAACTATAAAATAACTTACCCAGAACTTTACAAAGAGCCTTTCTTATTTAGTAGTTCAATTAAAGTAGTTATTTAAATTAATTGGGGTTATGAAAGCCTACACAATTTTCTCCTAATGGTCCGCTAAGGTAAGTTCTTTGGGATCTTAAAGCAACATAAAAAGAATGTTTTCTATTGGTTATTATTAGGTTATACAGTCTAATGCTGCATTCACACCAGACGCGGAAGAATCGTCAAACATGAGTGATTTACATGTTAAGTCAATGCAAAGGCTCGAATAGACATCATGCGACGCGATACACGCGAAAGACACGCTTTGGTGCGAATGAGGCAGTGCGAGTCAATCGTTTTGCGCGATTGACATGCGTATAGCGTGTTTGGCGCAAATCGCTCTAGTTTGAAAATCTGAACTTTGGTGGACATTCGCGCTGCGTTAACCAATCAGGAGTTTGCTCTCGTGGGGGCGTGATTATAAAGTAGCGCCTGGTATTGGTGTCCCGGGGGGGGGTTCATAAAACTGGGCTCGACTCACTCAGAAGCACCGTTGAAATCCTCCATCATCTAGGTTAAGTTTGTGGAGGAGCTGATGAGCTCACAGAGCAGGGTGCACCTCTGAAAGGATCTAGTGGACTCAGACACTCAGTTTTTGCAACCATTGCTTAAACTCGTCTTTCTCCAACCAGGAGTATGCAAACTTGCATTATCCCATTTTGCCGTCTGTTTTGCTCTATGACAGCTATTATTACTAAATTAGTTTGTCATGGGGGCCAATTTATGAAAAGCATCCCAAATGAGGGGTCGGAGAGATATGACTTGCGATATAAGTGATGACACGACAGCATATAAGAGCCCATATGTTGTATTTTAGCTCCTTAAGACACCCACGTTGTATTTTTCTACATTAAAATGTTAATATGTACATACATTGTACAATGTGGCTTTTTTTATTTTTTTTACAAACATTCAAATGTTGCATTTCAAGGCACAACAAAAGCAGTGCATTGCTGAAGTAGGCTTCTTCTACATTCAGACACACTAATATGTTGTTTTAAACTGTGTAACAATTATGGATGCAACAATTAAAGATTTTGGTTGTACGATTTTATAGTGTGAAGAATAATCGTGGTTTTACAGTTATCACGTCTAATGTAAATTTAAGCTTTATATTAGGTGAGTATTTAAATGAACTGTTGTTATCATCCGCGTTCATACATACATAATCATTTTAATAATTTGTAATAATTCGTCTGACATATCTTTAGTTTACATTGCACTGAAAGCCAAGCACAACTCTCACTGCTACAGCGTGAGATGGTTTTCTACTCGGTGCGTCTGGAAGGCGCGAGCGCGTCACTCCGCTTATGCACGCATGTTGGCATATATTCTAATATTGGAAATAACAAACTTGCGCACAGAAAAGACGCGATATGTGAACGGCCCGCTGCTATAGTTAATCCAGTGTGCGTGCGTATTAGCCTTGGTGTAGCTATAAGCTCGGAAGTTTAAACTAGCGCACAGGTGGCATAACTTTGTTTAGTTGCAGCAGTTTCGTTCCGTGCAACAGAAACATGCCGTTGAGAAGCCTTTAAGCTTAAGTATACAAATGCTTTCAGCTGCTCGCGCCACTCACGCACTTAATGTCAGGTAACTCACGCTCTGCGCAGCCTTCAACTGCAGCTCGTGCTGTATTGAACACTTCATAACTATAGCGGCCGTTTTTCGACTGAACTAAATTTATTTTTGATGTTTGGTCACACTATTTGGAGGGCTGGAAGAAATTGCCTTGCGGGCAGCCAATTAAATAGCTCTGTTCTATGGTTTCACTACATGTGGAGAGCGTCACATCACCTTCCCGCGTTTGTCACAAATTACGTAACATCACCCGGCCCAAACCAATCAAGGAAAATAAATAAATTTATGCTGTTTTGGAGTCAAACACTTTAGACAACACTTAATTTAAGACCTTGAAAAAACAGCATTTAAGACTTTTTAATAGCTTTTAAGGGCCTTAATTTTCTCATAATTGATTTATTAACTTTAATACTTTTTAGTCCCCGCGGACACCCTGTAAACTAGTCTGCAGTAACGAAAACAGGAGACTCATTAGAAACGGATGGCCAAACAGGCCAAACAACCCAAAGCAACTCAGGGTTATACAAAAAAGTGGCCAACACAAAGAGTCCCATCTCAATACATTACAATTACTATGGTATAAACACAGCACTGCAACACAAAAAAGAGAGGGATCGACTTAAAACATCACTTACCTGTTTAATAATGATATGATCAGCTGTAGTTTGAAAATACGCTGATCTTTTCTCCTCTAAGTGCTTATTATGCGGTCTCTGTCGCCATCTTGTGGATGGACAATGTCAACAGTCTTTGCTCTACTCAATGACAGGCTGATAGAGGCCAACATGCTGCATCTCCGAAATTATAAATATTTACAATAAGCACTATTCTTATACATAAACCGCAAAGATGTAATCTAAACAAAGACATTCTCAACTAAAAAAAGCCTCAAAAGTACATTATGTTGTCCAACAGCTGCAATATTGGTCAAGCTGTAGTGAGTTTATTGATCTGCTGTCACTCTATGTGGGCGGAGTAATACAGAAGGGGGAGGAGGCTGTATGAGTGCTCATATTGCAGAATAATCGTACAGCTATCAGCAAATCAGATTGGAGAACCAGACAGAACTGTTGTATAAATATACATATATCATGGCTATTCTGTCATTTTTAAGCCATGTAATAGCCTTCCTAGAATGTTGCTGGGATGTTTTTGAAATAACATAAAAAGAACATGTACAAAACAAAGCATTTCCATGCAGTTATGTTTTAAAGAAGATCAAGAGAGGCTCACGTGGTTGATGGGGTCTTCCAGGTACAGGATGCCGTTCTTGATGGAGTTGCTGATGTCGTTCTCTGAGTAGGGTGTTGAAGACGACACCTCCTCGTACGCACTGCCTTCTGCTAGCTTCTTGTGCTGAACACAACGATGCAAGAACGAAGGAGCTTTTAATGCATTACTACAGGGTATATACAGAAATCCAAATCTCAAATTTGAGCCACTTGTACATTAAGGAAGTGTAAAAAGAAAAAGAAAAAAAAAAACACCAGCGAAGAAACTGGACACAGAGAAACATAAAAACCTACTGCCAGCTAGCGTTAAAGAAGTGTTATTGCAGAGAAATAGAAACAGTGCGCAGAAGTATAAATGCACGGCTACGCGCGAGACTTGTGAGGTGGGTCACGCCGATCACTTGACGCAGAAGTATAAACAAGGGCTTATTCAGTTAAACATCAATTGTGAACTGTAGGCCTACATAAGCTCCAAACAGCAATTATTGATGACCTTAATCTGACTAAAGTCATCACTGAACTAAACAGAAATGAAATTAAGATGTCGAGTATGTAGATTTTAGTGGCATTATTGAAGTAAACACCACAATTTTTGCACCACTTTTCGCCATATTTTCCGACAAGATCCACACACGCGGCTGTCAGTAAAGGACCGCGCACACACACACACACACACACACACACACACACACCGGGAAGTTTTTTTCTTTCCATTTGGTGTGCGTTATTAAACTCCATTACACTCTCACCAGTCCTTACTTCTTATTTGCATCTAATACTCCAGTTTGTCACGGGGGCATGAATGAAATGTTCATGAGTGAATGTGAAACTGCTGAACTGCAGTTAAAGTCACCCAAAATTACAGGAAACATTACATTAAAGCACTTCACGTAAACACCTTCATTATATTATTGTCTATTGAGGCAAATAACTAGAGTACAGATGTCCATGTAAGCGCAGTCAGTCGTGTCTTTAAAGTTAGTGAAAGATCCAGACGGGCATCCTGCTGATTTGATTCAGAAGGGCTCTTTTTTGTCAGACGGCTCAGCGGTTTGACTTTTATTCACTGTCATTCATTTTAAAGAGCAGACGCTCCATTTTATTTGTCTGTGTTTTACTGGAACACACAAACTCTACAGGTGCCTGATAGTTAGATGTGGAGCTGCATCCATGTTAGCACGTCACGTTTGATGTGGTCATTTCACTGTAGGAATATACACAGGTTCGAAGACTCGTTCTCGCCACCTACAGTGCAATTCGGCCAGGTATACATCCACGCTAAAATATCAAGGTGAAGGTCATCATAGCATGAGTAGAATAGACCCAGCTCCCAACCCAACTTTGAGAAGAGGTTAACAGCGATATTATTTATTTTTTTAAATTGGCCGATAATAATCTCACGTTAACGCCGATAACAGCGCACCACTAGTAATAACTGTATTTCTAAATGTTTGCTCATGTTAGTAAATACATTACCTGATGCACCATTATTTTAAAGCATAGGTCTCAAACCTGATTCCTGGAGGGCCGCAGCTCTGCACAGTTTTGCTCCAACTCTAATCAAACACATCTGTAGAACTAATCAAGGTGTTCGAGACTACTAGACACTATAAAGAAGGTGTGAGTTGGAGGGGGTTGGACTTAAACTATGCAGAGCTGTGGCCCTTCAGGAATAGAGTTTGAGACCATTGCTTTAAAGCAGAGGTCACCAATCACGGTCCTGGAGGGCTGGTGTCCCTGCAGGGTTTAGCTCCAACTTGCTTTAACACACCTGCCTGGGTGTTTCAAGTATACCTAGTAAGACCTTGATTAGCTTGTTCAGGTGTGTTGGATTAGGGTTGGAGCTAAAATCTGAAGGACACCGGCCCTCCAGGAACAAGTTTGGTGACCACTGCTTTAAAGTCATACCAACAACCTTTCCTACAGGCTTGGCAAACCTTTAACCCAAAGCAAGCTCTGAAAATTAGTGTTTAAGCAGTATCTCTTCATAAGCCGTTAGCACACAGCATCTTCCTGACCTTGATGAGGATCTTCCTCTTGAGTTGGTGTGGCGAGGGCAGGCCGTCTGCTGAAATGTCCACCGCTTTGGTAAGCAGCATCTCCCCGAACACCTTCTTGAAGAAAGTCGCCATGTTCCTCTGCTGAACGATGCTGCAGTGGTCCTCGATGGAGAGGATGACGGGATAGCTGGGATGGGATAGAAAAAGATCTCTATACACTGCAATAAAGTGCGTTTTTTTTTTTTTGTCTCGTTTCTAGTACAAATATCAAGCAATTTCAAGACAAGCAAAAAACATTGTCTTGTTTTACGAAATAAGAGGTCAAAATTAAATCACCTATGACGCAAAATCATCTTTTGTAAGCTGTTTGGACAGAACTGTGTGTAGGTACAGTGTGTCCACAGTCATATTGGGGTGATAGAAACACAACAAGTCTCTTTTTTTATTTCCTGACATTAAAATAGGATCCAAAACCCACGTTAAATAATCTGCCAACGTTTTGTTTTTCCTTTTAACAAGATTATTTTCTTACTTCCCAGAAAATGCTTCTCGATTGAAGAATTTTCAGATATTTGGACTAGAAACAAGACAAAAACTCCAAGAAAGATAGGCATATTTTAAAGTGTATCAGAACATCAGACTGAGCAAGTGTGTGTGTGTTTGTGTGTGTGTTAGGGGTGTCAAAATTAATCATTTCTTCGGTGCACCGCGATGCAGATGCCGACAATTCGGTATCGGTAATCATTACCGGTTATTATGTACTGACGTCATTTATCTCACATGCGCTATGTCGCCGTAGCTTACTATGGCAATGGAGGCGAGCGCGAGTATTTACAAAGCTCTAACTATGTAAAAACTCAGAAACTGCACAATTTCACTGCGTGTGTGTTTGCTGAACACTGTTTCACTGACACTTACAGCAAAAGCCCCTATTTCACGGCGATTAAGAGAATGTAAGTAATCTCCATTTCTCTCTCTCTCTCTGTCACTGTGGCCCATGAGTGCATCTGTGAAGAGCGCCAGCGTGTAAGAGCCAATCACAGCCCTTTCTGTTGAGCGTGTGACCAATCAAAGGGGTGTAAGAAAGAACTTTGTAGACAAGGCTCAGAAAGCGAGCGGGATATTTATATTTGTTTATTTGCTATAAATGCTCGTGTTGTTTAAAGGTACAGTTTATATATCTGACTGTTTGTATTAAAGGACAAAATTGTTTTACAAATAGTATAAAAAGATATTTATACATTTTAATACAAGAATTGCTGTTGTGAAGAAAATATATAACTGTGTATAAAATGCATCGTCAATGCACCGAGATATTGAATTGAACCGAATCGATGGCATGATAATCGTAACCGAGGTGTGAGACCAGTGTAGGTTCACACCTCTAGTGTGTGTGTGAGACACTCACTCAGATGTGACGAATGCGTGCTCTTTGATGGTGCTGAGCACATCACTGAACTTGATCTTGGTGGTGAGGGTGTGACCGTGGTAGATGACAGGCATCCCATCAGGACCGTCCCAGCAGTCCACTGCACAGACACACAGACACACACACACACACGGGAAGAACAGATGTTAGTCTAGGCTAATACATAGAAAGTTGTAGTCTTATCTATATAAACAAACCTCAGAACCTAAAACAAATAAATAAAAAAATATCACACAAAATATTAAACGCTTGTTTTTACTGTATTTTAGTCACTGCATGGTAATAGCACGGTAACACTTTATAATAACTACACACTATGAATCATTTATTAAGCATTAGCATCCAGTGAATTCATTATTAGTTAAGCATTAACTCTACATTAATAAATGTTAGTAAGCAGTTTATAACTGCAGTTACAAATGCTGTATTATTGACTTAAGCACATTTATGATGTATTAAATTTATATTAATTATATTTATACATTTATAGTTATAATGTGTTAATAATTGTACTTTCATACTTTGTGACTGGTTGATTTTTCATTACTAAATTAAGTATTGCATTATTTACAAACCATGTGCGTTTAAAAGTAGTTGGAGGATTTTAAAGATCATCCAGAATGAGTTAGTAAATGATTAATAAACTATTAAAATCAACCTTTATATATCTGATTATTCAGGCATATAGTAGTTGGTTACTATGCATGTTAATAAATGCTTTATTTACTCAACTTCATCCAGTGTTTTCCTAATCTAAAGTGAGGACTATTTATGCTTTATAAATCCATTATAAATGACAATTTAAGGCTCAGTTTCACATGAACAACACATCTTTGCAATCTTTTCTAAAAAGTTAAATTACTGTGAAGTTTAAACATTGCTGAATAACGGGAGTCTTAAAATGTGACATGAAATTGGATAAAACAACAACGATATAATAATTTAACAATATAATAGGATGCAATGTTTTTTAGTTTTTTTTTTTCAACTTAGTTTTTTATTATTAATTTTTGTTACAAAACTCTCATGAACATTACAGGATATCAACTTTTATATCATTACAAAGTAGACTTTCCCACCCCTATATTTATTTTAGAAACGGTTGCAAAGATTTATTTTTCAGTAGTTTATGTTCTTTTGTCCTGTTTAGAATTTAACTGAGCCTTATATAGGATTTCTAAAGCATAAATAGTCCTCACTTTAGATTAGGTCACAAAACTGGATGAAGTTGAGTTAATAAAGCATTTACTAACATAGAAATTAACTATTAGTATATGCCTGAGTAATAAGAATTATAAATGATAATTTGAATAGTTTATTAGTCATTTACTAACTCATTCTGAATGATCTTAAAAAACAACCATGCTTAAATAACTGGTCTGTAAATAATGTAATACTGAATTTAGTCATGAAAATAAATCATTAACAAAGAAAGTACAATTATTAAGCACATTATAAATGTGCTTATAAGTCAATAATACAGCATTTGTTGCTGCAGTTATAAACTGCTTACTAACATTTATAAATGTAGAGTTAATGCTTAACAGATAATAAATTCACTATTAGCTAATGCTTAATAAATGATTCCCAGTGTGTAGTTATTATAAAGTGTTACCAATAGGACTTTTAGAAAAATGACAAAAACCAACAGAACGAAAAGAAAATTGAAGAAAAAAGATAAAAAGGCAAGAGAACCAAACCAAACCAAACTAAAGAAAGAAGCTTAATTTAAAAACAACCAATAAAACAAACTGAACGAGAAAGATGAAAAACAAATTAAGCTAAATAAATCAACTACTTGAAAATTAAAGAAAGTGTAGAAAGAATGGAGAACAGAAAAATAAATAAACACAGAAAGAAAACAGAAATGGAAAAGCAGCAACAACTAATAAAAGAAGCAAACTAAATAAACCAAAATACAAAAGAAAGGGTCAGTTCATTTCATTTTTGTTTATTTTATTATGCGAAACAACAATAGGAAAACATAACAAGGAAAATGTATAGAACCAAGCGGCAACCTCCCACTCTCCCTCGTGAAGCTAATAGGGAAGAAACTGAAACTGCAATTCATCGGAATTCCACTAGGCTTAGCTCCATAATAGAGCACATTTCTATTGAGCCCACTGTTAAAATGGCCAACTTTACAGTAAATAAGGTGTTTACAGCCTGGTACAAAGAATAATTTTGGTCTATATAGCTAATATTACCTTTTATGACAACTGTGAGGGGGTGAATGTTTTTTATAACTCATCCGTTTCATTTATATTAAGTTATATTAAGTCTGCATAATTAAGGGCGTGGTCATTTCAGTGACAGCTAGGTCTCGCTGGTCACTGTCTCAGCACTTCAGCTGATTCCGGCTGATTAGTCGCTGAACTTGGCGTATACATCATATTTTTGCTTTGTTTTATGTGGCTTTACACAGTTATTTGCCTTTTGGAATTATTTCCAACAATTATCAGATACTATAGCATGCTGCGTGCACTTAATTGTGCTCACAAACCATTGTAATGTGAGTGAAATTCTTATATACTTATATACCATGTTCTGGCTCTGAAATGTTCTGCCTTTGTGCTTTGTTTTCTTTGTTTGCTCGTTACTACAACCGTACACAGCGCTAAAGTCCAGCATCTCCATGTTGGGACACGGTCTTTACTAGTGCGGTTGAATGACATTTGTGCTAGGAGCCGTACAATTGTGGCGGCGCTATTGACGCATGCCTAGGGTCCGTATGCGATATCTAGTGTATATATCTATGCATGTCACCCCAATGCAAATCGATTAAGTTAACTTGATGGTTTTTACAATTTTAAGTTGGTTGAACATCAAATAATTAAGCTGTCCAAAAACAACAAAACTTAACAATTGTGTTAATTCAGCTCATTTTAAATGAGTAGTTTAAACAAGCAGCAGAAGTATTTTTGGACGAAGCTGCTATTTTAAAAACTGCAGTATTATATCATCTGTTTGTCCACATTACAGCATGTGTGTGTGTGAATCCACTAATGTGTGTTGTGTCTTACACTCGATGCATCTGCAGCCCATGCGCAGACAGCGGGCGTACGCCTCCAGAGACGACTCGCTGGAAAACTGGTCCCCCGTCAGATAGCTAAAAACACACACACACACACACACACGTCAGGGCCTGACAGATATATTAATTAATACATTTTCTTTTCGGCTTAGTCCCTTTATTAATCCGGGGTTGCCACAGTGGAATGAACCACCGGAAATTTATATATATATATATATATATATATATATATATATATATATATATATAAACTGAAAAGTTCTATTCTTTGGTTTTTAATTATATAATTTTATTCAAAACCACTGAGCACTGGCTGAGCCAATGAGAGAGAGATTTTGTTGATAAACTTGTGTGGTCAATGGCTGGGCAGGTTCTTTTACCCATCTACTTTATTTGCATACTCTGTTTAGCCATCTTCACCTTTAGCCACCCCCCCCCCCCTCCCTCCCTCCCTCCCTCCCTAAAACATTATACAGACAGAATGGCTCTTGTCCAAATTAGACTTGTTTCAGACTGATTTTAGACGTCTCTTGCCACTGTAAGAGACTCCTGTAGGCTCTTGCAGACTTGCTGAAGATGCTTTTTGGACTGCAGAACAACCAACATATCTCAATAAAGAACTCTGCTTGTCAAGTCTCCTGGTTTGTCTTCTCATTTTTCCAACATAATCATAATCGAACTGTGAGACCAGTGTAAGTTCACACCCCTATACTGCGGTGTATGAGTACCAAACACACTTTACTAGCGTGAAAACATCACGTCATATGAAACGATCATCTCTCCACTCATCGACCGTCCTCAGACATCTGAAATCGCACATTTAATTCCACTCAAGTGTTTACTGAGAGAAACACAAACAAGATTGTGCTGATTGTTCAACAACCCTCTTTAGCTTAGCTTTAGCTTTTAGACGTTTAGCCTCCAGTTGACGCGCGAGAATCATATTTAGTAAATATTGGAGACACTTATGGTTCAGAGCGTCTGTCAATACAGTTCAATACATTGATTAAATGTGCAGGAGAATTAACTTTAAATCAACAAATACTAGCAAATACACACACACACACACACACACACTAACAACTCTTTAACAAATATCTAATACTGTGGTTGTCTGAGGTTGGATTGTTTTTTAATACTCTAACAACAAACTAACCGACTGACAAACCAAATAACAATCAAGCTTACCCAAGCATCAATGGTTTTTGGTTCTTTCAGGAAGTGTAACAGCATACAAACTAACCAACAAACCAAGCAGCGCTTATTCCATTCTCTAATATTAGACCAGGCAAAGCAAGTTTATTTCTATAGCACATTTCATACGCAGCGGCAATTCAAAGTGCTTTACATAAACAAGAACAAAAAGACAAGTGTAAGAAAAAAATAAAAACAGAAAATATCCGACTTCCTGTTGGGTTTGAGATATTGCTCCAAGAGACTTTTTTTGTATGGTTTGGCATGTTTGAGGTGTGTGCCAATTTTCGTGCATGTACGTGATTCGTAGCTCAGGGGCTAGTCCGTCACAAGTGCATAGGTGGCACTGTCGAGTCATTTTGCCACGCCTACTTCCGAAACCTATAACAAACGTAAATTTTTGCCACTTCTGGGGCGTGTGCAAAGTTTCTGGAGTTTTGGGCATGTTTAGCCCCTCAAAATCACGATTCATTCCAGAGAATAATAATAATTATTATTATTATTATTATTATTATTATAAACTGAGCAATTCCAATAGGGCCTACACACCGTTCTGGTGCTCGGTCCCTAATAATAATAATAATAATAATAAAAAAAACAGATAAAAATGTGTTAAAACAGGTTGTTAAAGAATGAAAAAGAAGAGAAAGACATAATAGTACAATCTGTCGGATGTAGCACAGTGCTCATTCAGTAAAGGCACAGCTAAACAGATCTGTGTTCAGTCTTGATTTGAATGTGCCTAATGTTGGAGCACATCTGATCATTTCTGGAAGCTGATTCCAGCAGCGAGGGGTGTAGTAGCTGAAAGCCGATTCACCCTGCTTTGACTGAACTCTTGGAATTTCTAATTTACCTGATCCTAGAGATCTGAGTGATCTGTTAGGTTTGTATTCAGTGAGCATATCTGTAATGTATTGAGCTCCTAGACCATTTAGTGATTTATAGACAAGTAATAATACTTTAAAATCTATTCTGAATGTAACTGGGAGCCAGTGTAGAGACCTGAGGACAGGTGTGATGTGCTCTGATTTTCTGCTTCTGGTCAGAATCCTGGCCGCAGCGTTCTGGATGAGCTGCAACTGTCTGACTGTCTTTTTGGGAAGGCCCGTGAGGAGGCCGTTACAGTAATCCACCCTGCTGCTGATAAAAGCATCAACAAGTTTCTCTAAGTCTTCACTGGAAACAAAGCATCTGATTCCTGCAATGTTTTTGAGATGATAGTATGCTGATTTACTAACTGCTTTGACATGACTCCTGAAACTCAGATCTGACTCCAGAGTCACACCAAGATTCTTGACCTTATTTTTTGTTGTTTGAACTTTAGAGCCAAGGTACGCATTCACCTTGAGAACCTCATCTCTGTTCCCAAAAGCAATGCCTTGTCTAATATTACTAAACAACACTTTAAGTAACACTTCACACCATTTACTACTGGATTAAACATGCCTATTATTAAGATATATGGGTCATTATGACTATAAAGTGCCTTTCATGTCCCACAAGATTCAGTCCTACATGAACATGATGTGAAATCATGAAATTCTGATGTTTTAATATAATAGGTTAACCCTTTACAAACATGCAGGTAGAATTATAAGTGTTGAAATATGTTTATCAATTTTTGCCATGTTCTTTTATTAAATGGATGTGATTTCGCCATGTCCCACACACAGCTCAGCCAACTTCAGTCTAAAAAGTAAGTGAATTAGATCAAATTAAAAAGATTTTTAAATATTATTTAACAAGTTATTTGATAAGAT
>CAIGQZ010032598.1:5731118-5744774 GCA_903798205.1 Danio tinwini
GTGCACCGTGATGCAGATGCAGACAATTCGGTATCGGTTCAGTAATAATCATAACCGCTTATTATGTACTGACGTCATTTATCTAATATGCGATGTCGCCATAGCTTACTATGGCGAGGGAGGCGAGCCGCAAGCCGCGTTTTTTTTTTTACAACGCTCTACTTAAAAACGCAGAAACTGCACAATTTCACTGCGTGTGTGTTTGCTGGTCAGTCTTTCACTGACACTTACAGCAGAAGCTTCTGTTTCACTGAGATTGAGAGAAGTAAACTCTCTCTCTCTCGCACACACATTGTGGCACAGTGTCACTCATCTGTGAAGAGCGCAGCGCCCAAGAGCCAATCGCAGCCCTTTCTGTTGAGCGTGTGACCAATCATAGGGGTGTAAGAGAACTTGGTAGACAAGGATCAGAAAGCGAGCGGGATATTCATATTTGTTTATATAATTTGCTATAAATGCTCGTGTTGTTTAAAGGTACAGTTTATATATCTGACAGTTTGTCTTAAAGGACAAAATTGTATTACAAATAGTATATAAATATAAATACATTTATACAATTTAATACAAAAATTGCTGCTGTGAAAAAAATATAAAACTGTGTATGGAAGAATCGTCAATGCACCGTGATGCACAGAGATATCGAATTGAACCAAATTGATGGCATGATAATCGTAACCGAACCGAACCGTGAGTCCAGTGTAGGTTCACAGCTCTAATATATATATATTTATTATAATAAATTTTTTTTTGAGAGGAAGCTGTGCCCCAGTAAACCTTTATGTCTAGCAACACCCCTGATGTGTGAATGGTCTCTTCCGAAGCATCCTTGCCTATGTGAACGGCGCTTTTCTGAATTTAACAGTAAAATCGTTCTGGTAATTTTCCGCATATTTACTGACATCCCTGTGTGAAAGAAGGCTAATGTCTGCATTATCTGAACTAGTTAACCAGAGAGAAGTGATAAATGTGTGTATTACAGTTATATGCTAAAGTTAATTATGGTTAGTTAATTATAAACTTAGTTAATTAACATTATTATGAACGCTTTTTACATTTCCGGGTTTTTTCAAAAGCAGAAGTTGTCGTCGTAGTAAACTATGTACAACAAATATTTTTTTTACAATCCTATTTGTTCAGTGATGGTGTTATCAAGACTTTCAGAAGAAGGAAAACAATAGTGTGGAAACAACATCAAATTTACTGTCCCTCCGCATAGATTCTGTATTACAAACACCTTTACACAATCGGTAACCTGTTTCTTTTTTTGAAATTTGATGCAAAGATAAATACATAAATACATATAATGGTACATACATACATAAAAACAACATTGAAGTATTAAAAACGGTCAAGCAATTAAAATGCTGATGACTGTTAAGCGCATAATAACAGTCTTGTGAAAAGGGTCCATCAGTTACTATGTGCTTTATTAGTTACTAGTTACCCAGAGAGCAGTAATAAGCGTGCATGTAGTGGAGTTTGATATAAGCATGGGCTAGTTTTAGCAGTGTGGTCCACTCACGTGTTATGGGATGAGGAGATCCAGTAGTGGGACAGGGGGTTGTTCATGTCCTCGGGCCGCACCTGATCCAGCTGAGCGTCCCAGACGGTGTTCTCTTTGGAGAACAGATAGGTGAGGAACTGAGAAACACAAGACACAGCACACGTTACTCAGAGCTGCAGATAGAAATGACGTAAACACTCACTTTCCATAAGACGACACAATGGGACACCAAAAAATAAATATATATATATATATAAACCATTTGATCTTGAAACGTAGTGGGTGCAGTGGTTAGCACGATTGCCTCACAACAAGAAAATCGCTGGTTTACATGTTCTTCCCGTGTTGGCGTGGGTTTCCTCCGGGTGCTCCGGTTTCCCCCACAGTCCAAAGACATGCAGTACAGGTCAATTAGGTAGGCTAAATTGTCCATAGTGTATGAGTGTGAATGAGTGTGCATAGATGTTTCCCAGAGATTGGTTGCAGCTGGAAGGGCATCCGCTGCGTAAAACATATGCTGGATAAGTTGTCAGTTCATTCCGCTGTGGCGAACCCAGATTAATAAAGGGACTAAGATGAAAAGAAAATGAATGAATGAGTTTGCATGTTCTTCCTGTGTTGGCGTGGGTTTCCTCCGGGTGCTCCGGTTTCCCCCACAAGTCCAAAAACATGTGGTATAGGTGAATTGGGTACGCTAAAAATAGTTTGTAGTGTATGTGTATGTGAATGAGTGTGTATGGATGTTTCCCAGTGATGGGTTGCAGCTGGAAGGTGGTTCATTCCGCTGTGACGACCCCAGATTAATGAAGGGACCAAGCCAAAAAGAAAATGAATGAATGAATTGTCACGAAACTGCCCAAATTATTATACTATTATTATACTATACTACTAATGCCGAGGTCAGACTGCATGATTTTAGCCCTGATTTTGATTCACCGACAGGTTGAGAAATCGCCGACAAATGCCTGAAATCACAGGCAAATCCAGAGACAAATCACACAGTGTGAACAATCAAGGACACGTTATGCGAGAATCGCAGAGGAGTCGCCGATGCCAGTGAGATATTTGGCGTGCTAATTATCTGGAGCTTTTGGCGATGCAAATCATGCCGTGTGAATGTGTTCTGACTGAAAATAACATCAGCGATAACCTACAGCCAATGAGAGAGCAGCGTTCACTAGCCTGGTTACCTGCAGGCCAGCATGGGGGAGAAGATAAAAGCGCTCATTTTCAGTTTATTTGAACCCAAGAAATGGAGGAAAAACTAGTGTAAATTTGGCAGGAGCACTGTGTCTGTTTGACGTGTCCTCTGATCAATATCACAATCAGGTCGAGAGCAAAAAAAAGTTGAGGAGAGATTGTTAATTCTCTTCAAAAGCCAGGTGAGCAACACAAGTTTCTAAAGCTAAAGCCTTCTGTTTACATTATGTAGTTAATAACGAAAGATGTATTGCGTGACCTCGCGTTGTTTTCATGTCACTTCTCGCGTTTGTTTGGTTGTGAGACGTAGTTTAGACAAAGTTGTCGGTGATTCTTCCCATTTTAAAGTCATGCAATGTAAACTCTCCTATCGCCGATCCATCCTACAGTGTAAACACAGCACCGACAGAACGCTAGCCCCGATAGTCATGCAGTGTGAAAACCTAACAAAAATATTTATGGACAGTACACAGGAATTAGATTGAGATTAATGACTGCATTTATTTATTTATGTCCTATATATGGCTTTTGTGCTTTTATAGGAGTTGGTAAACATATTCAAGGGCTTGCACAGATGGTGAGCAATTTGATTGTATGTAGTGGGCCGCTCTGGCCCAAAATGCCAGGGCTGATTTTTTTCCAATATCGATCAATATCATCACAGTACATTTACAAAATAAAATGAGCCGACATGTTTATCAACACAAATAATTCATTAAAATTGAAAAACAACTAGGCTTCTGTAGGGAGTTTTTTTCTGTAGGGATGTACAGTAATCAAATTATTTGCCAAATTATTAAGTTATTATTAACTGCAGTTTGGCACTTTAACTTTTTATTTAGGAACATTTCCTGCATGTCCCCCGTGACAAACGACATATCGTATGTGAGGAACTGCAGGAGAGTGGAGTTTTAATGGAGTGTTTGATACCGCACGGCGAATGGGAGAAAAAAATCCTCCGCATTTCTCTGTAACTTAGATGCACTCGGCAGATAGAGTCAGAAAGCTGTGTGTGTATAGACTATCCTGTCACTGAATGTGGCGAAAATCCTACATGACGATAATAGTTTGATTGTGGTGTTTACATGTTTACATTCAGAGAGCAGCATTTACAGCAGATCTTTCAGTCTGTAATATTGTACTATAATATTACAGTGATATTAACATACTGTAAACTTAATAACTAAATCATTTTGACTAAGGTATGTCTTTAAAAACTGAAAGAGCACTGCTCACCATACCAACTAACTTTGTCATCTGAATGAACAAACTAAGAGCACTGATCACACACACACTTACCAAATCTGTAGACACAGAACAATCAACACAAACTGGAGCCGTGTCTTTTTTAAAGGAGACGAGCGGCAAATCCGGATTTCATCATTTCCAGATGCGAAAAGCTCTCGGGTAAAAAAAAAGTTCCTTACAAACGCATTTCTGTCATGTGCACTTTAATCCACAGGTGAGTCCAGCTGTGCTCTCATAGCGGCGAAATTAAAACAAATCCTTCGTTGCAGCACATTAATAAACACAACACTGACGACCCATGTCTCCAAATTCTTGTTCTTTCACTTGTTTTGGCAACACAACGTGGCGTCTCTCTGTCGTCTGAACACTGTAACAGTCTTCGAAGCTATCATGCATGTTAATGAACACAATAGAGCGCGCTGATTGGTTTGAACCAAGTCTTTCTCATGAATTAATGCTGCACACTCAGAGACGTCACGATGCACTCGCAGGGTACAGACATCCAGTCTCTACGCTGGAATACACACAAGTGTCTAATCGCCGTGACTCAGCTTCAAATATTAGTTTCAAAACAGAAGAACAATTTGCTCAAAATAACGCAAAAACAACCAATTTTCACTTTTTAGTGCGATAAACGTGTCCTAATAGTGTTTATAGCAGCGTGGGACACGTACAGTTGAAGTCATAATTATTAGCCCCCCTTTGAATTTCTTTTTCTTTTTTAAATATTTCCCAAATGATGTTTAACAGAGCAAGGAAATTTTCACAGTATGTCTGATAATATTTTTACTTGCGGGAAAAAGTCTTATTTGTTTTATTTCGGCTAGAATAAAAGCAGTTTTAAATAAAAAAAAAAACATTTTAAGGTATATTATTATTATCCATTTAAGCTGATTTTTGTTTCAATAGTCTACAGAACAAACCATCATTATACAATAACTTGCCTAATTACCCTAACCTGCCTAATTAACCTAATTAACCTAGTTAAGCCTTTAAATGTCACTTTAAGCTGTATAGAAGTGTCTTGAAGAATATCTAGTCAAATATTATTTACTGTCATCATGGAAAAGATAAAATAAATCAGTGATTAGAGATGAGTTATTAAAACTATTATGATTAGAAATGTGTTGAAGAAATCTTCTCTCCGTTAAACAGGAATTGGGAAAAAAATTAAACAGGGGGGCTAATAATTCTGACTTCAACTGTATATGACTGTCAACAGCTCAACACATGTTTTGGTGTTTCTTGACCCTTTAAAAAATCTCTCTACACCGATCAATAATAAACAATTATTCAGATTACTTTGAAGTAGTCCCTTTATTAATCAGGGGTCGCCACAGCGGAATGAACCACCAACTTATTCAGTATATGTTTTACGCAGCAGATGCCCTTCCAGCCGTAACCCATCACTGTGAAACACCCATACACTCTCATTCACATACACACTACGGACAATTTAGCTCACAGAATCACCACATGTGTTTGGACTGTGGGGGAAACCAGAGCACCCGGAGGAAACCCACGCGAACACGGGGAGAACATGCAAACTCCACACAGAAACACCAACTGACCCAGCCGAGGCTCAAACCAGCGTGATTGTGCTACCCACTGCACCACCGTGCTGCTCCTGAGCATGTCCATTATCATGAGTTATGATAATTACTGTATATCGGCAGATCTGAGGTCACATGACACGCTAGCAGCGAAGCAGGAAGTGGTGTTGTGGGTAAATAAAGTATGACACACACACACGCACGCACGCGCACACACGCACACACACACAAAATGAAGTATGTGCAGAGGATGGATGTTTGACCTCATCCTGGTGAAAGTAGGGCTGCTCGATCTCTCTCAGAGGATCCTTCAGATAGTGGAACATGAACTCCTGCACCTTATTACTGTCTGCAGCCCACAGCTCCTGAAACACACACACACACACACATTAGCACACATAAACACACATGCGCACACAGACACACATTAACACACATATCAGCATAAACACACACATACATACATATATATACACATACATATATATATATATATATATTAGCGTGCGTGCACACACATAATCGCACCAACATACATAAGCGCACACAAACACACACTAGCACGCACACATTAACACACACTCGCACACACTTGCACACACACACACACACACACACACATTAGTGCGCACACTCACAAGCGCACACACATACATTAACATGCACACACTTTAGAGCGTGCACACACACACACACACACACACGCACGCACGCACGCACGCACGCACACACACACACGTGCGCGCACACACATACATTACCATGCACAAACTTTAGAGCGCGCACACACACACATTAACACACACAAGCACACATTAACACACACACACACACACATTAGTGCGCGCACACATACAAGCGCACATACATACATTAACATGCACACACTTTAGCACACACACACACACACACATTAGTGCACGCACACTCGTAAGCGCACACACATACATTAACATGCACACACACACAAGCGCGCACACACACATTAGTGCACGCACACTCGTAAGCGCACACACATACATTAACATGCACACACTTTAGCGCGCGTACACACACACACACACACACTAGCACACATTAGCACGCACACAGTCCGCGCACACTCACAAGCGCACACACATACAATAACAAGCACACACATTAACACACACACATTAACACACAAACACAAGCACACATTAGCACACACACACACATTAGTGCACGCACACACATACATTAACATGGACACACTTTAGCACACACACGCACACAAATTAGCCCGCAAACACGCACAATAGTGCACACACATACATAAGAGCACACACACACACACATACATGCATTAACATGCACACACTTTAGCGCACACATATAGCATAAACACACACACACACATACATAGCGCACACACATACACACACATTAGCACACACACACACACACACACACAAGCACATAAACACGTGCACACACACATATTAGCATAAACACACAAACATACATATATTAGTATGCACACACACACACACACATAAATCGCACAAACATACATTAGCGCACACAAACACACACACATACACAAGCGTGCGCCCGCGCACACACACATTAACATGCACACACTTTAGCGCACACACACACACACACATTAGCTCGCACACAAACACAATAGCGCACACACACATTAGCGCGCACACACACACACACACACACACACATAAACATGCACACATTTTAGTTCACACACACATTAGCATACACACACATTAGCTCGCACACACACACAATAGCGTGTACACACACACACAAATATACATTAGCACACACATACACACCCACACACACAAATAAACATCAGCACATGCTTGTGCGCACACACAGACACACACAACTGAAACAAACAAACGCACCTGCATAATACAACATACAACAGAAAATCAAATACACACAATCAAATGCACACAAACACAGAGAAAAACACAAGCAAACACAGTCACACACACACACACACACACAAAAACACAGAAATAAATGCACACACACAGAAATAAACACATGCATAAAAACAAATACCCACACATGCACACACACACACACAGTCAAGTAGTCACAAACGAATAACAACATGTACACACAACAACAAACACAGAGCAGTTGTCATCACTCTGTAGACTTCACACTCCAGCCCACACTGAACTCTACACGCACACTCTCCTGCGTTTACAGTACACACAAACACACACATCAGCTGCTGGTGTTAATCTGTGACAAAAGAATAAACAAATAAACAACCTTCTGCTGTTCAATGAGGAAGTTCTGGAAGTCCTCCAGCGAGATCTTCTGCTCCGGTCTCTCAATAAACCTGCACACACACACACACACATTATCCATAAACCCTTATCCATTATTATCCATATACATATAGGTGTGTGTGGGTGTTATTTTTAACCACTTCAGCTTGATGAAATGTGATGTAAAAGATGACTTGTGAAAGGAGTGTGTGAATACCTCTGCAGCAGTGGAATCTCCATCTACAACACACAGAAAAATAAACCATGTCGATCATGTGAAGAACACCAACAACAGCTGAAACTGTTCACCACAGCTACAGTAACACAAACATTTATACAGCATCAGACACTAATCAACCACATATTACACACACACAGCCGTAAGTGCAGGGGTTATCAGTGCCATGTGTCTGCGTGTGTGTGTGTGCGTGTGTGTTTGTCCTATTGGCTTTTAGCTGATGGATCTTGCGTTTTTTTAAAAGGGCCAGTATTGATGTGAAGGCCATTTGAGAAGTGGGACAAATGGGGATGCTGATGGGGTTTAAGTGGCTCTGAGGAGCTTCACCTCCTGCCCTGCCACACACACACACACACACACACAAACACACACTAAGAGAAGCTTACCGATTTCTGTGCGTCAAACATCAGACTGCGGTACAGCTGAGCAAAATGACTGTACGACACGTCTCCGTTCCTCAGCTCGCCGTCCTGATGGAGACATTATTGCAGACAATATTCACAATCACCATAAAATCAAAAGACGACATATACATATACATATATGCGTGTGTGTGTGTGTGTGTGTGTGTGTATACTTTATATACTTATTATGCATAAATAATACACACTCATACAAAAAAGCTAAATAAGATATATAAATGTATCTATATATATATATATATATATATATATATATATATATATATATATATATATATATATTTGGTAGACAGATGTAGATAGATGTACATACGTATATTATGTATGCACTAATGTTTATTTTTGATGTAAATAATCTTTGTTTAGCACTAAAATGAACATAATATTGTAAAGTCTGGTTGGGGAACCGCTTCATATTAAGTGGCCTTAACGACCTTGTACATAAAAAAAAAACTACATAAAATAAAAAGGGCGTTTTGGATTTTTTTCTTCTTCTAGATCACACAAACAAATACGCAAAAGCTCAAAATCTTAAAGGTACAGTTAACCAAAATAAAATCGTGTGGTTTTAAAACTTGACGCCTTTCTTCTGTTGAACACAAAAGAAGATATTTCGAAGAATGTCAATGGCACTCACCGACTTCTATAGCAATTGTTTCCTGTGATAAAAGTCAACATGTGCCAGCAACCAGCATTCTTCAAAATATCTTCTTTTGTGTTCTTACTACTAAACTCTTAAAAGCCTAAAACCACCTGAGGGAGAGTAAATGAGGAGGTCATTTTCATTTCTGGGTCAACTATCTCTTTAAAACGGACTTACTGCCTAAAAACAACAACAACAACAACTTTAATAACACACTAGTGCGAGAGTCATCTGAAGCACTCATATTAGACACAGAGTGAGGTAGGTGTGTGTGTGTGTGTGTGTGTGTGTGTGTGTGTGTGTGTGTGTGTTTACCGGAAGTTTCTCTCGGAGGAACTTCATGTTGGGCACTCTGTAGTTGACCTGACACAACATACTTTTCAGATCCTTACAGGAAATTCTGCAACAGAAGAGCGGAGCGTTCAGGAATGTGCTTCTTAAAGACGTCAGCGCAGGTTCAGCAGGAAAGCCAATCGTTCCTCTCTGACCATTATTAGTGGGCATCCCTAAACACACTTCTTCCAGAACTGCTACATGCGTCTATAATGTCTATACTGTAAAAAAAAAAGTTGACAACTCAAAATCGTAAGGCAATTTGCTAGAGAGCTTTTTTTGAGTTGACTCAACTTTCAACCCAAGTACTGCACTAGTAGTTAACTCAACAATATCCTGAAGCTGGTCGCCTTAAACTTGTAGGTACAAACACACACCTGCACAGTGCTGGATGTGTTTGAAGAGGACTGAGTTTTCTACTGAACTAAAATATGTTTGCCTGACATTGAGGCGGTAGATACTAAAGCCAGTGTTTCTCAACCACGTTCCTGAAGGACCAACAACACTGTGGATGTCTCCTTTGTCTGTCATGCCCATTACAGGTGTTTCAGCGTCTGCTAATGAGCTGATGATCTGAATCAGGTGTGTTTGGTTAAGGAGACATGGAAAATGTGCAGAGCTGGTGGTCACTCCAGGAACGTGGTTGAGAAACACTGATATAAGCTACTTACCTGGAAAAAGGTGGTTAGAAAAATAGATGTGTTGTAATGGAAAAGTATTTTTGAACCATTGATTCATTTACTCATTTTCTTTTTGGCTTAGTCACTTTATTAACCTGGGGTCACCACAGCGGAATGAACCGCCAACTTATCCAGCATGTTTTATGCAGCGGATGCCCTTGCAGCTGCAACCTATCCCTGGGAAACACCCATACACACTAATACACTAAGGACAATTTTAGCTTACCCAATTCAACTATAGTGTGTTCGGACTGTGAGGGAAACCGGAGCACTCGGAGGAAACCCACGCTAACACGGGGAGAACATTCAAACAAACTCCACACCGAAATGCCAACTGACCCAACCGAGGTTTGAACCAGCGACCTTTTTGCTGTGAGGCGACAGTTCTACCCACTTCACCGCCATTTTGGAACCATATTATAGTTATTATAATATTATTTATTATATCGTTACTGTAGAACAATACAACTATAGTAATAAACAAATTATCCAATAGGCTACTGTAAGTCTCACCACCGTAACTATAAACTAGTTTACGCTACTGTATTTCTTACAGTTTATCGGTTTACTATACTACAGTAGGCTCTAGCATTCGTTACCAAAGGGTTGTACTATACATTATACACTTTACTATAGTGTGGTTTAAAAACGATAGCTGCCCAAATGGCACACTATACACTAATATATATATATACACACAAGTGGTGGGCTGTTATCGGTTTTAACGTGTGCCATTATCTGCATTAACGCGAGACTCTTATCGGGCGATAAAAAAAATATGGCCGTTAATCTATTCTCAAAGTTGGGTTGGGAGCTGGGTCTATTCTACACAAGCTATGATGACTTTGACCTTGATATTTTAGCGTGGATGTATACCTGGCCGAATTGCACTGTAGGCGGTGAGAATGAGTCTTTGAACCTGTGTGTATTCCTACTTTAACTGCAGTTCGGCAGTTTCACATTCACTCATGAACATTTCATTCATGCCCCCGTGACAAACTGGTATTAGACGCAAATAAGGAGTTAGGACTGGTGAGAGTGTAATGGAATTTCGCAATGATTGTGTGTGTGTACAGTATGTGCGGTCCTTTACTGACAGCCCCGTGTGTCTTAACAGCCGTGTGTTGAGATCTTGTCAGCAAACATGGCGAAAGGTCCTACATGACAGTAATAGTTTGATTGCGGTGTTTACTTCAATAATGCCACTAATATCTGCATACTCCATGTCTTAATTCCATTTCTGCTCTGCACAAGACGTTTGGCCATAGGAGAAATGGTCGTGCCCAACTGAGCCTGGTTTCTCTCGAGGTTTTTTAATCCTTCACTTTCGCCAATTGGCGAAGTTCTCTCGCCGCTGTCGCCACTGGCTTGCATGATTTGGGACTTGTAGAGCTGCACATCGATGGATTTGCTCTTCAGTGTTTGGACTCTCAGTAGTGATTATTAAACCACACTGAACTGAGCTAAACTGAACTGAACTTAAACACTGAAAACTGAACTGACACTGTTTCAATTCACTATAAACTTCTATGTGAAGCTGCTTTGACACAATCTACATTGTAAAAGCGCTATACAAATAAAGATGAATTGAATTGAATAAAGTTTCCCACGAAAAATATTCTATTAACTGAGAGATTTGTGAGAGTGTACTCGTATATGCAGAGCACTGTATACATGTATATTGTAATATAGATCTAAATGTTCAGTATGCCAAGTTTTGTTCGCATAAAATGTGTGTCTATTGTGAATTTAGGGTCCCATAAGCCTTTATAAAACACACTGCATTCATCAAATACGCTCATTCGCTGTATACATCATGCATAGGTGTATACACACACATCTGCTGGCGACAGACACACACACACACACACACACACACATAAAATTCAGACGGGCAACTTTCCATTGTTAGTGGAAAAGATTCATTTCTACGACGTACGTCACTTGAAATCAAAATGTCATATTTCTGATCGCCGTACGATCACTATATCATCTGAACACAACACCTCACATAAGCGTCTTCATCCACACACACACACACAAAGAGAGAGAGAGTCATGTTGTGAGCTTTGTTTCCTGTTGCAGGATGTGCCGTCTCTGAGCTCTATTTACCCAACAGGAGTGTGTGTGTGTGTGTTTAATGTGTGTGTGTCTGGGCAGATAAGGCCGGTACCTCTGAGTCAGCCATTTTTCCTCTTAAAGCATATAGCATAATACAGACGTGCTGACAGGAAGACGAGCTTTAAATAATGGAGATGACTGGAAAACGTCTCCAACAAATGTTTAAGCTAACGATTACATAAAACTGCAGTCCTGGATTGAGAGATCTTTACATGTGGAGCGTTTGATCACACGGATGACGGTGACGTGAAACATACCTGTCCTCTCTGTTACGATCCACTGCGTAAAACTGCTTTCTCAGCCACCTGAGATTCAAGAGGAGAAGAAAAGCAAACGTGGGATTAAAATGAGCAAGAGTTTCTTGATCTGGGCTTTATTATATAAAACATTAGGCTGAGATTAATTCTGACCCTACATTGCAACAACTACTCTGCTGTAATTTATTCCTAAGGTCAAGAATCTTGGTTCTGGAGTCAGATCTGAGTTTCAGTAGTCATGTCAAAGCAGTAAGTAGGTCAGCATACTGCCATCTCAAAGACATTGCAAGATTTAGGTGCTTTGTTTCCAATGAGGACTTGCGCTGTGTTCACGCCAGACACGGTAATCACTAATAAATCGCGATATTTGTGCGTAAATAGAACACTGAGTTTACTCGCTTCAATCGCGCGTCAAATTCACTTCACAACAGACGTAGATTCGTGATATGGGCAGGGCTTCTGCCTGCCCGGTGACTCTAGCTTCATTGCTAAAATGGCTAACATGGATTTTATAGAGAGAATAGCTGTGTTTATGTGCTTTATGAAGGCTGAAAAACAGCGTCGATTCTGTCGGAGCTGTGTCCGAGTCCACTAGATCCCTTCAGAGGTGCACTCAGCTCTAGGAGTTCATCAACTCCTCCAAAAACTTACGCTCCATTTACACGGGGCGCCAACATCAAATTCCAAACCATATAAATCTAAATATCCTAAAGATCTGAGTGATCTGTTAGGTTTATATTCAGTGAGCATATCTGTAATGTATTGAGCTCCTACACTACAAAAAATGTTTTCTTACTTAGATTTTTGTCTTGTTTCTAGTCCAAATATCTAAAAATTCTTATATCAAGAAACATTTTCTCGGCAAGCAAAATATATTGTCTTGTATTCAGAAATAATAAGCCAATATTAAGTCAGTTTTATTTGCCATATAGCGATCGACGATTGGCTCCTGTACAAGGCGGCAGTCTTAATTAGCCATATAGTGATCAACGATTGGCTCCTGTACTAGAAGGCAAGCTTTATTAGCCATATAGCGATCGACGATTGACTCCTGTACTAGAAGGCAGGCTTTATTAGCTATATAGCGATCGACAATTGGCTCCTGTACTAGAAGGCAGGCTTTATTAGCCATATAGTCATCGACGATTGGCTCCTGTACTAGAAGGCAGGCTTTATTCGCCATATAG
>CAIGQZ010032598.1:5768481-5835376 GCA_903798205.1 Danio tinwini
TCCTCAACCCGAAAAGGCCCCACAAGCTCATCTTTGATGATACCAGCTCAAACCAGTGCTCCACCTCCACCTTGCTGGCGTCTGAGTCAGACTGGAGCTCTCTGTCCTTTACTGATCCAGCCACGGGCCCATCCATCTGGCCCATCAAGACTCACTCTCATTTCATCAGTCATAAAACCTTAGATAAATCAGTCTTGAGATATTTCTTGGCCCAGTCTTGACGTTTCAGCTTGTGTGTCTTGTTCAGTGGTGGTCGTTTTTCAGTCTTTCTTACCTTGGCCATGTCTCTGAGTATTGCACACCTTGTGCTTTTGGGCACTCCAGTGATGTTGCAGCTCTGAAATATGGCAAAACTGGTGGCAAGTGGCATCTTGGCAGCTGCACGCTTGACTTTTCTCAGTTCATGGGCAGTTATTTTGCTCCTTGGTTTTTCCACACGCTTCCCTGTTGACTATTTTGAATGAAACGCTTGATTGTTCAATGATCACGCTTTAGAAGCTTGGCAATTTTAAGAGTGCTGCATCCCTCTGCAAGATCTCTCACTATTTTTGACTTTTCGGAGCCTGTCAAGTCCTTCTTTTGACCCATTTTGCCAAAGGAAAGGAAGTTGCCTAACACAGCAACTTAGTTTTAAAACACATAAGTTTTGCTACGGTAACGCCATCCGTCCACACTACGCTGGAGTTTTCGAGCCCTGAAAACGGAGTGTTTTGAAAACGCTGAAGAGGCTGTTTTCATTCTAAAACGCTGCTGCTCCGTCTCAGTGTAGATGGGGGAAAACGAAGACGTCTGAAAACAGATGCGGGGCTGCAGACGTTCAGCTCTCTGATTGGGGCTTTTCCTCAATATTAAGTAGCCTTCACACAGTTCAGTCTTCATCCTCTCCTTGTAAGTTCAGACTTCGCAAATTGATTAGGAAAACAAACTCCAGAGTGTGTACTTTATAAAGTCATTCACATCACCCTGGCTATGCTGTTTCACTATCTTAACAATGAAATGAAAACATGACATAAGGAACTGTCTATTTTCATTTTGATATTAGCAAATTAACAGGCAGCAGAAATGTTGAGGCGTCAGGTGGCTTCATAATATGAACGTCATCTTCATACATATTTATAACAAAACAGAGCCTATAACATTACGGCCTCCTTTCATTTTCATTGAAAATGCGAAACATACCCTCTCTTTCATTGAATATCAGTTTTAATAAATAATAATGGCCATTATACAAGTATAACGCACAATACGTTTATATAATAAAAAAAATAAAAGCAAGCAATCAGTCAATGTTCAGAATCGGTGTCTGCGGTTAAATTAATTAAGATATTAACCTAACGTATCTTTGCGCTTAGCCAAAGCACGTTACCTGAGAACAAGTAATAGATTTAAAAGACTAAAGTTAGGGAGTATGTAGTTAGATATAGACAACAAGATGAATTAAATATCACGTTTAACAAATATAGTGAGATTAGATCCAGCGGGAGATCCCTAATAAACAGTCAGACGTGCACAGCTCTCATATGGGTATGTGCTCAAAGCATGCTGCACTGCAGTGCATGCCAGAGAGTGTGTGTGTGGTCACGTGATGTGCGTTTTCACCGTTTTAATGTAGACAGAGAGCTGTTCAGAAACGCTGGGTGAAACGCTGGTGTGGACGCAGATCATTTTCATTCTAAAACGCCGTTTTAAAACTAAAACGTAGTGTAAACGGGGCCTGAGACTGCATCACTCAGCAATGCAATGTCAGACACAATGCACTCAATGGAGTGAGTGACGTCACTGTGACGGGTAGAGTTAGGTGAGCACATTAAAAAGCACTGGATGCAGCTCAGATTGCACTGCACCAGGTCTGCATCCAGACCCCTTTCCACAGCCCTGCATAGTTTAGTTCCAGCCCTGCTTTAACGCTCTTAAGCCGTGCTCACACTGTGGGATTTCCGCCATGATTTGGCCATGACAATTTTGGGAATTTCTAAAAGATTCCTGAAATCCTGGGCTAATGGTTTAATGTTAATGGTAATCCTATGAGTAATGGTTGTCGAGATCAGATTTTCCCTCGGATGAAGTATACTGGCAAATTCAGGAGATTTCAGACACTCTCCTGCAGTGTGATTCAGCTGTGATGAGTGTCAATGCAAGAACCCATAGTAGCGCAGAGTCTGATGACTCAATCAGACTCTGATTTAATTACCATTTAGGATTATTTAAAATCACAGTGTGAGCCAGGCTTTACCTGCAGGTTTCAAACCAAAAAGTTTGAAAAGTTGGCGGTTCATTCCGCTGTGGTGACCCCGGATTAATAAAGGGACTAACCCGAAAAGAAAATGAATGAATGGATGAATGAGAGTAATTAAAAAGTGAACTACATTCTTGGGTAATCTGTAAAACAGAACTAGCTCCCGTTAAACTTTCTCCAAGACAAACTCAACTCCTATTTTGATAGGTTGTGGGCCATTCGTTTACAAAAACAGACAAAACACGAAGACGTCATACTTAAATAGTCTTTTTGTAGTTTAATATTGACAGACGCTAGTCCATATGGCGATTCGATCAAGTGTACAGACCAACTTCTGATTTATTCACCACAATCCGTGACATTCTGCATTCTAGAGCACTCATTCTGTTGTATAACTAGTGCTGTGCCACATATAAATACTTTCTTTCATGAGAAACTGGTATACCACAGAAGATACAGATTATAATTACATAATAATAATAAAAGAAGGGACGATGCTACAGGATACACGGGAATAATCACTATAATAAAAAGCGGCATGTTCTTTTAGCAAAATACATTTCTTTGCACACGTCAAAAAGCAAAAACAAAATGTACATCCCTGATAGAAAGAGTAAAACTAAAATTAAAATGCAAAAAAAACAGACAAATTCACAGATGGTTGCAATGCCTCAACATGACATTGGCTCCTCTGATTGTTTTCTTTATGCACGTCAGCTATAAACATCTATTTACATCGTTACTCATTTCACATCTCCGTTCATTTCGCTTTACAGTTGCAGTGGCAGCAGTATTTTATCTACTAAAACAGACAATTCATAAACTGCTAAACTAAAGAAAGCAGAGAACTGAAGGCGTGATATGAGCTAATCGCAGAAAAGACGTGGTGTTCAGCAAGGCTCTGTATTGGGCCCTCCTTTGTGTTCAAATAGTCTGTTTTAAACCAACACAATCTCATGGCAATTCATGATCTAGTGCAGGGGTCACCAATCTCGGTCCTGGAGGGTCCCTGCGTGGTTTAGCTCCAACTTGCCTCAACACACCTGCCTGGATGTTTCAAGTACACCTAGTAAGACCTTGATTAGCTTGTTCAGGTGTGTTTGATTAGGGTTGGAGCTAAAATCTGCAGGACACCGGCCCTCCAGGAACAAGTTTGGTGACCCCTGATCTAGTGGCTAATTCGTACAATCTCATTTATACAATTTAGTACGATTTTCTCATCCCCTAATGATGGTTGGGTGTAGGGGGTGTGGTTTGGTGCCATGCCTCCTTTTAAAAATCCCACATTTCTGTACGACTTTTGTACGACATTCAAATTTGTACGAATAAGCCACTTAATTGACAAAACGTTAAATAGTTACGTTTCCTCATCAGATCAGGGGTGCGTTTCCTAAAACCATCGTTAGCCAAATAAGGTCGCAAGTTGTGTCATTACAAACATAGTTTGTTGATTTGTCGTTTCCCAAATCCGCCATTTCAACGGATATTCGCAAACTGCGTTGTAAACTTCTATGCTTCCAACTACACCTTAGGAGCTGTAGTTGGAAATAGTTCCTGGCTGTGTTCTATTCCCAGTTATCCCCCCTATGCCCTATTCCTTTAAAACATTCTATCATTTAAACTTAGAATGACAAAAAAGCATTAAAGTCATTACTCTCAGGTGTGATGTGAATTTTTACAGGTCAGTTTTAGCGATCTTCATGTTTACAATTGCGCTCCCTTCGCAGTGCACTTTGAAAACATTGATGTGATTTTGAACACAGCCGTGGCTTATGACGAAAGCTATAGGTGACTTATTATTTAAAAGAAGAATTTATGTTACGTCTCCAAAGCTTGTGAAAACAAAAAACAGCATACGTTAATGTTTTTAATTATAAATTTATATTTATTTATTTATTTATTAAGTATCTGTACTGTATATGACATGGGCCTGTTGGTTATAATAATAATAATAATAATCATCGTCATTAAAATGATTAATATTATTATTATTAAATTATGATTTTTTTCATTTCCTAATAAATAATAAAGATTAAATTTCATTTCTTAATTAATCACTTCATTATTTATTTATTTGATTTATATATGATATTAGAATACATGTTAGCTTTTGTAAGTAATTTTATGTTAATTTAGAATAGAATATGGAATATTCTCAATAATATTTGTAAAGGAAACACAGGCCCTATATGTGCCGTTTACATATATTTCAATTAATATAGAAAGCGAGTGCATGTTTTTACCAAAACTAACATTGGATTTTTTTTTATGCGTGTGCGTGTAAAACAATATAATTTGCACAAAGAAATTATGGGGTTCTACTCTAATTAAGTTGTTAGTCCACTCCGTTTAGAGCATGATTATGGCCATTTTACGTTATAACTAACGTGGTTCAAACGATGCATCTGCGACAGAGAAATTACGGGTTTTGGGAAACTCTCGTCACTACGTTGTTCTTTTCCCAAACAATGCATCGTACTATGATAGTTCAGCCGCGAGTTACGTTGTTGTTTGGGAAACGCACCCCAGGCTGGTTAAACAAACAACCGCATGTGCACCCACATTACAGGACAAACACTGGCCTGGGGTCTCATTTATAAAACTTTGCATTGAAACCTTCCTAAAAGTGGACGTACTGTACGGCAGAATGCTGAAATATGTGCATGTATAAAACTTACACATATCTTCACACATGTAACTTTTGCTTTATATACAGCAGGGAAATTAAGTATTGAACACATCATGTTTTTTTCCTGGGAATAATATTTCTAAAGGAGCTGTTGACATGGAATTGAACCAGATTTTGGTAAAAACCCAAACAATACAAACATAAACATAAAACAAAAGAAATCTGAAATATTAATTATGTATAATAATGGACTGACACAAGGAGAAAGTGCTGAACTACTGAAATGTATTTAATACTTTATATAAAAGGATTTTTTGGTGACGACAGCTTAAAGACACCTCTCATATGGAAAATGAAGTCACATGCATTGTTCAGGAGTGAGTTTTTCACAGACTTCAACAGAGTGTCAAAATCTTGATGGTTCTGTGGGTCTCGTCTATCAGATCTGAGCTTTATTTTGTATTCTCTATTGGATTGGAGTCAGGTGATTGGCTGGGCCATTCTATAGCTTGATTTTCTTTCTCTGAAAGCATCTGAGAGTCTCCTGGCTGTGTTTTGGATCATTGTCTTGCTGAAATGGTTTCATCTTCATCCTCCTGCTAATGTAGATGTTGGTCTAAAGCAGCTAATATTTATTTACACTGAGGAAGAGCAGAGAGCTGCTGAAGAACTACTGAGAGTTTTTTTAGCTGCTGTCTCGGCTTTTACTGCCTTTCTACACCTCCCTTTCTTCATGTGTTCAATACTCCCTGCGTCTTTCATTTTATTACACATAACTTATTTTGTAAACTAATTAGATTTGTTTTTTTATATATATGGGTTTCTTTGGTTGTTACCAACATTCAGGGGAAATCTTCAAGTCATCAGCACCTTTAGAAATATGTTTTCTGAGAAAAATGGTGACGTGTTTAATACTTGTTTTCCTCGCTTTATCACAGCAGGTCAGAGAATTTACGTACATGAAATGTTTTTTAAATCCCGCTCATTACACACTCACATTTAGCCATAATTAATTAATGCAAATCAGCTCATGAACTGCCATGCATGTTAAAATGAACCACAAATCACCCAATCATGCCCAATATGTAGAAACAATTAGTCCGAAAAAAATTTGAGATTTTTGTGTGACGTAAAGGAACGAAAATTATATTGTTTATGCGGCGACAGTAGTGTGTGGCATTTAAAACAGTAAAATACAATTTTATGCTGCAGTTAATACAGTTAATTTTGCCAAAAAGGACAATAAAATAGGTAGTCTAATATGGGTAAAATGCTTATGGCAAAAAAAAAGTATAATTAATTATTATTGATATATTTTGGTGGTTTTGCATTTACGCAAGAGCTACATGTTACAGTCATGTTAACGTTACACACAGTAGCTACTGACCTTAATCTTAATGCGGCCACAGCCACTGGAATCTTTTTGGCTCCAGATTTCTACTCCTATTCACTTCTATTGATATTTAGGGCCCTATCATACACCCGGCGCAATAAGACACAAGATGTGTTTTGCGTGATTTGTTGCTATTTTCAGACCAGCGCAACAGTCATTTTCAGATTTTGCACCACGTTGTTTAAATAGCAAATCCATTTGCGCCACTTTGTGAACTCATGGGTGTGCTGGTCTATAAAGGAGGTGTGTTAAGGTGCATTGCTGTTTTGAGGAATGCGCCATTGAGCAACTAAAAGCTGCCCAGCGCAGAGTGCGTTAGTTATGTGCCTATGAGGGTCCAAACGCATACACATTGCTTAATACACAGGATGTACAGTAATACACAAATATCTTTATAGATAAAAACAATTAAAGGATTAAAATGTTCAAAAATTATTATTTTCTACATAAATATAAAATCCACTGCCTCCATGCCTTCTTCATCTCGGGGGGCTTTTTCAGTTTATTCATGAGATTCAATTAGCATTTGTATGTTATTATTATTAGCAGTATTATTCATTATATGCATATTTATATTTGTTTTAATAAAAACAAGCTGAGATTTGTCCACCTGTTGGGTTTTGGAGACGTCTGCATCACCATATGAGGCATAAGTAAAGGACGTGTGTTTGGAGATAACTCAGTTTTTTGACCACACTCCATTATTATTGTTCATTTATTCGTTTGCTGGAAATTAGAACTGAATTTAGAAATAGTTTTGAAACACATCTTTGTGCTTAACAAAGGAAATTAAATATGTAGGCTAATGGATGTCTTCAGTGGAGTGAGTACAACACCGTTTCCTTACTCCACCAAAGTAAAGGAGTAAAGAGTAAAGTAAAGAGAAAGTAGAGGCTTAATAAAGGAGGCTCGCTTTTTATCCTCATGCTGCAGATGCTGTTTAAATGTTTTCTCGCTAGTGAAGTGTTCAGTTATTCCACTTACAAAGTCTGCCATGTAAATAGCAAATGCACCATGGCGTTACACAACTGACTCTTAAAGGGAATGGGAGATGTGACTATGATTGGTTTAATGCACATTATGCTCAAAACACACCCAGAACCCATTAAGAGAATAAGCACAACCCTGTTAGAACATACACTGCGGCATAGAGCGTATTTTTCCATCCTTAAATAGCAAAAGTGGATTCGGACACGTCCTTAATGCTTTGCTGTAGATTTTGCGCCTAGATCGTTAAAATAGAGCCCTTAGATGTAAAAAAAAAAAGCTTGATGTTGCAAACTGATATTGTCTTATAATATTCTATTTGTTATTTATAGTCATGAGCACACTTGTTTGTAAAGCAAGTAGTTTGACCGCGTTCTGACTTTTATTACTCCTAGTCATTTCTCCAATAGGAAACTGAATCTGAAGCAAAAACGAGCATCGCAGAATAAGGCCAATACAACAGCTGATAAGCCTTTCGCATTGTTATCTGCGATAACAACCACCAGGATGTACTTTATCTCTTATCACACGGCTGTCTGGAATACTTAATTCTCATGGGTCAGATCTAAAATAATCGCAAAAATTATATTATTTTCAAACGTAGGCCTGTTTAGAGAAGGAAATATTTCATTTGACCTCGGGGTTGGTTTTCTCGGTCACATGTGGGTTTTTGTGTGTGTGCAACGATTATAAATGAGACCCCTGTTCTGTGTATTATTTAAGCTGCTAAATCTCCTTCATAAAGAAGCAACGACAGAAAAAAAAGGTGATTTAAAACTCAAAGTCCTCATCTGCCATGTCGATAGCCCAGGCGAACTTGTCTCGCTGTGTTTTGCTGTAGATCTTTTCAATCGGGACTCCCCATTTTTTGCACCTGTGAAGGGAAGAAAGCGGTAAACAAGACATTGCTGCTGGAGAAAGTCTCTTTCACATGCGTGCTCTTGGCATGGGTAAAGGTCAAAGAGATATTCTTCCACGCTTTTCCAAAACAAAACCGGCGAGCGGGCCATTGTGTCAATAGGGGAGGCTTTCCAAAAATAAGACTGAGGTGGGATGATGACAGTTTACACAGAGGCAGGAGGTTTTCTTGGGCCTGAAACACCACTATTTCCCACCCACAGACATTACATGCAGGAGGAAAACCGCCTATTGTTCCCGCATGTGTGTTTTTCCCCTCGTTACTTCGAAGAAAAAGAAGAAACCTGAAAACTAATTTGACACACAAATACTGAAAAGCTGAACTACTTGAATCAGCCCTTTTCACAGGACATTCATTGAACAATCATCAGCATCTTAAATCTTTGAAGTTGTTAATATTTAGATTTTTTTTAAACATATGTATTTTGATATGTATTTATGTATGTATTTAATCATCTTTGCATCAAGTTACAAAAACCAAGTTACATACCTGTCAACATTGGGATGTAAAAATAAGGGATAAACCCATTAAAAATGCACAGATCTATAATGAAAGCATTTGATTGCTTTCCTAACTTTGTATGCTCATTTAAGACTAAATAAATTATGTTTAAAAGAAAACCTACTAAGATCGACATGTTTGGATTATGTATAGACATGTTATTATTATCATGCACACAGTGCATCTGGAAAGTATTGATAGCGCTTCACTTTTTCCACATTTTTTGTGACAGCCTTATTCCAAAATGGATTAAATTTGTTTATTTCCTCAACATTCTTCACACAATCCCCCATAATGACAATGTGAAAACTGAGTTTTTAAAATTGTTGCAAATTTAATAAAAAATAAAAAAGCTGAAAAATCACATGTACATCAGTATTCACAGCCTTTGCTCAACACTTTGTTGATGCACCTTTGGCAGCGATTACAGCCTCAAGTCTTTTTGAATTTGATGCCACAAGCTTGGCACACCTGTTTGGGAATTTTTGCCCGTTCCTCTTTGCAGTATCTCTTAAGCTCTATCAGGTTGGACGGGAAGCGACGGTGTACAGCCATTTTCAGATCTCTCAAGAGATGTTCATGTGCATGATTTAGGTCTGAGCTCTGGCTGGGCCACTCAAGGACATTCACTGAGTTGTTGTGAAGCCACTCCATTGATATTTTGGCGGTGTGCTTTGGGTCATTGTCCTGCTGGAAGATGAACCGTCGCCCAAGTCTGAGGTCAAGAGCACTCTGAAGCAGGTCTTTATTCAGGATGTCTCTGTACATTGCTGCATTCATCTTTCCCTCTATCCTGATTAGTCTTCCAGTTCCTGCTGCTGGAAAACTTTCACACAGCATGACGCTGCCACCATCATGCTTCACTGTAGGGATGGTATTAGCCTGGTGATGAGCGATGCCTGGTTTTCTCCAATCGTAACGCCTGGCATTCACTCCAAAGAGTTCAATTTCAGTCTCACCAGATCAGAGAATTTTGTTTCTTATGGTCTGAGAGTCCTTCAGATGCCTTTTGGCAAATTCCAGGCGGGGAGTGTCTTCCGACTGGCCACTCTACCATACAGGCCTGATTGGTGGATCCCTGCACAGATGGTTGTCCTTCTGTAAGGTTCTCCTCTCTCCACAGAAGAACGCTGGATCTCAGACAGAGTGGCCATCGGGTCATTGATCACCTCCCTGACTAAGGCTCTTCTCCCCCGATCACTCAGCTTAGATGGTCGGCCAGCTCTAGGAAGAGTCCTGGTGGATCCAACCATCTTCCACATTTACGGATGATGGAGGTCACTGTGCTCATTGGAACTTTCAGAGCAGCAGAAAATGTTCACAAACCTTCCCCAGCCTTGTGCCTCAAGACAATCTTGTCTCAGAGGTCTACAGACAATTCCTTTGTCTTCATGCTTGGTTTGTGCTTTGACATGCACTGTCAACCCTGGGCCCTTGTATGGACAGGTGTATGCCTTTTCAAATCATGTCCAATCAATTGAATTGACCACAGGTGAACTCCAATGAAGCTGCTGAAACATCTCAAAAATGATCAGTGGAAACAGAATGTACCTGAGCTCAATTTAGAGCTTCATAGCAAAGGCTGTCAATACTGATGTACATGTGATTCTTCAGGCAACAATTTCAAAAACTCTTTTTTCACATTGTCATTATGGGGGATTGTGTGAAGAATGTTGAGGAAATCAATGAATTTAATCCATTTTGGAATAAGGCTGTAACATAACAAAATGTGGAAAAAGTGAAGCGCTATCAATACTTTCCAGATGCACTGTATATGTCTGTTCAAACACAAACTTAAAATTCAGAGTGTCTACTTTCGATCCACTTCAAATCGCGTGTACAGAATCCGTTTCGGAAAACATCGTCTATTTATCAGTAGCCTATGAAGCACGTCTGACGGTCACGCACCGCTAGATGAACTGACTTTTGAGGATTGCATAGGAGGGGAAACGGCACCTGTAATGGAAAGTAAGGGAATACTGCCGTTTTTATATATATTTATAAGTGTTTCCATGCCTAAATAAACTGAAAGCACAAAACAGATTCACATTTAAGAGCAAGAGGCGCCCCCTGGTGGTTCGGCAGTATGGGTTGCGTATAGGGAGGATTGGGGACTCTTTAATGTTTATCGCCACCCTTCATAGAAAGATTAAAAATATGGACGAAATACGGGAAAATACCTTTACAGGATGATAACAGGATAAAATTGTATCCTGTTATCATCCTGTAAAGGTATTTTCCCGAATTTCAATTTCAATTTTTACAATTGTAAAATACAGGAGAATCCCAGCAAAAACAGGAGGGATAACAGGTATTGAATTACCGCTTGTGCCAGGTGTGTGTAATGCATTGTCTATGGGTACAGGACAGTAAATCTGACATTATTCTCTCTTCTGGCTGCCGTTATCAGTCTCACACTATTGTTTTCCTTCTTCTGAAAGTCTTGATAACACAATCATTGAGTTTTTTTTATTTTTATTATTTCAGCAAATAGGATTGTAAATAAAGTATTTGTCGTACTCTCCCATTCACTGCACTCTAAGTTTACCAACTATGACGACTTCTGCTACTAAGAAACCTGCAAATGTGAAAAGGCTCCATTACATCCAACATGGCAGAGTTGAGAATGAACGCACATAGAAGATGTGTGTTTCTCTTACCAGGAGACAGAGATGCGCGGGTCCAGATAGTTGAGTTTAGAAGTGCCCAAAGCGATCTGTTTGTTCTCCTCGCGGTCTGTGGCCTGAACCTCAAGCTTCATAAGCTGTTCAGAAATCCTCTGCACAGCCTTCTTCTTTGTCTCCACCGCCCTTGACGCAGCACACACAAACATTTATTAGAGAAAACACACATGGCTTTGAAAAACACTCCACAATTACTTTCTAAATCACAGCGTTACACTGCCTAGACATTTTGAATGTGCCTTTGAAACATGTTAGACTCTTTATATGCAAAAGGCTACAATACAAACTACATAAAAGGTCATACCTAAAAACAGTTTAATGCATATCGAATATGTTTCTAATATATACAGTTGAAGTCAGAATTTTTAGCCCCCCTTTGATTTTTCTTTTCTTTTTTAAAAATATTTCCCAAATGATATTGAACAGAGCAAGGAAATTTTCACAGTATGTCTGATAATATTTTTTCTTCTGGAGAAAGTCTTATTTGTTTTATTTCGGCTAGAATAAAAGCAGTTTTCAATTTTTTAAGAACCATTTTAAGATCAAAATTATTAGCCCCTTTAAGCAATTTTTGTTTCGATAGTCTACAGAACAAACCATCGTTATATAATAACTTGCCTAATTACCCTAACCTGCCTAGTTAACCTAATTAACATAGTTAAACCTTTAAATGTCACTTTAAGCTGTATAGAAGTGTCTTGAAAAATATCTAGTCAAATATTATTTACTGTCATCATGACAAAGATAAAATAAATCAGTTATTAGAGATGAGTTATTAAAACTATTATGATTAGAAATGTGTTGAACAAATCTCTCCGTTAAACAGAAATTGGGGAAAAAATAAACAGGGGGGCTAATAATTCTGACTTCAACTGTATATATATGTGTAATAATTACTTTATTTAATAAAAACAGAAGAATTAAGAATTGAACAGCAATAAAGGACTGCTTACTTTTTACTCTTCTCATCATGAAGAGCCTTGGCATCGGCTTTGGCTGCTTTATGCTCCTTCTTAGCAGCAGAAAGCTGCTTCTTTTTCTCATCTATCTACAGAGTGACACGACAGCACAAAATACACGTTAGATTTCAGTGTACAGATGACACGGGGGAAACCCTGCACAATTCACCACAGGGTTTCATCAAGTCAAATGTAAGACTTTTTTAAAGCATTATGAATGAACTTTTAGACTAAAAACATAGATTTTTAACTGCCTCATCACAAAAACTTTAAATTTAGTTATTACTTAGCCACACATTTTTTATTTTTTTTAAAAGAAGCAAACTCTAGTTGTGTACATTTACATCAACATAATGTATCAGGCCCAATCCCAATTATACCTCTTAGCCCTTCCCTTTACGTTCATGTGAAGGGGTAGGGGTGTCCTAATTCTCTTTAGCTTGAAGGCGTAGGGCTAAGGGGAGAGGCTAGATAGCCCTTGAAACGAGATATTTTTCAAGACCACACTCGAAACTAAGGCAGGATAGCTGCACCCAGAAGTAAGGAGAGCCACAAATTTATATTTTTTGTCATTATTACGAATTTTTACAACAAACAAACACATGTTTTAATATATTCAAATCCCTTTTCATGTTTTACCGTCATGCCTTAAAAAAAAACTCTAAAATAAATATTAAAATAATAATAAATATTAAATAATAAAAAAATAGAAAAAATATTAAATAATAAAATAAAAAAACCCGCTAAATTATTTGGCGATCTATAATCTATAAACCCTATCTATATCTATAATCCCTATCTATAATCCCTAATAATATAGTAGTACCACAACATTCTGTCACTCGATGACTCTCAAATCCCCTGTCAGAAGAGTCTAGTGTCTGTGAATATGCTTTTTACAGTGTCTGCTATAATGTTAATGTTGTTTTTGGTGTGTTTACATGATGAATATGGCCAGTGTGTAAATGCGCAGTATAGTTACGATCTTATTGCCACATTAGATCATTATGATAACATAATATATGCCTTCAGTGATCTCCTGAAGATAAACACCAAAAAATAACACAACTGGAATAACTACAGCAGTCGCCATCGTCTGATCTCATATGAAGCAAGAGATCGTGATGACATATGATGACGTGTGCAAGTGCTGTAGTGCTGGGTAATTCTTAGGGGTAAATTTTGAAACCCTTCCCCTTCACACTCGATTTTAAGGGCCAAGGGGAAGGGGTACAAAAATAGAATTGGGCCTTAAAAACTATAATAAACTAAATATATGCACAACAATCTGTCCGGGTCAGTGTCCTCCCAACCAGGTAGCTATAAATACAACTTAAATGTTATTGTAAGGATGATAATTAAACGATATTAGTAAATAGACTTAAAATTGTACTTTTGTTAAAAGTTTTATTGAGTTGTATGGTTGGTGATTGGCCGGGTGTCGAGCTGATTGGGTAGCTTTACAAAATGAAGACTTGTTTAACATGATTTAAGACCTACAAAACTATATTTCAATAAAATTTAAGAGTTTTTTGAGGCCTATAAATCAGTTTTTGACATTTAAGGCTTTTTAAGAGCCTGCGGACACCCTGCACCATGATATCGGTGATTGTGAATGCCTTGAGTCTCACCTTAGTCTGAAGGTTCTGCATGGACTTCTCAAAGGTTTTGGGTGGCGCTCTCTGGTGGTTACAGAGAAGAGCCACAGCTCTGTTGGCTCTGTTATAGGAGAGGATCTTCTCAGGGATGTTCTCACCAGCTGTAACGTTCAGCACAAATGGGTATGAGGTCATTCAAAAACACCAACAAACTCTCAGGGTTTTCTCAAACAGCGCAGAGACTCACGGCTGGTCAATTCTTTTAGCTGCTGCTGGAGGGTAATGGATGCATTGTACGTGCGAAACACTTTGGCCGTCAATCCATCCATCAGCTCCTGGAGATATTTATTCAGAATCGACGTCTAAAGAACAGAGCAGACAGTTTATGTCACGTTAATCATATAAAGCATAACTCATCATTTATGATATACTTGGGCTGCACAATATATCATTTCAGCATACAGCTGAAGTCAGAATTATTAGAATTATTATATATATATATATATTTCCCAAACTATGTTTAACAGAGCAAGGACATTTTCACAGTATGTCTGATAATATTTTTTCTTCTGAAGAAAGTCTTATTTGTTTTATTTTGGCTAAAACAAAAGCAGTTTTTTAATTTTTTTAACATAATTTTAAGGTCAAAATTATTAGTCCGTTAAGCTATTTTTTTCGATGTCTACAGAACAAACCATCATTATACAATAACTTGCCTAATTACCCTAACCTGCCTAGTTAACCTAATTAATCTAGTTAAGCCTTTAAATGTCACTTTAAGCTGTATAGAAGTGTCTTGAAGAATATCTAGTCAAATATTATATACTCTCATCATGGCAAAGAGAAAATAAATCATTATTATTATTAGAGATGAGTTATTAAAACTATTATGATTAGAAATGTGTTGAAAAAATCTCTCCGTTAAACAGAAATTGAGGAAAAAATAAGCAGGGGGGCTAATAATTCTGACTTCAACTGTATATACCTATAAATTGCAATTTACACATCCACTATAGTCACACTGTAGCATGTGCAAAGTCCAGTCGTAATTATATTTGATCAGGTACAATAGTTTGTCAATAGTTTGTCATCCATCATGTAGTTCAAGTTTTATTATTTGCAGGATTTTAGACCAGACATTATTAAGCACTTCAAGAGAGCTTAAAAGCACAAGAAAATGATATCGTTTGTAGCTTTAGATTACAAAGATAATTTATATTTATTTATAAGATGAAGACTAACTAATTATTTAAGCTGTGTGTCTGAATACTATGCAACTTTTTGCTTTTTCTAAGCACTGTTTCTTTCATTTGCATTATTGCTCTTTTGAATTTATTATCTGTGCTTGATTATTATGTTTTATGCAGAATAATCCCAATAAGCCTAAATTTACTAACCCCCCCCCCCCCCCCCCCCCCCCAAAAAAAAAGTGATTCAATTTATCTGGTGAAATATATTGCAAAAAACAAAATATTGAGACAAAAACTCAAGATTAGAAAAGTATGAGCTCCATATTCTCACTATATCAGACTATATAAAAGCCTGATGTATCAAATACAACATGGGTGACCAACCCTGTTCCTGGTGATCGACCTTCCTGCAGATTTCAGCTCCAACCCTGATCAAACACACCTGAACCAATTATTTTTTAACCTGAGGAGCGCTTGATAATTACAGGCAGGTGTGTTTGATATGGGTTGCAACTGAAAACTGCAGGAAGGTCGATCTCCAGGAATAGGGTTGAGCACCCCTGAAATACAATAACTACACACATTGTTGTATTATATACATTTCAACAAACTTCCATTAAAAAAAAAAAAATATATATATATATATATATACTACTGAGTAGTATTTAATTAGTAAGGTTTAAACAAGATGCACATTTCTGGTGAGGTTCAACTTAAAATGGCTTACATTGAGTCGGTCAAACAGATCATCTTCAGACTGCTTGTTCTCCAGAAACAGCTGAAGGTTTTTAAAGACCTAACATGACAACAAAATAAAAAAGACATAATTAGTTATTAAAAGTGAAGAACAAATGTGAGCCTGGAGCACAGAACCAGTCATAAGTGTCGACTCTTTTAGGAACTAAGATCACCTGAAAGCTTAATAAATAATCTTTCCATTGCTACTGATGTGTGGTTTGTTAGGATAGGACAATATTAGGCTGAGATACAACTATATGAAAATCTGGAATCTGATGGTTCAGAAAAAAAATCTGAATATTTAGGAAATCACCTTTTTGGGATGACTTGATACCGTAATTTTGGATTCGGTACGATACCAGAAAGTAATACCTTGGTATTAAGACTAAATCAATACCATAGATTTTCTATCTGTACATTTTTAAATCAAGAAGCAAAAATAGGGTCTTGTATGGTCAAAACTTATTTTGCTTGCCCTACTGGCAGATTATTTTGCTTGTTTTAAGGAAAGACTCACTTAATTTTCACGTTAAGTGTTAAAAACAAAAACATTTCTGCTCGTCTAGAAAATGCTTCTTGATTGAAGAATTTTTAGATATTTGGACTAGAAACAAGACAAAAAAGACCCTCCTTCATCCCAGCTTCACCTGTGTTTAGATCTGCTACGGGGGTTACATATTACGGTTGGGCCTATAGACGATGCCATCATCCATTGCCGATGGCCGATAAACTTCACGATTCTGAGCTGGCATCGTGATCCATCGCCCCGCCCCACATTTTTATTGATATAACTTATTATTTTCACGTCATCTTAATAGAAATAACAGTCTTTTCATGAGCCGTGTTAAATTTTACATATAGCTGCCGCTTGCACAGCTGATTATCGTGAGGATTAAATGAAGGATTATACAGGACCTCTTGCGCTTAAAATGTGTGGATTCAGTGGAAAACGCTGTTACCTGCAAACCCCGTCCCACAGACTTTACAGTGAATGGCTTTAGTTATCTTCATAGCGGACTTGAAGACACTGGAAGTCTTTTATCCACTCTTGGAAAAGTGTAAATGGTGGATTAACATTCAGAACATGATCACCAATAAGATGTGTCATTATTAGTAACTTAAGGTGGTTTCTAAACCTAAATCTGTCAGTGTTATTCTCATTCTCTCATCTTCAGCGCTTCACGTTAGCTCCTGTCATCTGAAGGCAGAAGGTATTGACTGAGTGATTGACAGCTGATATTAACCAATCCATTCGCGTTCATTTCTAGAGCAGTGGGCCAATAAGAAGGCGGGGCAAGCATTGCAGGCTTTTTTTACTTCAGCAAGTTCACATAACAACTGTTTTAATCTGTTCCTGAGCGCTGCGTTTGGCGTTTTTACATGCAAAGATGCATTCTGCATAAATATGTCTCCTAAATCCGGAGGATTTTGCAGTGAAAACAGTGAAAATTTATGCACTCTCATAAATGCTTCCAAATATATTTTAAGGTCGCATAGATAAAATTTCGGGTGCATATGCGACCAAAACGATCGAGCCCTAGCATCTTTACTTGTTATTATTTCCTCATAACAATAATAAAATAAGGAAGTTATCATTAATCACAATACAAATTACAGTGAACTCCAAACCAACTCTCGTCTCCTCCACCAGCTGTGGGAAAAAGCCATTATAACCACACAGATCACTCCGCCTATTCATGCCAGAGTCTCGCAGAAAACAGTGATTGACAGGTGGTAATTTGTGTGTAACTTTATTTATTTATAATTTGGTTATGGGTAAAGTAAGGACCATGTGGGTCAGGTAGTGAAAACGGTAGGCTACAATTAATTAATTAGTTATGAATTAATTGATATTTAACAACAACCACCCCCACCCCTGCCCATGAAGACGATGCCATCGTTCATCGCGATGTTTCACATTAGACATCGTACGATACCAAATTGGTCAACATCGCCCAACCCTATTACATATATGTATTATGTCTGCAGCAGCAATGCATTATGCACACCTGACTGCATATCTGGCCGTAGCAAATCCTGGTACTTGCTTTGCGATAATAATAAAAGCAACAGCAGCAGCAAAGCAGATCTATTCAGCCAAGACCAAACACACACACAAACACTCTGCCATATACATATTCATTACCATACTAATTCTCTCAGAGAGATGTCATGGCAGAAATAAACCATAAAAAAAAAAAAAGCAACAGACACAAAATGACCAGAATAAATGAACAATATAAAAATAAGCTTGTGTAACACAAGACTGGTTTTGTGGTCAGGTTCACTAATAAAAGCTCCTTCCACAACAACAGGTTTGTCAGACTCTCTCTTACTCTTTTCTCAACAGGGATTTTGTTGTAGTAGCGGATGGAGTCTTTTCCCAGGAAGTCGAACTCCACCACATAGTCCTGTCCGTCCAGTTGTGGATGCAGTTTGATGTGCTCCACCCGCAGCGAGCAGCAGCCCACCGTATCTGCCGTCTCCCCCTCGTCCTTCTCATTACCAGCTCTCAGAGCCAACTAAACCAAAACACAAACACACAGGACAATGCTAAAGCCTTGGTCACACTACAGTTTGAGCATCCGAAAACAAGATTAGACATTGATAAAGTGAGCGATTTCTCCATATTTTACATTTCTGTACAGAGAGGTCACGTTTTGATCTTCTATTGGTCTCACACAATCACGTAATGCGATTTCGCAGGTCAGAGTTACATTTACTTTTAGTCATTAATGGCTCGTTTCCACTGAGTGGTACAGTACGATACGGTTCGGGTCGGTACGGGTCACCTTTATCAAGCTTGCGTTTCCATTACAAAGTGTACCCTTTTGGTGGGAGTGGTGTACTACAGAGAGTTTCAGTCGACGTCATTCTCGCTCGAATAAATGTCTACAGTAAAGCTGTACAGGTCGTTTACATTATATGAGAAGCTCTTCTAACAAAACAGATACTTTAAACATATTAATACTTGTTTATAAATGTTTATTACTAACATTTCTATGAACATGATTTGATTATAACTGCAGATCAATGACAGTGTGACAGTGTTACAGCCTACTGTAATGTCTGCAATTATATAAAATAAATAAATAAATGCAACATATATGAACACATACAGACCCTTACAGTCTCCGATATGTTACTAATTACAGATAAACGACACACAGCAGACATTAAGTCCTTATTTGAGTTCGGGAATCCTTGTAATCCTGTCGGGCTTCTCCTTTTTTTCCGCGCTTCACTCTCGCGTTTGTCCTTTTCTTTCTGAATGGATCAGATGTCGAAGACGCTTCATTAATCACACACGCACATTATTATTATCAGCTCAAGAAGTTTGTTATATCAAATCTAGACGCGAATGCGAGCTCCCTGGAGAAAGCGAAAAACCGCTCGCACTTTTAGACGGCCTCGTAAAACAACAACAGGACACGGCAGATTCTTGGCTTTGTGGTTGTTCATCAAGACAACGACAAGGTTTGTTTTGAGCCCGGGTCATCCAGTATTCGTTATTATATGCATATAGTTGTCTCGGCTGTGCATTTAAAAACATGGCGGCTCCATTGTTTTGATTCTGCTAGCTCCACGAGATCGTGACGTATCTCTGTAAACCAATCAGCGTTCAGCTGCGCGTGTAGCTCCACCTTTGGGTACCCTTTCTCGCCTTTGGTACCCTTTCGAAAAGGTGCCGAAAAAGTGGTACGGTACGGATCGGTACGCTTTTGACAGTGGAAACGGCCATAAAAGCGTACCGACCCGTACCGTACCACTCAGTGGAAACGGGCCTTAAGCAGACACTTTTGTCCAAAGCAACTAACAATTCAGGAGGCAATTAGCGATTTAACAAGAAGAGGCAATACACACAACAAGTGCTAATTTACAAAGGAACTGTTAATGCTCAGAGAATTAAGAGCTAGTGTTAGAAGAGTATTGTTTTTTGTTTTTTTTTGTAAAGCCTGTTTCACACCACAAGCAGCGCTTTTTTTTTGGCGTCCATGTTAACAGATTAGAGCTTTCATACCGCACGCAGAAGCAGTGCGTCAGGGCGAGCGTCACTGAATTGCTGGTAATTTTCCGGACAGGTCTGTATGTGTGAAAGGGGCTACTGTGTCACAACAACACACTTTGTGCATGTCATGATTCCGCCAATCTGGTCTTGTTAATTCTTGTTTTGGTGGCCGAGTCCTGACATTACTCCTGTCATGTTTTGTTAGTGTGCGTGTCTCTGTATGAGCGCCAATCGTGGGTGCGCTTGGAACCTGCGCGTTACGCTCGATGCGGGCGCATAGGGTTTGGGTGTGTTTACGATTGTGCGCTCTCGTCCGGGTGTTTCTGTTTGTCTGTATGCAGCGTGGTGTTTCAGTCCCAGCGTCTCTGTCTAGTTGGGTTTGGTTTTGGTCGGCGCTGGGATGAAGCATGCACGCTGCGTGTGTGAGTACACGGTGAGTGTTTTCATTCATTGTGTGCTCTTGTCTCGAGTTCAGTCTTCTGTTGGTGTTATGTTTAGCAAATGACGCATGTTTACATGAGCCGCGTGTTTTTGTGTCTGTTTCGTCATGTGCTCGTCAGTCTATTGTCTAGCCCCACCCTTCTTGTTAACTCATTTTTAGTTAATTTGGTTCACCTGTTTGTGTATTGATTTACTACCGCTTATAATCTCCTCATGTCTGCTGTCCTGTGCCAGTTCGTCTTCGTTACTCTTTGTTACTCCTCGTTGATCTCCACGTTTTAGCTTGCTTGTTGTCTCCGTCCTGATGTGTCCAGTCCTGATCCCAGCCAGCCAGCCTGCCCAGTCCAGTTTGTTTATTATTTGTTTGATTAATGTTTTTTCCCCTTGGGGTTGTTTTGCTTTTACCTTTTTGTTATTATAAATAAAAATATCCAAACTCTGCACTTGGGTCCTTGCTCCTTTTTCCCCTAACCCTACTATGACAGTGCAAAGATTCCAGCAGACGCAACACGACAGCAACATTTAAATACCAGAGCTCTTCAAAAGCACAGAAGAGTGCTCCAACGAAATCGTAAGGTTTAGAATCTCATTATAAATACACATTAAATCTACTTTTTAACATTATTAAACGTACATGCTAAGTGACTGATAATTGTTGGTTTGCGCTGAGTCAGTTTTGATGTTCATTTTCAAACTATGTTTATTTTATTTTCTAAATCTGAGGTAAACCATCTGCTGTCGCTTTCAGTGTTGGAATGTCATGTAAAAATGGTCTTCAAAGTCACATTGGTAGGATTTAACACTGAATAAAGATAATCTGTACCTGAGGTGATCATTGTCATAAAGGTTTATGCTGTTGTTCAGCCATAAAATAGAAAAAACAGACATTTCAGGTGAAGGTCTGGACGAAAACTCTTTTTAAGATGGAAAATTTTCCTTATATGATGTGTCGTCATGTGTAGTTAAGACACGGTGTATTCTCGATAGTCAGACATGCTCCTGTTGGTGTCGTCAGTCTGGCAATCTGCATTTGCATGGAGTCGTCAGCAGAGGGGTCTGGGTGAAAAAATGTTTCGAATTTGGATTGCAACACCTAGTTCAACCACTGGGTGTCAATCTAACATGATGTTAATTTAATAGCACTAAAACTAGGGAGGTGACGCAGTGGAGCAGTAGGTAGTGCAAGCAAGAAGGTCGCTGGTTCGAGCCTCGGCTGGGTCAGTTGGCGTTTCTGTGTGGAGTTTGCATGTTCTCCCTGCGCTGGACAGCTTGACTTGTTTAGCTATCTCCATCTTTTAGGCACTGCCCCCTCCTAAAACATATAATAGACAGGACGACTCTGTTCAAATTAGACTTGTGTTAGACTTGCAGACTCATTTAGACTTACTAGACTTGTGTTAGAGTCATGTGGATTTCTTAAAGATGCTGTTTGACTGCAGAACAACCAACACGCCTCAATAAAAAAATCTGCTTGTCGAGTCCCCTGGACTGGGTTCTTTAATTTACAACATAGTGGAAGTATATTATAGTTTTCATTACTGTTTCTTTTTAAGTAAATATTGATATATCATGCAGCGCTTTCATTTTTACTATTATTACAATATGAAAATCAGTCATCAGTCATTAAGAAAAAAAACATAGGGTCGATACTTCTATATACGGATACATTGCCAGTATCGGACATAAGGATACTTTAGGATCAATCCACTCACCCCCATCTAAAACCCCCTTTTTTATGAGTGGAGATGAGACAGTCGTACTGCAGTGAGTGTAGTGAAGTGAAGTGGTGAGTGTGTGATGAAGACAGACCTTGTCAATGAAATACAGCGCGACGGCTCTCTGTCTAATCCTCATCTCTTTGCTCCTCCAGTCCTCCCGATACTGCGCCCGGATGCGCTCCACACACTTTTTCAGCCGTCGCGCCGTCTCGTACTTCTGCCAGTCCTTCTCTCCCTAAGACACACACACACACGCATTTACTACCACTGAAAAAAACTTCCTATTCATAATCAGTTCAACAATTCAACACTTAATAGTCAGCACTTAACAGTAGTTGTGGTGAGTGGTATTGCTAAAAATTATATAGATATATTGATAAGTTGGGGCGATGCAGTGGTGCAGTAGGTAGTGCTGTCGCCTCACAGCAAGAAAGTAGCTGGTTTGTGCCTCGGCTGTATCAGTTGGCAATTCTGTGTGGAGTTTGCATGTTCTTCCCATGTTTGCATGGGTATCCTCTGGGTGCACAAACCCAAAGACATTCTGTATAGATCAATTGGGTAAGCTAAATTGTCCGTAGTGTATGTGTATGTGTGAATGTTTCCTAGTGATGGGTTGCAGCTGGAAGGGCATCCGTTGCGTAAAACATATGCTGGATAAATTGATGGTTCATTCCGCTGTGGCGACCCCAGATTAATAAAGGAACTAAACCGAAAACAGCAGACGCGGAACGCGCGGATAAATTGTGCTATTCGCTCGTAAATAGACGCGTGAACATTTGAGTTTACTCGCTTCATTCACACAACAAATTCACTTCAGAACAGACGCGGATTCGCATCATGGGCTTTCTGCTCAGTGACTGTAGCTTTGTTGCTAAATGGCTAACATGGATTTTATTGCTAAAATAACTTTGTTTATGTGCTTTTATGAAGGCTGAAAAACAGCATCGATACGTTTGAAGCAGTGTCTGAGTCCACTAGATACTTTCAGAGGTGCACCCAGCTCTGTGAGCTCATAAACTCCTCCAGAAACCTAACCTGGATGACGAAGGCTTTCAGCGGTGCTTCTGTCTGAGCCGAGCCCAGTTTGATGAACTGTTGTTGGTGTCGGCGACCAACTTGCGCGGCACCATTCGCGCGTATCGCGCCATCCGTGCAATTTGCGCCGCAGGAAACCTATTCGCGCGTTTGCATTGACTTAACATGTAAAGCACTCGTGCTTGACTCTTCTTCCGCGTCTGGTGCGAACGCAGCATTAGCCCTGCACCTTCAAGCTAAAGACAATTGGGACAACCCTACCCCTCGTTTTGCGTGTTCACGTTAAGGGGTAGAGGTGTCGCAATTCTCTTCAGCTTGAAGGCGTAGGGCTAAGGGGAAGACCTAGATACCCCTTGAAACAGAGATTTTTCAGGACCAAAGGGTAAGAAAATTGCTTTAACAAGCTAAAGAGAATTGGGACACACTTACCCCTTCACAAGAATGCACAAAAGGTAAGGGGAAGGCTAAGGGGGTAGAATTAGGATTGGGCATATATGTAAGAGGTTTATATGCACAGTGACACACTTCAGTCTCACTCTGGTACACACCGCATTAGATTGTGAAAGAGCACATTTAGGCCCAATCCCAATTCTACCCCTTAGCCCTCCCCCTTACCTTTTGTGCATTCTTGTGAAGGGGTAGGGGTGTCCCAATTCTCTTTAGCTTGAAGGCGTAGGGCTAAATGGAAGGGCTAGATAGCCCTTAAAATGAAGATTTTTCAGGACCACACTTGAAACCAAAGGGTAAGAACATTTTCCAGAATACACCAGCCACAGCTGAACCATGAAGTCCGGAGATCCAAAAATGAGTATTTTTGTCATTATTATGAATTTTTACAGCAAACAAACACATGTTTTAATATAATCATAACCGCGTTCGTGTTTTACCATCATTATAAAAAAAAACACAAAAATAAAAACAGCTAAATTTGGCGATCTATAATCCCTAATAATAACTCCTGTACAGCAGTCCCACAACATTCTGACACTCGATGACACTCGAATACCCTGTCAGAAGAGTCTAGTGGCTGAGAATGAGCTTTTTACAGTGTCTGCTATAATGTTAATGTTGTTTTTGGTGTGTTTACATGATGAATATGGCCACTGTGTAAATGCGCAGTATAGTTACGATCTTATTGCCACATTAGATCATTATGATAACATAATATATGCCTTCAGTGATTTCTTGAAGATAAACACCAAAAAATAACACAACTGGAATAACTACAGCAGTCGCCATCGTCTGATCTCATATGAAGCAAGAGATCGTGATGACATATGATGACGTGTGCAAGTGCTGTAGTGCTGGGTAATTCTTAGGGGTAAATTTTGAAACCCTTCCCCTTCACACTCGGTTTTAAGGGCCAAGGGGAAGGGGTACAAAAATCAAATTGTGATTGGGCCTTAGTATCATCTGAGAACCGTGTGTTTGTGACCTTGATTCTGGAGCTGGGGTTGAGCATGATGTACTTGATGGAGCCCTGAATGTTCTCCGTCCAGGACACCAGCCACGTGACTTTATTATCATGACGGACCTCCTTCCACCTGGTGCCCGGCGGCGCTTTGGGCTGAACTGAGTCTCTGAGGACAAAACACATCATCTCCATTTTACACACGTACACACATTTACTGCTTGGAGAAAAGGGATTTACTCTACTTTACACATACACACAGGCACACATGCAAATACACATACAAACGCACATACAAATGCACATACTCACACATCCATCTTACCCATAGACATATACCCCAAACCCATATTTTTAATCCCATAACTCTGTGGTTGTTTTACAAAATATAAACAGATTTAAAAAAAATTAACGCATTTATCGCAGTTGCAGTTTTTTATTTCCTGTTGTGGTCGACGTGTGTTCTGGGCCAGGTCGCCCATAGAGGCGACCTCCTCACTTTCATCCGCGACACCCACCCCCTCCCTCCCGGTCCTCACTTTTATCCGCAAACCGGTAAGCTTCTATTTCACTTTCGTGTTGAGGGCGACGTGATCACTGTTTACCTACAGCTCCATTTCAGCTTGCGCCGGCCCTGCGTGTGTTTAATGTGCAAAGAAATATGGATAAAGGAGAATATGGATCCATGTAAATGTGCTCAGTGAAAGCACCAGATGATGTCGCAAGCTGTCAAAGACAGCCCATTCCTCTCTAAGTTGACTCCAAGCGCCCTCAAATGTATCATTAAGTTTGACATGTTTTCACACTACACGCAACTTTTGTAAAGCGTCTGCTTCACATTGATGTGTCAGAATCCTTTATGAGAAATAAAGCCATACTTTAGAACGCTTGGTTTAAGCTAATTTGATTTAATCGTGCGTGTTGATGATCTGAAGGGAGTGCGCTGTTCTCTCTCTCTCTCTCTCTTTCTCTCTCTCTGTGTGTGTGTGTGTGTGTTGTCCCCGATAATGTCAATAGACTGGTCTGTCTTAGCAACTGGTTAAATCGTCACCTTAGAATTATAATTTTTGTCAAAATTGAGTTATTGACATATTCTGTTTAAATGACAACTTATTTACATTATGGGATGTTTTTTTTTTATAAGTTGCTTACATTTTAAGACCTTTTATTAAAAACAAATGTTACACACATGCTGTTTGCTATGGAATGCAAAAACTTTGAAGCTCAATATCTCAAAATCATTCAGAACGCTGACAGAACCTTATAATTCCAAGGTGACGAAATGTTAAGGAGGATAAAGCTAAATTGTTTCTACTTCATAATTAATGTTCTCAACTCGCAATACAACTTTACAATGAGTACAATTGTTTGTATTCAATATTTTATTATTATAATTGTTCAATTTCTATATTTGCAATGCCTGTATTTTGGATTTTTTTTTATTCATGATTAATCATGATTAATCACACAAAAAAGTGTGATTAATTAGTTAATTTTTTAATCAATTGACAGCCCTAGTTTCAATATAACAATAACATATACTTCCTCTGTGAATTCGCGTTGAAATTTTTACTGCAAACCTCACATCCATAATGCTGGAATTGCTCAATTGGTTTTTACCCCACACAGAGAACGTCACGTGAGGAGACAGACCTCGCAATTGTATTTCAAATTTACCCAATATTGTCATCTCAAATATATTCAAGTACACGGATATTTCTTAAACAAAATTTCATGACTTTTCCAGGTTGTCCAGAAGCATACGAACTAGGGCTGCACAATATATCGTTTCAGCATTGATATCGCAATGTGTGTGTCCGTAATAGTCACATCACAGGATCTGCAATGTGGAGATGGGATTATAGTTGACCAACAAATGAGAATACATCAGATTTGTGGAGTCACTGCAAAGTATAACCAAAACACTGAGTGAAACGTCATCATTTACATGTGTTTTAAATAGTGTAAGGCATTCGGGACACAAAAAATGTACAATTTTTGTAACTTTCATGAAGAATAATTTTACTAAATTACTACAATGAATTCTATACAGTGTTGTTTTACATTTCATTATTCAATGTCTGTACCTGAATGCTGTTTTGACTCTCTGGAAACTCTTTCTTTTACTTTTTTTTCATTGCTCTATTGTAATTATTCTTGCTTGCAATTTGATTATCATGTTTAAACATGATTCAGAACACCCTTATAAAATCACCCCAATCAATCTAAATTCAAGATATTTTTTCCAAATACAGCTATTCAAGCCGACTGATAAAATTGTATTCATGTCGCAATATACAGTGGGTACGGAAAGTATTCAGACCCCCTGAAATTTGTAACTTTTTGTTATATTGTTATATAATCTAAAATAACGAAGAAGTGGCTTCACAACAACTCTGTGACTGTTCTTGAATGGCCCAGCCAGAGCCCTGACTTAAACCCAATTGAGCATCTCTGGAGAGACCTAAAAATGGCTGTCCACCAACATTTACCATCCAACCTGGCAGAACTGGAGAAGATCTTGCAAGCAGGAATGGCAGAGGATCCTCAAATCCAGGTGTTGAAAACTTGTTGCGTCTTTCTCACAAAGACTCAAGGCTGTATTACATCAAACGGTGCTTCTGCTAAATACAACAAAGGGTCTGAATACTTAGGACCATGTGAGATTTCAGTTTCTCTTTTAAATAAATCTACAAAAATGTCAACAATTCTGTGTTTTTCTGTCAATATGAGCTGCTGTGTGTACATTAATGAGGAAAAAGATGAACTTTAATGATTTAGCTGCAATATAACAAAGGGTGAAAACTTAAGGGGGTCTGAATACTTTTCCGTACCCACTGTATATTTCAGAGAAACAAAATGTTCAAGGTCAGATTTTTCCAATATCGTGCAGCACTAACTCAAACCCTGTATTTACTGCTATTTTACTATTATTCTACCCCATAAAAATCACAATATAATGCAGAAAGATGAGTGACTCACCTGCTGCAGTTGATGATGATGTCCTCTGGTCGGATGCGACGTTTCAGTTTGCCCATCTTCGGATGGTCCCCGCGGCCTCTAAACAGACCCGGAGGCTCAATCCGGAAGTTTCCGATGCGCTCCCGGTGATTATCCATCAGGCAGAAGCCATACTCCTGCAGGATGCGCTCATTTTCTTCTTTGTTTTTCTGTCAAGACATGACACATCTGTGTGTAACACTATAATAATATGAGTGTGGATCTGGATTAAGGCTGATTTATACTTTCTCCTGGTGCCGCGTCGCAGACCTCCTCTGACTGCGCACGCACCTCACGATACGGACGAGGATTTTATACTTGATGTGTTCGCCTTTGTGATATTCTTAAAAACGACAGGGACGATCAAAAGAAACCCACCGTGAAATCAGACGGATAAACAGAGAAGTAGGATGTTTTCGAAACTACATCATATCATTAATATCGTTCAAGATTTTAAAACTAATTATTTTTATTATTTATTTTAATGATTATATGGATTTTTATAACCATTCAAGATTTTTTTTAATTAAACTTTGATGCATCACTTGCTTTTGTTCATATCTCGGACAGTTCTACCTATTAAAGTTAAATATGAATGAAAACAGAACATGAATTGCTCTACAATTATATGTTTTATTATGGCAAAAATAAAAGCCAAAAAAGTATACTTACTAAAATTGCAGATGTTTTTTTATAGATTTAGCCCACTCCACAATTAACTGTCTGGATAGTTTCTGTCCTCTACTACAGGGATTCTCAACCGGTGGGCCGCGGCCCACTATTAGGCTTCAGCGACCCTGCAGGTGGGCCGTGAGATTAAAAGTAAATCTCAATATTATACTACATTTTTTGGATTTCATTACTAATATGCTATATTAAAATGATTGAAGTGCGCTTTCTCCTGTTCTCTGATTACATCAAACTCTGCGCAAAAACAGCCTCATGATCGCGTCTGCAACTAGTCAACGTAAGTCTGTTTATTCACAAACTATGGGTAAAGCGAAAGAGAAAGTCTCTCTTTGTGCATTTTTTAGTGAACTATTTAATATATCCACATAGTTGTCCAACTTAATGTCCTGTGAGTGTTTTATAACGGAAGCGCGCCCATACAGGAGGTTCTAGCAAGGCTCAGTAGTGTTTCTTCCATAGAATGTAAAATAAACATGCATATGAGTTTCAGACGCGCTCTGGTGGAGCTGTTCACTGTTCCTGTTAGCGATCTCCCAATAATATCCAGCAGCAAACTCATCCGCCATCAGATTGACGTGTTTTAACAGATTTAGGATGTTTTACTGTATTTTACATTTGTCTGTATATTTTTGAATAGTAGATAGGCCTATTTAATAGTAGATATTCATTCAGTCCAGTTTAAAGCCGAAGCTGGCCTTTTGCAACCTCCCTGTTGACCTGTGGTTCTCTGTGTTTATCTGTGTGTTTTTTTTTTATAAAATAAAATGATATATAAAATTGTTTTAGTTTTATATATAATTAAATTTAAATAAAATTATATATTTTTTATTAAATACTGATAATAGAAAATAATAGAAGGCACAACAAATGTATAATATAATATAATATAATATAATATAATATAATATAATATAATATAATATAATATAATATAATATAATATAATATATTTGTTGATAAACAAAGGTTTAAATGAGCATTTCATACTCATTTATTGATCGGAGAAAGAAAAAAATTGATCGGAGAAAGAATTGGGCCTTGAAGTGAAAAAGATTAAAAACCCCTGCTCTACTATATGCTAAAAAGGCAATAATGGTCCGACATTCCGGACCATTATCACCAATAAAGCCCAGAAAAACGGCATCAGTATATTGTAAATCGATGGGTTCAAATATTCTTTTGCAGTTCTTGTGGTAACTCCTCCAGACTCCGTCCAGAGGAAAACGATTGTTTTCAGACTCCGTCCAGAGGAAAACGATTGTTGTAAAGACATACCACAGGTGAAAACCTGTTTTAGCAAATAGTACTTGAAGCTATTGCACATACAGCATTATGTTGTATAATATTGTAGTAATATTACTGTAAACTGCTAAGTAACTTCAGTCAGTTCACTAAGTAATGTCTTAAAAAACTGAAAGAGTACTGCAGACGATACAAACTAATTTTGCCATCTGAATAAACATAAACGACGAACATTAATCACACACTTACCAAATCCATACAGTTAGGACAATCAACACCACCTGGAACCACATCTTTTTTTAAAAGAAGACGAGCGGCACATCTAGATTTCAGATGCACAAATGCACATTTCCAGATGCGAAAAGGTCTCGGGTAAAAAATGTTCCTTACAAACATATTTTAGTCTTGTGTTAGCAGACCACTGTAATCCACACATGTGGATCCACACGCGAGCTGTGCTCTCATAGAAATAGAAACTAAATTTTTGTTTCAGCACAGTTAGGCCCAATCCCAATTCTATTTTTGTACCCCTTCCCCTTGGCCCTTAAAAACGAGTGTTTTTACCCCTAAGAATTGGGACAGCACTACAGCACCTGCACACGTCATCATATGTCATCATGATCTCTTGCTTCATATGAGATCAGACGATGGCGACTGCTGTAGTTATTCCAGTTGTGTTATTTTTTGGTGTTTATCTTCAGGAAATCACTGAAGGCATATATTATGTTATCATATTGATCTAATGTGGCAATAAGATTGTAACTGTACTGTGTAATTACACAGTGGCCATATTCATCTATGTAAACACACAAAAACAACATTAACATTATAGCAGACACTGTGAAAAGCTCATTCTCTGCCACTAGACTTGTTCTGACAGGGTGTTCGAGTGTCATCGAGTGTCAGAATGTTGTGGGACTGCTGTACAGGAGTTATTATTAGGGATTTTAGATCGCCAAATTTAGCTGTTTTTATTTTAGATTTGTTGTTTTTATAAAAGCATGATGGTAAAACACGAACATGGTTATGAATATATTAGAACATGTGTTTGTTTGTTGTAAAAATTCGTAATAATAACAAAAAAAATACAAATTTGTGGATCTCCTTACTTCCGGGTGCAGCGAAACTGCCGCTGTGGCTGGTGTATTCTGGGAAATTTTCTTACCCCTTGGTTTCGAGTGTGGTCCTGAAAAATCTTCGTTCAAAGGGGTGTATACCCCTTTCCCTTAGCCCTACGCCTTCAAACTAAAGAGAATTGGGACACCCCTCGTTTTGTGCGTTCATGTGAAGGGGTAGGGGTAAGGGGAAGGGCTAAGGGGTAGAATTGGGATTGGGCCTTAGAAACGCAACACTGACGACACATGTCTCCGAACAATTCTTCTTCTTCTTTTTCCACTTGTTTGAATTATGGTTGGCAACACAATGGGGTGTCTCTCTGAACACAGTAACAGGTAAAAGGAGTCTTTGGAGCTATATCTGCATATTAATGAAGTTGCATCTCATTCACAATAGAGCGTGTTGATTATTTTAAACCAAGTCTTTCTCATGAATTAATGAAGAAAACTCAAAGACATCATGTTGTACCAGCAAGTACAGACATCCAGTCTCCACACTGGAATTTACACAAGGATCTCATGGCCGTGACGCAGCTTTAAAATTTCTTTTCAAACCGGAAGAATGAATTTGCTTGAAGCAACACAAAAACAATACATTTTCACTTGTTAGCTAAATATGTGTGTCCTACAGTGACGTGCGGTGAGGTTTGTGGCTGGTGAGGCACTGACACTTTCAAAGTCAAAAGTTATATGTACAAACAAATCCACCTGATATATCCGCCAACTACTGATTGTGTTTCATAAATCATATCAGCATTGTTTCTATACACACATGGCAGGTACATATTGGCCCAAGGAAGAATGTAAAATGTATAGCGATTAAATATGCCTCTAAAAAACAGCCAGCTGTAAGCTACAGACAACTGCAACAAGCGACTACACATAACAAGCTCTCTCTCTCATTCACACACACAAACAAACAGCACCATGGCAGATGTGCACGCTCTCTCTTGCTTGCTCTCTCACTCTCTCATTAGCTGTTTCCATCCAAAAATGCGAATGAACTTTATGCAAACTGGATACTGAACTGGATAATCCAAAACTGGATTATCGCATAAAAGACGTGCGAATAAAGCTGTTTCCATCCAACGAGTCAAAGCGAACAAAATCAGAATCATTTCCTGATTAACTGGCGCCAAATATCAAGTCAAGTCAAGTCAATTTATAAAGTGCTTTTTAAGTGCTTACCAAAGTGTTGTACACACATACACCATCTAAAACAAAAGACAAATACAACAAATAACAGTAAAAATGGGTTTTAAGACCAGATTTAAAAACAGAAAGGGTTGCGGCCTGCCTAACATAAAGAGGCAAATTATTCCAGAGTTTGGGGGCCACCACTGCAAAGGCACGGTCCCCCCTGGTTTTTAACCTTGTGCGTGGAACAGCCAAAAGTAGCTGATCAGCACATCTCAGTGCCCTTGAAGGAATGTACAATTGGATTAATGAGGACAAGTATCTTGGTGCTAGTCCATTTAGGCATTTAAACACCAAAACTAAAATCTTAAAATGTATCCTAAACTGTACATACAGGAAGCTAACAAAGAGAAGCCAGTATGGGTGTAATGTGCTCTGTTTGCGTGTCCCCGTCAGCAAACGAGCAGCAGCCTTCTGCACCATCTGCAGACGAGTAATGGAGGTATGGCTTAAACCCACATAGAGGGAATTACAATAATATAGACGAGTCGAAATAAAAATATGTATAACCCTTTTTAAGTCGTTAAAAGACAAAAAGGACTTTAATTTGGATAATTGCCTCAACTGGAAAAAAACTAGCTTTAATTACCGAATTAATCTGCTTATCCAGTTTGAAGTCACCATCCATAATAAAACCCAGGTTTTTTACATTAGGTTTTACAAAAGGGTTTAACACACCAAGATCCGGACATTTCTGAGTTCCCCCAGATCCAAATACCACCACTTCTGTCTTTTCTTCATTGCACATTAAAAAATTTAGTGCCAACCAGGATTAAATGTCCTTAAGACAGTCCAACAATGGGGTTATGGACCCAGTATCTCTCCTTTTTAGTGGCAAATAAAGCTGTGCATCATCTGCATAAAAATGAAATGAAATTCCATACTTTCTACAGATAGACCCTAGCGGAAACAGTGAAAACTGAACAGTAAAAACTGAATTTGCTGCAGTAGGAGAAGCTGCGTCAATCTTTTCTTCATCTAATAAATGACTTGCACCTCAGAAGGCAATCCTGACACACAGTGAACGCGCAGTGGCGTTTGAAGGTGTCAATCGCGGAGCACAGACGCTCTTGATTCTGGAGGTCATTAATAATATAATAACACTAATACTGAAACAGTGAGGCGTTTTAGAATGACCAAAACAACATTTCAGATGTTTTACAGTGTGATCAGCCTGCTGGTTTGTCCATTTACACACATTTTCATCATCACATGATCTCTTATAACAAAATGACCTTTTTTAATGCACACACTGGAATTTGTGCGGTAAAAGTGTTTCCATCATAGTTTATGCACATCTTTTCTAATCGAATAAAAGTTTATCCTACTCAGTTATGTGCATATGTTTTTTATGCGCATTTTCAAAATGTATGCGCATCATGGCGTTTCTATCAATCGTTTTTTTTATGCGCATATCCAAAATGCGCATGAAAATAGGTGGATGGAAACACAGCTATTCACACACACACACAGGATTCGCACACTGGTCTTACCTATAGTAACGTTACTTGTAAATGACGTCTTGACTTGAATTACTTTGAAATGATGGCGTTATCTTCTGTCCTGTTCTTTGAAGCGAATCCTTTAGCTCCGGCATTAGTCGTCCATTATTTATTCACGTTTTGATTGAAAGTCCATTTTTGAGAAATGTTTGAGCTGATATGATCTATTTTTGCAGTCAGTCAGAGCAAAACAGACTCCTATTGAACTTTACTGCATTGAAGAAGAGCAACCACTGAACACGAATAAACGTGAGCTCAGGTGCGCCCACTTCAGTGTGGCAGAGCTACTGCCTGCCTCACCTCATGTCTTTTCACTGCGGCTTTATGTCAGATTTTAGCACTAAATAAGTGATGGACATATGTGGAATATATTACATATTATATGGAAAGTGAGGACATATAATAAAAATGTCTAGAATGTATAAAAACACTTTAATAAAGCCTTACATTGGCAATATACACGGAGTGAGCAAAAGGGGCGTGCTCAAGCCAGTTTGCAAGGGATTGCACAATCTGACGAGAGGCTCAGCTCGGAGCTGCGTCACCTCGCTTCCTACACTGAAATTGAAAATACGCAAAACACATCGATTTTGATCATAAGAATGATTGAAATCATTTGAATCATAGAGAAATTGAATCTATAGCCCAGATCAGTGGACAAATATTGATTTTATCATTAATATACATCTCATGATGGCAGGTGAGGACGATGACAGGTGAGGCCCTGCCTCCCCTGACCGCACGTCCCTGGTGTCTGGATCTAATAGTGTCCCTGGGTCTAATAGTGTTTTTAGCAACATGGGACATATATATGACTGTCAACATCTCAAAAAAATGTCTTTTGGTGTTTCATGACCCCCTTAATGTGGATTTATTCTAAATAAGTCGTTACTTCACCAAGTTTAAAGCATTATTAGAACGTCGGACATTATACGTCATAACTAAGGTGGTTCAAACAACTAATCTGCGACAGAGAAACTACGGTTTTGGGAAACACTCTTCACCACATCGTTTAACTCTCAAACGGTGCATCGTACTATTGTTGTTCAGCCGCGAGTTATGTCGCGGTTTGGGTAACGTATCCCTGATTGACCAGATTTGGATAAACAAATTTATGAATGTAGCACACAAATGCTTGGCACTTCTTAACAATATGGATCTTGCATATACTTTTATCATGATGACGATCATTTCTTGATACTGTATATTGCGCAGGCCTAATCTGGATACAGTACTAACCTGTTTCTCCTCTTTTGACATCTGTTTTCTGGCCTCGGATTGTGCTTTAAAGTACTCGTGCATCTGAGTGAAGTCGCATTTCTTCAGCTCCGTGATCTTCGACTTCTCCTCTGACGTCATTTCCTTACAAGAAACATTTGTGTGAGAACTTTTCTCATTTCCCCTCTCATTATTCCCTTAAATCTGGCAGGCGTGTACTGTAAAGCGAGAGCAACAATAATAAAGTAGTAGTGATTTTAAGAGTGCGTTACCTTCCTCCAGTCTTTAAAAAAGTTCTTTCTGAATATTTCATTAGTTGTGTACTCGTGCTCCAGCATTTTTGCATAAAACGTGGCCACTTCCTCCGCACCGGGGCTCAGTTTCATGGGACTTTCTGATGGAAAATAAGATGACTGTTTTAACATTTCAATCATGCATCATCACACTTGATACTTTATTTTTAAAAAGCCAATTATTTCTGACTGATATTTTCTCATTTTTTTCTAATTGACTAAAAAATGATGGGCGGCATAGTGGCTCAGTGGTTAGCACTGTCGTCTCACTGCAAGAACGTCACTGGTTCGAGTCCCAGCTGTGTCAGTTGGCATTTCTGTGTGGACTTTGCATGTTCTCCCCGTGTTGGCGTGGGTTTACTCCGGGTTCTCCAGTTTCCAAACACATGCGCTATAGGGGAATGTAATAAACTAAATTGGGCGCATTGTATGAGTGTGTAAATGAGTGTGTATGGGTGTTTCCCAGTACTGGGTTGCAGCTGGAAGGGTATCCGCTGCACAAAACATATGCCAAAATAGTGGACGATTTATTCTGCTGTGGTGATAAATAAAAGACTAAGCCGAATGAATGAATGAAAAAATGTCTAATAATGTAAGCATACTATACAGATCCACATCCACATTTTAGATGAAGTTAAAAGTAATTGCATTGGCTGTAATATCATTGGTCAGTCTCTAATTATTATTTCTGTATAAGCCCATGTAGCATTTTGCGAGTGGAAAATGATAGAGCGCAGGTGGCGGGGTCAAAGGTCAACACTCCTCACCATCGTAATAAAACCTGACATGGCCTGGCAGGGGTTCATATGGCGGAGGAAACACAGGACCTTTATGCTCCAGAAACCTCCATTTGGAGCCATCTGTGTATCTCTCCTCCTCCCACCTGAGCAACAGAGGAAGAAAAGTCAAGAGTAGCACAATATAGGAGCAACATTTAAGACAATCTGTTCATAAAGTACCCTGTTTTGCTTTTTCCAGGATTTAGTGTCATGTAGTGTGTAATGGAGCTGTGTGTGAATAAAAAAGCTCTGCAAAATTTTAAATCCTCAATCTGGAATTTATAAACAACAGCAGAACTAATAGTTTTCATTTATTGATTTTACCATGTTTGAAAGTACATTATACATTCATATATATATATATATATATATATATATATATAATTTTTTTGATTGTATTACATAACAGCACCATTTCAACCATTAAACTTGGTAACACTTTATTTTGATGGTCCATTTGAGTATTAGTAGACTGTCTGCTTAATATCTGTTGATACTGCTCCTTCAACACATTTAACTGACTTTAAGTACATGTTACAAGTTGCAAGTACATGTCGTCTTACACTAACCCTAACCCCAACCTAACAGTCTACTTATAATCTAATGAGGATTAATTGGCATGTAGATGCAATGTAGCTTAAAATCAACAAACAGACCATCAAAATAAAGTGTTTTCAACACATGTTTTGAGCTGTTGGCAGTCATATATGTGTCCCACGCTGCTATAAACACTATTAGGACACATTTATCGCACTAAAAAGTGAAAATTGGTTGTTTTTACGTTATTCTGAGCAAATTCGTTCTTCCGCTTTGAAACTAATTTTTGAAGCTGCTCCACGGCGATTAGAGACTTATGTGTAAATCCAGCGTGGAGATTGGCTGTCTGTACCTGCGAGTGCATTGTCTGAGTGTGCAGCATTAATTCATGAGAAAGACTTGGTTCAAACCAATCAGCACGCTCTATTGTGTATGCGGCGCAACTTCATTAACATGCTTGATAGCTTCGAAGACTGTTTTATCTGTTACAGTGTTTAGATGACAGAAAGACAATGTGTTGCCAAAACAAGTGGAAGAACAAGAATTTGGAGACATGGGTCGTCAGTGTTGCATTTTATTATTGTGCTGCTGCGTTTATTAATGTGCTGCAACGAAGGTTTTGTTTTAATTTCGCCGCTATGAGAGCGCAGCTGAACTCACGTGTGGATGACAGTGCATGTGACAGAAATGCGTTTGTAAGGAACATTTTTACCCGAGAGCTTTTTGCATCTGGAAATAATGAAATCCGGATTTGTCTCCTTTAAAAAAAAGACACGGCTCCAGTTTGTGTTGATTGTCCTGTGTCTACAGATTTGGTAAGTGTGTGTGTGATCAGTGCTCTTTGTTTGTTCATTCAGATGACAAAGTTAGTTGGTATGGTGAGCAGTGCTCTTTCAGTTTTTAAAGACATACCATAGTCAAAATGATTTAGTTATTAAGTTTACAGTATGTTAATATCACTGTAATATTATAGCACAATATTATAGACTAAAAGATCCGCTGTAAATGCTGCTCTCTGAATGTAAACATGTAAACACCGCAATCAAACTATTACCGTCGTGTAGGATTTTCACCACATTTAGTGACAGGATAGTCTATACACACACAACTTTCTGACTACCTACAGAGTGCATCTAAGTTACAGAGAAATGCGGAAAATTTTTTTACGCCGTGCGGTATCAAATACTCCATTAAAACTCCACTCTCCAGCAGTTCCTCTTATGGAGGACATGCAGGAAAAGATCCTGAATGAAAAGTGAAAGTGACAAACTGCAGTTAAAGTCAACAAATTAATAATTTAGCAAATAATTTGATTACTGATGTCCATGTAAACACAGTCACCGTCTTTCTCCCCTGCGTCTGTGTGTTTATTTTGCCTGTGAAAATCAGCGTGTGCCCAAATGGAAACTTCCTTGTTTGCAAATTCTTCCCTCTTTCCCTCCCCCGACACTCCCACTTTCCTGACTTTTTCTAAACTAGAGGTGTGAAAACACCCTGCTGAGAGAGGGGGGTTTCGTGGCCCTTTAAACTATTATTATAAATGTTTGCTAGATTGTTCCTAATGTATTTAGCTTTGTTCCTTCATATTAGATATAAATAAATAATGGATTCTTTTTAGAAAAATGTTTAATGATTTTAGTCACGTGATTCATCTTTTGCACTTCACAATGAAAAATGTATGATTTTTTGTTCTGTTTTTGACAGCAGCACAGTACAACTGCTGACATAACACCATAAACAAATTTCATTTCAAACATAACTCAAGCACGCTCGAAGACCTGTTAGTTTTAAAGTACTTTCCAGGCCTTGAATCCATATGTCTGACATTAAAGTACTTTCAAGACGCGTGGGAACAATGGTTTGATTGCATGAACACAATACTCTTATTTCACGTGGCCGCCATTTTAAAACACAAAAGCGAGGCTGCGGTGAGAAGAAACCCAGAAGTATAGGATCAGCACTGTAAACACTGCAACAACATGCTGTGTACTACAAACCTTTAGCTGTTGCCGCGATTTCAAAATGCAGAAATATAATTTAATATCATTCAGTTCAGTTTAACGTAAACAGTTAAAAGCAAATTAGGCATCAAACAACGTCACAATCTCTTTAAGAGTAATACGCTTAAGTGTCCTCCTAGACTTCAGTTCATGGCACCAGATAAACACAGTGGGGGCTTCTCTGCTTCAGCCTATGTAACCCGGTGAGGGATAAAACAATGCAGTCTTCTATAGCACACCCTTGTGTTGTCTTTAACAGTGTTGTCATGGTACTGAAGTTTTAAAAATGTCTGAGTGCGCTAATAAGCACCTAATTTGCCGTAGTATGCTCAACAGAAATGGCTGTGATTGGCTGTGAAGGTCATCAGTTCACCGCTCTTCAATGAGTGCAAACACAGATACACGAACACTGGAGCGTTTTAAAGTCGTGAAGATCAGTCGATTCACCAAGCGGATCGCTCGTCTGTGTTTGAACTCGGTAAACATCAGTGAAGTGCGGTGAACTGATGACCTTCACAGCCAATCACAGTCATTTCTGTTGAGCACGTGAACACAATGGCAAATCAGCGCTGTTTAAGAACGCCATCAACAGTGCCTTAAATGTTACCAGGAAATAGACATTTTCAGTTTCAGTGCTGAAATTTTGTATCGTGACAGTCTAATATAGTGAAAGAATCAGTTCATTACTGGAGTTTGATAAATGGCATCTAAAACGTGTGTTTGGAAAAGAAACCCTTAACTAGTGTCTTTTCCCTTAACTCAGCTGAACATGAGGTCTGATATCCCTTTTAATTTTCACTATTCATTCAGAACGGACCTTTGGGTCACTCGGAAGGCGGTGAAAGTATAAAGTTGTGTTACTTTCTCTTCGCTGATAAGATATACAGCCAGCTACACAACATTCCTGTGTGACTCAGGCCATACTTTCGGGTTTCTTCCCACCGCAGCCTCGATTTCGCTGTTTAAAATGGCGGCCGCATGAAATCAGTCTATAAGAGGTTTTCAAAAACCTGCTCAACAGCATACAAATGTTTATTTTTATTTTCTTAAAAGAAGTCAGTACTTTTGAAAGCACTACCTACAATGTATATCATGAAAAGAGTTTTGGCATTGAGCTGTTGTAGGGAATTAAAAAGTTTAAAATAGCATAACAGGGGCACTCTTTGTTTACAACAGATTTGTTGTGATTATATCCCACCATTTCCACTTCTCCTCCGACTGGTTTTTGGCTTTCTTCTTTCCTCCGGTAGTGTCTTTCTTCTCCTCTTTTATCTTCTTCTTTGGTTTCTTTTCCTGGGTCAGTCAGAATTGATGTTACTAACAGTCCAGAGTCAAAATTGCATCCCGATACGCATACTTATACACTATTGTACGCCATTTTTGTAAATAGTACAAGTAGCGCATTCACACTGAAAACAAATTCTACAAAGAAAAAGGGCACCTAGGTTACCCCTTTTTCCAGATTTATTAGAAGTCTTTTGTGTCCCCAGAATGTGTCTTTAAAGTTTCAGCTCAAAACAACCATCAGATTATTGATTATAGCTCTCACTAGTTTGTGTTTTATAGCTCTCAACAGATTTTTGCTGTTTTTGTGTACTGCGCCTTTAAGGCTAAACCTCCCCGCCCACCGTTTCCACGTGCCTGTCAGCGTGCCTCAGTCTCCGCCCTCGGCTGCCTCAGACAACAGACAGACATAAAGGAAGCAGATCTCACTTAACATTTGTGAGAAATACTACAGCAAGACATTTACCAATGATTATTTGATGCATTTGTTGTGCAGCTGCAACGATGAGTCACACACAATGTCCTTACAAAGTTCACGCACACACACAGACACAAACACACACACAGCGAGGACACACACACATACAGCGCGTGCATTTATCTCTGCACCGTCTTTGCAATCAAATGTGACAGGATACAGGTTAATCTCCACTGCTGTATGGATATCTGTTACATTAATGTACAAAATAAACCTGATTTAACGTCCACAAACCGGGATTGAAGCATCTTCTTGTATATTTGTTCTGACAAGCGGCTGTGTTGAAGTAAAGCTGAAGTAAATCGCTGTAATTCATTAACATGCACTGGTTTAAAACATTTTAAATTTGTAAAACTCACTCTTGACCACATTTGATGATGATTGATGATCCTAGCAAACTGAACAGATCTTTTATTTACGTCTTGTCTTGTTGATATGATTATAAGCGTTACTACGGAGACATGTTAATACGCAGCTGTCAATCAATTCGGTGGGCGGGGGGGACCACACTCCTACGTCAAATTGCGGTCGGTCTCAAAACCGCTCCAATTGGTCCACCGTTTTTATGTTGTTCAATTAAAAAAAGGACTGGGTGTGTTTATATCACCCCAATATGATGGTCTATACACTATACCTACACATATGTCTGTCCAAACAGCTTGAAAAGTAGATTTCTCACCATAGGTGCCCTTTAAATACACGGATGATGCACTTGCTCAATGCATCAATAAATATTGAACACTTCATGCAATGAACACTAGCTGTTTTGCTCACGTGGCAAAAGGTAAGGAGCTATTAGGCGCTGATGTTGGATTTCTTTATTTATTTTGTATTGTTAAAGACAATTTCTCTGACATAAGTGATTATGCCACCCTTTTTAGATACTATTTGGTAGTTTGATCATTTATTTCAATTATTTGGCTACCGATAAACAGCGTCTGGAAAACTTGAATTTCCGCCTAGTAAAAAAAGTTTTGTGTTCCATCTGGCACGGCACTAAACTCTACACTACATGGTTGAGTGTAAAAGAGTGTAAGTGTATAGCAATCTCACGGCCTGCGGACCGGACAATAGTTTGTTGCCCCTGCCTTAATTTGAAAGTTTAATGTTAGTGCTGCCACCGCGAGTTTGATGTATAGCACTTTACTGTGTTGGACAAACCCACTAATCACAGTGGGGTATATGGCTCTCAGGGGCAGCACCTCAGCAAATACGCAGGCAAATAAACATTTCCCAATGAGTGAAAGTTACAGCAGCGCTGCCATGAAGTGTTTTCTCCCATGTCTGGCTGGCTGCCTCGTTTCACACATGCAGACATTTGTCCCAGTGGGCTTCATTCACAACACTTCAAAAAAAGTTTTTTAACCTGTTAAGGCTGATTTATACTTCTGCGTCAAGCGCATGCGTATGCTACGACACAGCCTACACGTGGACGCATAGCCCCTCGCCGTGGCCGTCAGCGACGTTGACGCACACCTCTTTAAAAAAATGTAATGCATACGCGTAGAGCAAGCTCTGTGAAGGGTCAGCTTGGTAGCGCTGATGAGTCCGGGCGGAGGTGAGAGCGGGATGCAGCGAGTGTTTACAAGTGTGGAGTCCCGTGAAGGAGCTCCGGATGGAGACTGTTGTTTTGTGTTTACCTTATGATTAAAGTTGTTGCACGTCCGCCGGTTTCCTCCTCAAAATGAGCGAATTTGAGCCACTTGTACAATAAGGAAGTGTTCAGAAAAAACAAAACACCAGCGAAGAAACTCGACACAGAGAAACATAAACAGCTACTGCCAGCTAGTGTTTCAGAAGTGTACTGCAGAGAAACAGAAACAGCGCGCAGAATTATAAATGCACGGCTACGCGCGAGGCTTTTGCCGTGGGTCACGCTGATCACTTGATGCAGAAGTATAAACCAGGCTTTAGCCAGCACTCAATTTTGGGGATTTGCTTCTACCTAACTTTAAATAGTAACAGTTCCTGACTCCAGTAAGCTACAAACACAAATTAGCTATCATTGGAAAGAAGACACTTTGAGCTTTACTGTGGTAAAAGGGGAAATTACATGTTAAAAAACATAAAAAGTTATACATAATGAAGTCATGAGAAATTTTTTTTATTGTGTTCAATATTTGTTTTTCCATATACAAACACACGAAAACATCTAAAATATAAAGCTTGAAAATATGACTCAAGTGCCAAGTGTTTCATGAGTTTATTTCAAATTTGATGAAGATCGCATGCAAAATGAGATTTCTGTAAAAAGTTTGCCGAGACTATATCGGTGTCCTTTCCCTCACCGTCAAAGGCACTTTCTCAAAAATGACCATCCCAAACTAAAACATTAACAGTTGCTGAATAATTTGGTCTATATTCACCGTTTATGTATCTTTGGACAGAAGACACTCTGGGCTTTATTATCCATCATCTAGAGTTTATAATGCTCAAAATGAAAAAAGTTATAGATGCTTTAGCAATGCTAAATAATTGCACCGCACTAAACATTTTATTATTTCATAAACAAATATGTGAAATCAGTCCTGTAGCAATACAGAAATGTAATGGATAAAAAGCTACACATCCCCTGAGTATATGTTTTGAATTTGATGCCAAAATCATGCAAAATGAAATTTCAGGAATTATTTTTCTGAGACAAAGTCTTGTGATTTTCTCCCTCTCCTTGTTTGTGGAGAAGCAGTCTGATGACCACACATGTACACAGGGTTTTCTAACAACTGTTTTAGTCTTTTCACATACCACTAACTTTTTAATTGTAAAATAATAAGCAGAAAGTTGCTGCCCAGGGGGACATTATAAATATATAAATGTATATAAATCAGTGCTTAATTTGAGACGGATCTTGCCGAATCCTGTTCTGGGAAATATCAGATATTTCCATTTTTATTTCCGGTATTTCTTTTAATTGATTCGGCATTAACTTGCATGCAATTATAGGGTCGCACCGTTATTTGTGGGTCATTTGCATCGCTCTACCTGCATTGTATTTGCATTGCCTCACACAACAAACATTACATATATTTCTATATGATGTAAAAGTAGTCAAAACAAATGACAACAACACAGTGTTGCTTCTTTTTCCTGTAACAACAGCACAGTGCATAACAGTAAATCTAATTATTTTTATTATTATTATTTATTTTCTCATTAATATTTTGTGTAAAAAAATCCAATCTTCTCAAATCACTTTATTTTTATTTGTTTAACACAAAATAAGATGAAAAAATAAACTAATTAAAAATTAATAATTAATAATATAATTAATTTCCTGTGGAAAAGCTGATGCGGCCCAGCCTCACCCAGACTCTGCCTTCAGTGGCCCCCAGGTAAATTAAGTTTGAGACCCCTGGTGTAAAGTGTGTCATTTGGAACGCAACTAAAGAGATGAGGTAGTAGTCACAGTAGTCATGCGCTAGTTAAAGCAAAATTCACATTTAACTATTGGTCCTAAACAGTATTTTAACCTATCATTAGTTGGTGGTTATTGTTTCGCGTGCAGTGAGCAGAAAAGAAGTCAAAGTGATGCGTAAGCGACAAGATAAAAGAAAAGTAAGGAACTCAATGCAGCCTAATGTAGTCGTCTGCAGTCACACATCGACACCCGTCTATCGGCAATAAGAGTCCCCGGTAACCCAGACCAATTATAGGGTCGCACCGTTTGAGAACCCTGGTATAAAGTGTGTCATTTGGAACGCAACTAAAGAAGAAGGTAAAAGTCACAGTAGTCATGCGCTAATTGTACTTTAAGAGAATGAGTGATACATACCACCCTCTCCTCAAAATCACTGTCTTCCTCTTCCTGTTTGCGTTTTTTCACCTTCCTCTCATTCTCCCCTTTTACCTTTTTGGGTTTGTGTTCATACCTGTATAACAAACAGAAATCATCATGGTTTCACGAACATGCATAAGACACATGAGGAGGATCATGGGAATAGGGTTGCAATTAGGGTGGAAATTTTCTATGGGATCTTTGTCTTTGGAATTTTGGAAATATGCAGCCGATTTGTGTTATCACTCGATTGAATGGGCATTATCAGTGGTTATTAGCAGATATAGGCCAGTAGGGGTCTTCCGCACCTACTAGTAGGCTGAGAAGGCTGTCATCATCCATTCACATGGTTAATCAGCTATAGATCACATACGTCTGTGACCGGAAGATATTGAGAATTATTTATATTACATTTCACATTAATTGTATTTTATTAGGGTGGCGCGGTGGCGCAGTAGGTAGTGCTGTTGCCTCACAGCAAGAAGGTCACTGGTTCGAGCCTTGGTTGGGTCAGTTGGTGTTTCTGTGTGGAGTTTGCATGTTCTCCCTACGTTCACGTGGGTTTCCTTCGGGTGCTCCGGTTTCCCCCACAGTCCAAACAAATGCAGTACAGGTGAATTGGGTAGGCTAAATTGTCCGTAGTGTATGTTTGTGAATGAGTGTGTATGGATGTTTCCCAGTTATGGGTTGCAGCTGGAAGGGCATCCGCTGCGTAAAACATATGCTGGATAAGTTGGCGGTTCATTCCGCTGTGGCGACCCCAGATTAATAAAGGGGTTAAGAATGAAATGAATGAATGAATGTATTTTATTAACGTCTACCCCAACCCAAACCCTAAACACACAAACCGTCACAGTGATGTAAAAACAAATCTGGATCTGGAGTCTTTTCTATTAGTATAGATGATTAACCATGTAGATGGATGATAACAGCCTTCTGAGCCTACCAGTAGCACAGAAGGCCCCTACTGGCCCATATCTATCAGCTGATAACCACTGATAATGCCCATTCAATTTAGTGATAACATTGGGTGAAATATGAGAAATTGGACATTTTATGGGAATTCATTTAAATTACTTAGAAATTTAGAGGAATTTATATAAACTGTAAAATAATTATATGTTATAAAATGAAAAATGTCACAGGAAAGAGTACTGAACACATGAAGAAAGGAAGGTGTAGAAAGGCAGTGAAAGTCCAGACAGCAGCTGAAAACTCTCAGTAGTTCTTCAGCAACCCTCAGTGCAAATGAATATCAGCTGCTTCAGTTCAACATCTACGCTAGCAGGAGGATGAAGATAAGACCAGGGTGGACATTTCAGCAAGACAATGATTCAAAACACAGCCAAGGAAACTCTCAAATGCTTTCAGAGAAAGAAAATCAAGCTGTAGAATGGCCCAGCCAATCACCTGAGCTGAATCCAATAGAAAATACTAATTAAAGCTCAGATTTGATAGGCGAGACCCACAGAACCATCAAGATTTGACACTCTGTTGAAGTCTGTGAAAAACTCACTCCTGAACAATGCATGTGACTTCATTCTCCATATGAGAGGTGTTATTAAGCTGCCGTCACCAAACAAACACTTTTATATAAAGTATTAAACACATTTGAGTAGTTCAATACTTTCTCCGTCTGTCAATCCATTGTTAATTCACAGAACACATTGGTCAGATTTCTTTTGCCTTGTTTTATGTTTATGTTTGTGTTGTTTGGGTTTTTACCTAAATCTTGTTCAATTCCATGTCAACAGCTCATTAGAAATATTATTCCCAGGAAACATGATGTGTTCAATACTAATTTCCCTGCTGTACAAACTAACTAAAAACAGTTTGTTCATAAGCTGAAATGCACACAAACTCATTCATTGATTTTTTCTTTGGTTTAGTCCCTTTATTAAACAGGAGTCGCCACAGCGGAAAGAACCGCCAACTTATCCAGCATATGTTTTACGCAGCGAATGCCCTTCCAGCTGCAACCCAGTACTGGGAAACATACATACACGCTCATTCACACACAAACACACACTCATAATCTACAGCCAATTTAGTTTTTCAATTCACCTATAGTGCATATGTTTGGACTGTGGGGGAAACCGGAGCACCCAGAGGAAACCCACTCCAACACAGCGAAAAAAGCAAACTCCACACAGAAATGCCTGACTGACCCAGCTGGACTCGAACCAGCGACTTGCTTGCTATGAGGCGACATTGGTAACCACTGAGCCACTGATGCACACAAAACAATACATGGTAGGGTTGGGAACTTTAATTATTTCATTGAGCAACACAACAGCATAAGTGTTGATTGTAGGAAAACATAGTCCCTTATTTTTGCTGTAAACAAATTCCCAACCCTTCCTAAATAATATTAAACGTACTTGAATTAATGTAGTAATTGGGTTCAAATCAGAAATGTCAAAAATAGCATTTTTACAGGTTATTTTGTGTGCAGGAGTCAAGAAAATATTGGCACATGCAGTGCGACATGGATGTGATTTGAGGAATTTGCAGGGTAGAGAATTGTATTAAATCTGCTTGTTTTAAATGGTTCAGTACGTACCCTGTCATGGACCAGATTTACAGTTTATTACCATTAATTCCCATAAATTCCTGTTAATTCCCATGGAAATTTTCCAGCCTTGATATTTCAAGATTGTTGCAACCCTACATGGTAAGAGAGCTGCACATACTCGTCTTCATCTCGCTCTCTCTTGAGCGGTTTCTCCTGTTTGACGGAGTGATGATTGTCTGTGTCCTCTTCCACTTTAATTGATGAAGGGCTGGAACAAGACATGCTCTTTATATTAAACAGATAATAACATACTCAGACATTTCACAATCATTTTGCTGAAGTAAATGTAAAAACACTTAAACAACAAAACAAAAGTAAATGTCTCCATATTTAAATAATAACGTCTTATAAAATATAAACTGTATACACTTTTCTGAGCTTTCTGAATTGACTTTAGAAAGCAAGACGCACGTGAGTTTCTCATGTTAATCAATAGACTGTATTTCCTCATTCTGAGCAGCAGTGTTGGGGTAATGTGAGCTATGTCATCAGGTTACTTTACTCAGATTAGATTACTTTATGTTACTAGTAAAGTAATGCATGACTTTTTCATATTCAATAAAATATCAGTTATTCTTTCATAAAAGTAACACCAGTTACACTGTAAAAAAATCCTACTTACCTTTAAATCTATTGATTCCATTATAATGCCTTTTATATGGGGTTTTAAAAATGCTCGTATATCCAAGACTCACGTGTTAAAACCTAAGCATTTAAGGGGTCTGGGTTTACCCAACTTTCGTTATTACTACTGGGCTGCGAACTGCAGGATTTTAATGTACTGGCGGGATTCTTTTTCATGTATCATTCGAGTAGACACTCCTGCTTGGTTAGCGATAGAGCAAAGTGCCTTCCATTCTTCTCTTTCTGCTTTACTCTTTTCAGCACCTCTCCTTAACAAAGATATTCCAAAAAGTAATCTTATTCTTAACAATTCTATTAAAATATGGTATCAAATTAGAAAATTAAACAAGTTACCAAATACCTCCCCACTTACTCCTATTTGTTACAATCATGCATTTAAACCCTCTCTTACAGATAAAGTTTTTGAGCAATGGCAAGAAAAAGGAGTTTCCAGTGTTAAAGATTTATACATTAATAATATTTTTGCCACCTTTTCACAACTGTCTGAGAAATTCAACCTCCCCCCTTCTCATTTTTTTTAGGTACCTTCAGGTCAGAAACTACGTCCGTCTAAATATTCCAGATTTTGATATTTTATCTTTAGAAAGCAAATTATTTGATCTATTTTTAAACTCTCCAAATGCAAGGGGCTTAACCTCTTTATTTGTTAATGCTTTTAAAAACAAAACAGATTTTTCTTCTCTTCATTTGAAAGTCGCTTGGGAAGAAGACTTAGGGATTTCAATATCTGAGACTGATTGGGATCAATGCCTTTCATCTGTTTATTTATGTTCTATAAATTCAAGACACCAGCTTATTCAGTACAAAGCATTACACAGACTTCACTATTCTAAAACAAAGCTTAATAAATTCTATCCCTCGGTTTCCCCCACATGTGACAAGTGTAAAGCTGCTGAGGGTACCTTAGCACATCTTTTTTGGTCCTGTGTTTAAATTCAAAATTTTTGGTTAGAAATATTTCAGTTCTTTGCTAAAGTTTACGATTGTGTTTTACTCCCTGACCCAATGATCGCAATTTTTGGCTGGTCAGATTTTCTGGAGACTCTCAACCGAAATGTACGGTTACCTGTTCAGTATGGCATGATCATAGCTAAAAAAGTTATCCTTTGTTTCTGGAAGAAAAATGTTAGGCCTCTTTTTTCTGACTGGCTTCATGGACTCATCTCCACTCTACATTTGGAAAGAATTCGATAAACCATCTCTGGGAACTCTGGGAAATTTGATAAAATGTGGGATCCAGTCTTTTTTGTTCTAAAACAACATAAAAACTAGTAGTGTTTAATTTCTGAAGATTTGTAAGGTTTTTTTCTCTCTCTTTATATCCATTGCTGTCTTTTTGTAGGTCATTTATGTATGTCGCCATTTTCCTTTGTTTAATGCTTTATTTTACATTTTGCACAGAGTATTGTTCCATGATGGGTTTGTCTGTCTGTTCTTTGTTTTTCTGTCTGCAAAAATTATAATAAAAAAAAATATTCAAAAAAATCCTACTTACAAATAGTTAACTCAGTTTAAAATTGTAAGTTATTTGGACATATTTTTAAAGCTCAAAGTTAAATTTACTCATACAAATGATTCAGCTGCATGTTTGGAACTGTTTGTTCAATGAAAGTAAATTATTCAATTGAGGAGACTTAACAAAAAGTTAACTTAACATTTTAAAGCAACCGGCTGCAAAGAAATTTTGAGTTTATTAAGCTTCAGTGTTTGAAGTTGTGCCAAATTATTCCATAAAGTATACTTGAATTAAACCAGCCTTTTCGATCAACTTAAAAAAAATAATTTGGCACAACTTCAACCACTGAAGTTTAATAAACTCAAAATTTCTTTGCAGCTGGTTGCTTTAAAATTTTAAGTTAAATCAACTTTTTTTTTTACACTGTACTTTGTTTTCCCATTTGATGAAAGCTCTTCTGTCCCCATGTTCAGAGAAATCGAAAATATGTTAGGGTGCTTTCACACTAGTGAATCGATTCATTTGTTCAGAAACAGGGATTAAAATTGTTACATTGTTGCTCTTTGTTCTTGGTGCGGTTAGCTTTCACACGGCAAAGTTTCTAAACGGACCAAAATAGCTAAAACAAGTCACGTGTGAGTAAACTGTCCTCACATTGGTCAGAGTTTCACGGTTTATTTTGAAGACTCCCGCTAAGCTGTCGGGGGTGGTTTGGTGGTGTTTGACAGGGTGCGCGCGACGTATGAAGAGCAAGGAGGGATGCGGTGGGGAGGGATGATGAGAAGGGTGTGCGACGTATTTTGAGGACCGGGAGGGAGACGCGCGATTTCCGGGAGATTATCACTCGTTTGCGGGAGTCTCTGTGCAATTGCGGGAGACTCCCGAAACTTCCGGGAGACTTGGGATGTCTGGAATGACCTCCCGCCCTACTCATAATTCTCTCTTCATATAGCCGTATGCCTATTACATATTCATAAAACACTGTGATATAGCCGGGCTCGGATCGTATCGCTTTCTTACTACAATCGATCCGCTCCAGAGTTCGTTTCAATCGAGCCGAGACCACCTCATTCAGGCGGTCTCGGAGCGATTGCTTTGGCGCGGATCCGAGCGCGATTGGCCTGTTCACATATGCCAAACGAACCGCGCTAACTGGGCAAACGCGCCAGGTTCTAGGTCTAGGTCTAGGTGTGAAAGCACCCTTAGACACAATTAGTGCAAACATGATATCCATTGTAGTTCTAGCTTAAATTTGAACACCTATTTATTCGTCTCACACAGTGTCCCTAAAAATAATAATAATAAAATATGTGGGATTTCCAGAATTCCAGAAAGGTGTGTTTGAGCTACGCTTCAACTGTACAGACGTCAACATTTTCCTCATTAAGATGTTTTTTTTTATTCACAATTCTCTTTTGTTGTAAAAGGGTTTTAATTGTTTCTAGAATACACATTTTGTAATATTATTACAAGCATTATTAAAAAAACTACCCCAGTTGATAAGTGTCACGATCACCAGTGATCCAGCCAGTGAAGAACGACGAAGAACTACAAATCTGCCCTTTTTAATGAACTGCAAATGCCATCATGCACTTCACTAACACGCCAGATCCCCCTTGATTGCAAACACACACAGCTGAAGCTGTTCAGGATTAATCAGATGGACTATAAACACAGCACACACATCATTGCTGAGTCTTGTGTCTGCTTTAGAGCAACACATAAGCGTTTTCTTGTCTAGCTGTGTTTTTGACCCTTGCCTTGTTTTATTGTTTATGTTGTTTTGCCGCCTGTACTGACCTTTCGCTCGTAATGGTGAAATGAAGCTTTCTGAACCAATTAACCGTTCGACTCAATTGTATTGGGAAAAGGTTCATTACTCGAAGCTTTTCAAATCAGAGCTCGATGAGGCCCTTAGCTGGTAAAAGTGTGGGAAAGCACTGTGTTGCAAAAATGTCAAACGTTCACCGACCACCTCATTTATGAATGATACAACAATAGTAGTATAAACAAATTACTCAGTTACTGTAGTTTTTTTTTACATATTAGTTATGTTATATTACAGCACCGATGACTGTAGTAAAATCCAAAGTATTTAAAAGTATTTACATTTATCATATTCCAACTGGTCCTGCACCCACACACTCATTCCAAGCAGGGATCGAACTGGCAATTCCTGGATGGAAGGCAATTGCTCTAAGTAGGAGGCTAAGAGAGTGAGGCTTTTGGGCTGCACTCATTAGCTGGCCTCCGTTACACACTATATTACAATATGCAGAGTCTTTTTTTTAAAAACAGTTGTAACTAATACACGAATACACTTTAGTATGGTTCAAAATCTTTTTACTATAATTTAGTAATGTATTTTAGTTGATTTACTGGTGCGTGGGACCGGTGCAGTGCTTTTAAACAGTAAAAATGTATGTAATCGATGCCTAATCTCTCTCTACAGACTTTACTAATCCTCGAGGTTGTTTAAACCTTTAAATCAAAACTGGAAGCAGTCACGTGGGTATAGGCGAAAATGAAACTTCGGACGTCACTGATCACGTGATTATAGCAAAACGGATCAAGCTCAGGTATACTGCTTCACTGCGTGATGTATTATTTTTTTGTTACATGCTTCAAAGCGTTGGCGCACGTCACATCACTACCTTTCGCCTGTTTTTGACTACAATCTTGGATCACCTTTATGCTCCTGTTTGCTACCTGTTTGACCGTTGCCTGCCTGACTACTCGTCTTAATAAAGTGCATGTGGATCCTCACCTTTGTTGTTCCAGACCCTTACATGACAATAAGTAACTAAATACCATATTCACTTACTTTTTTAATGACTGTAATAATGACTGTCATAAAGATTGTAATATACTGCTTTTTATAATTAACTTTTCCCAACATTGGGTCTGACTCTGTAAAACTTTTTTAGTAAAGAAAAGGACTGAAAACTCTGAGACAAGATGGTTTTCTTAGTATATATTTTGAATAATCTATATGATATAATGTGCAAATCTAAGCAGTGACTTAGAAATTGAGCAAACCACTGTCTTACCTCACAAAGCCATTCTCTTTATCTCGATATTTCCCATCAGAACCATGAAACTGGAGAAAAAAAAGATCAAAAAACACCCAAAATATGATTATAAATATAAAGAATATTTTAATATATGAAAATGTTTTTAAAATAGTATGTGTATTTATCTGTGCAAGTTTATCAGCTGTAAATTAAAATGTTTGTTATGGTAATCTGCAATCAAAGTCTGAGCATCTACTCTGCGTTTGGAGGGGCGGAGGGTCAGTTTGGTGCTTCAGCCACTATATTTTAAACCACGCCCCTTTTTGTCATTAGTTTGCTATCTGCTATGTGACGTCACGCGAAATGGCTTTCAGGTCCAAGCGCACTATGAAACTGAATGAGTAGACTCATCAAATGCTAATGCTAAACGTTTACAAAGCTATGTAATGCTTACGAAAATCACGATCACAATATATATGTCCATGCCTAATATCTGATGGCCAGAAAGTGATACATTTTTTATAAATTGTTCAAATTTTGGTATTTGTGATGCAGCAAGCCCAGTGATTGTTGTGTACACTATCACTTTATATAAAATTCACTTTAATGTGCGATACGAATAAAAAGATTTGATCATAAACAAATATTTTCTCAATTTAAATAAGTGGCAGCTTGGACCTGGAAACAGTATTACATACGTCACCATCACATCACCACTTAACAAGCGGATAAGGAGATGATATGCAAAAGAAAGTCCCGCCCCCTACTCAATATTCAGTGTCAGGAAGCACATCAACATACTAAACTAAGTCTCTGTAACATCTGGTTCAAAAGACTTTGAACACACACACACACACTCAAGACACAAATTTCATTGATTATATTTCATAACTCCAGACTGGCAAAATTAAGTCAAACCTTTTGTTCTTTTCTCTTTTCTTTGTGCTTAACTCTGTCTTTTTCCTTCTCTCTATGCTTCTTCTCTGAAGAGCTTTTGTGTTCACTGTAAGTCAAATAGAAAAAGAAAAGTTTCTACTTTAAGACAATGAATAGACATGAATAACAGAAGATCAACATTCCAGATGCTAAATAATACTGTACATTCATCTGCTGGAGGTTAATTATCAACAAATTATTAGTGGAAATAATGGAAGTGATGAAATGACTCACCTATGTCCGTTCTTTGAGTTTTCCCGCTCTTTGTCTCTCTTCTGTTCTTTATGGCTGTGTTCTCTGTCTTTATGTTTGTCCTTGTGTTTGTGCGAATCTGAGCCAAAAACATTAAAAGTTTCACAAACACTGTTCCAGACCAGCAATGATGAAGCACTAACATAACTATAATAACACTGTTATAACATACTGTATAATAATAACCTCCATTTTACACCCTCAAATGTACATGATTTGAAGTTACTTGACTATTAATAGTACAACTACATTGCATTAGCATGAGATTTTAATATTGTTTAATTTGTTGATTAAATGACCTAAAATGATGCTCTTTTGTGAAAAATGTCCATTTTGATCCTTTGGTACCGCACAATATTGTGATGTCAATCTAATGAAAGTGTACAATCTTTGTTTACTAGCTCAGAAATCTCCAACCCAGGCTCATTCTGAAAACGTAGTCCTGTGGACTTTCTGGAGACCATAAAATACGTCCCGGGAGGTACGTATTTTAGCAGCTTTTGTTTTCGCGAATCCACGAAGGCCACTGCGTGCGCTTTTTCCTATCTCAAATGTCTCACGCGAGTGCCGTTCGCGCCCGCTCTGTTCTCACGTAAACCCACCAGAGGCCGCTGTTGACTGTCCGTCTGTCTGTCTGACTGAATGATTGACTGGGCGACCGGCCAATCGACTGACTGACCCACCCTCCTCCTTCCCTAAACCCAACCAATTTTACTGATTTTACGATTTATAAAAGCAGTCAAGAAAAAGAAAAGCCCTCGTCTGATTTTTACCACGTTTTCGAATTTTACCACATTCTCAGCCTGTTGTTCACTTGTTCATTTTATTTTTTGGATTCAGTTTATGTCTTACTTGATTTCTGGAACTGCTCTTCCCCGGACTCTAACCTGGTCATCGTCATTGTCATGGTCAACTCCTCTCTGCGTCTCAAGTCCGCCGATGTATACGACGAGCTAACGGGACAAACTGGTTGCGGCAGGAAAAGCCTCCACATGGAGGTAAGCGGTCAGCCGGTAAGCGTCAAAAGGAACAGCGTCATACCGCCCCATAGCGTTCGCTTAAAAAAATTAACGCAGCCATATGTACCTCCGCCTAAATAATTTGCAGTCTCCAGAAACGTCCACAGGACTACGTTTCAGAGAGAGCCTGGGTTGCAAATCTCACCTTTCGTTGTACTGACACAATTACCTCAGAATTATATTTCATTGTATGCCTGAATCAATGCATTACAGCAGGGGTGTCAAATTCAGTTCCTGGAGGGCCACAGCTCTGCACATTTTAGTTCCAACCCTGCTTCAACACACTTACCTGCAGGTTTCAAACAAGCCTGAAGGACTCAGTTAGTTTGATCAGGTGTGTTTAATTAGGGTTTAAGCTAAACTGTGCAGAGTTGCGGCACCAGTGCATTAAAGGGACAGTTGACGCAAAAATGTAAATTCTGTCATCATTTTCTCATCTTCCACTTGTTGAAAAATGTTTGAGTGTCTTTCTTCTGTTGAACACAAAAGAAGATATAATGAAGAATGCTGGAAAAAACAGCCAATGACTTTCATAGTATTTTTGTTCCTACTATGGATTTCAATGCCCCTAATAATATCTCTGGGGGCCCCAAAACTGCATGGGACCTTACAATTGTCCTAACTTACCCCCCCCCCCCCCCCCCCCCCCTTTAGCAGCACCCCTGACAGTCAATATGGCAAACAAAGCCCCGCCTTTGAGTACAGGAGCCAATCATTGATTGCTATAGACTGATGATTATCTGGGGGAGGGGCTCAGAATGAATGAATGAAAACAAATGTAATATTTTTAACCCAGGTTCATTCTGAAAACGTAGTCCTGTGGATGTTTCTGGAGACTGCAAATTACGTCCTGGGAGGTACGTATTTTTGCAGCTTTTGTTTTCGCGAATCCGCGAGAGGCCGCTGCATGCGCTTTTTCATATCTCGCGAGTGCCTTTTGCTCCCACACTGTTCTCGCGTAAACTCAACAGAGGCCGCTGTCGACCGTCTGTCTGTCTGGCTGAATGATTGACTGGGCGACCGGCCAATCGACTGACCCACCCTCCTCCTTCTCTAAACCCAACCAATTTTACCAATTGACCTGCCCACCCACATACTTCCTTAAACCCAACCAACAGTTTACAAAAGCCGTCCAGAAAAAGAAAAGCCCTCGTCTGATTTTTTACCACGTTTTTGGATTTTGTTTTACCTGATTTCTGGAACCGCTCTTTCCCGGAGTCGAACCCGGTTGTCGTCGTCGTGGTCAACCCCTCTCTGCGTCTCAAGTCCACGGACGTAACATGACGAGCTAATAGGACAAACTGGTTGCAGTGGGAAAGGCCTCCACACGGAGGTAAGCGGTCAGCCGGTAAGCGGCAAAAGGAACGGCGTCATACCGCCCCGTAGCGTTCACTTAAAAAATGAAACGCTGCCATACGAACCTCCGGCTACATAATTCATAGTCTCTAGAAATGTCCACGGAACTACGTTTTCAGAATGAGCCTGGGTTGGATATTTTAGATGAAATCTGAGAGCTCCCTCATTCTCCATAGACAGCAACAATCCAGAGATGCTCAAAGTCCAGAAAAGAAACCAAAAACTTTGAACTAACACTTTACTGTGACTACAGAGTGAGTTAATAAACAAAAACATTTTATTGGGTGAATTATCACTCTGCGTTTACTTAACAATATGCATATTTTGAATATAAATAAATGGAAATAGCTCAATATGTGACTATCTATGCTTCACATTTCTTAGGCTTATTATAAAAAAATTATATATGGTTATTTGCAAGGTTTTTATATTTTTGAGTTACATTTTTTCCCCAATAGTAATTTGCTATGCATTTCGGTTTAGATTTAATTGCATTAATGGTGACTCTTGTTAGTTTTGTTACCCCAATTTCCTTATATCTGTCAATAAACTCCCTTAACTCACTCTGCATTTGGATTCTTCCTTTGCATCCACCCACCCACCCATCCATCCATCTATCTATATTTGAATTTAAATGTATTATATTTCTATTTTGTAAATATGTTCGGTCTTCAAACTCTTATTTTAATAAATATATCTGTTTAAAAAATCTGTTTTGTTTAAAAGCACCAAAAATGATTCTCTATATTCACTGAGAAATGGATAAAAATATTACTTTTTAAAAGGGGGAGTACTCATTTATGCACTGCACTGTAAGAACAAATATATACTAACAGTACAAGCATGTGATTTTTTATTTATTTTATTGTAATTATGTGGCTGTTACAGCTTCCCTCTTAGTGCTTTTATTCTCCGCTTCCATCCCTCCACTTCAGCCCTGTTCAGTTCACCGTCAAGCAGAGATATTGTGTGTGTGTGTGTGTGTGTGTGTGTGTGTGTGTGCATGTCCTCCTGCTTTGTTGAGATTTAATGATATTTGTCAAATAATTTGTGGTTTTAGTTGCAGTATGTTTCAGGTTTATATATTGACAATCTATAACTGGTAACAGATAATAATGATGATAATGTAACAACAATGCTCTTGTTTTTGAAGCTATGTTTGAGTATTTGTCTGGCAGGCAGTTTGAATGAGTGTTTTTGGAGTAATATCAGTACACACGAGCTTCAACAAGCTCCAGTGTAAAGTGAGATAAGAAACAAGCACAACGACATGAACAGGATAAACGCTCACTTCTGCTCCTTCAGATATTTTCTGTACACTACGCTTTAGTAGAGCCACAGCCGGCCCTCCTTATAAGCAAACTAAGTGGCTGCTTAGGGTCCCGCCGCCACTAGGGGGCCCCCACAACCCGCTAGTTGTGCAAGCCGCTTCCTTGCTGAAATCATTTTTATTTGCATTTTAAAAATCATAACTTTATTAAAGCTGAAGTTGTTTTTGTGTGAAAGTCCCGTGATCAACAGGAGGGTCACAACATCTCATTTCTCATCTGCGTTGTGTTCTTGCGGTTCGAGTTTGTTCTTGCAAGGAAACCTGCAAGACCGGTCGCCACAAGAACGCGAGCCCGTGCACGGACACAGCCATGGCCCTTGCTTTATTGCCTGCCATTATATACCGGATTTATTTTGGAAATTGGACAGCGAAAATGAAACGAAACTAACGTTCTTCTTCAGATGAACAAAAACTGAGGGGGAAAATGACGACGAAGAGACGAGCACAAAATCATTTTTAGCATCGCTTTTAAGTGCTAATGATGATGTTAAAGCAGGGGTGTCCAAATTCGGTCTTGGAGGGCCGGTGTCCTGCATATTTTAGTTCCAACCCCAATTAAACACACCTGAACCAGCTAATCAAGCTCTTTCTAGGTATACTAGAAACTTCCAGGCAGGTGTGTTGAAGGAAGTTGGAGCTAAACTATGCAGCCCTCCAGGACCGAGTTTGGACACCCCTGTGTTAAAGACATAATCTAGCACATTTATTGAAAATAGGCAGTTACAGATTAGTAAACGTCCTCTACTTATATGAAATATTACATTTTTGCCTGGTTTTACAGACCCGTTTTTAGCCTAAACTGCATTGAATATTTTTCCTGAGACATGTTTATAAAAGTTATATTCTAATTTAATTAATCATAGTTTAATATAAGCTCTGGACCCTGAGGAAATGAAGGCTGAAGGAAATAATAAAAAAATAAAGCTTCAACATTATCTCAGTATTTGTTGCTTCCCTTTTTTAATGTTTTTTTATATGAATATTTTTTATATTTACTTTATATTATTTGCTTGTTGGTTTTATTATTTATGAATCAATCTTTGCATTAATGTTAATTGTTTTGTTGTTGTTTTCATGAGTTCTTACTGTGTTCAGAATGAATATTTTATAACTATAAAATATATAAGTAGTGCATTTTCACTTTTGGCTAATTATTGCTCGCTGTCTGTCATTGCAAGGTTTTTACTTTTGGAATTTATTAAAACAAAAAACACAACCTAGAATCTTTTATAGAATCTTCAATCTGTTTGCCAAATTAATAAAAGATGTTTTAAACCCCCCAGAAGTATGCAAAGTAGGAATCACTGCTCCCTTTATTAAAGATTGCTTAATTCTTCATTGTTGAAGCTGCTAATTGACAGCAACAGTGCTGTTTTAAAATGTCCAAATCATTCAGAGAGTTATTAAATAGAAGAAATCAGGCTTTACTTTTCTGTTTCATTGATTGTATTTAATAAGCAATAAAATCGTTGTGGGCCGGTTTGCAATGTCAATACTTTAATATTTAGAGCAAGGTAAGGCCCCAAAATTATTCTGCTTAGGGCCCCCAAATGTACAAGGCCGGCCCTGAGTAGAGCTGAGATAATTATTAGTGTTGCCGTTTCAATCTATGCAGTTTCGGGTCTACAGTATGTATGTCACGTGCTGCTCAGCATTAAATGAGTACACACTTTTGAAAATTTATCAATTTTTCAGTGAATAATATCTTTTGTATTTAGTTTAATTTAGAAAGTTTTATTAAACAATTATATCCATTAAAATAAGAGTTTGATCACCTTTAGGAATGAAAATCATAATACGTTTAAATTCAATAGAGTTATTGCAAATAAAATTACAAAATTCAACTAGATTTTATATTTGTGTATGTTTCTCTTGACTTTTCCTGTCTATTAAAATTTTTATTTAATATTTTTTCTCAACATATTAATTTAGGTGTACTAACCCTTCACTGTGATCTTACGTTTTTTGTTAGATTCGATGTTAGATTTTGTTAGAGTAATATAATGTATATGCATAAATATAATACTGTAAAGCATCCTATATTAAAGAGAATATCAATATAAAAGAAGATCTCTTATGACAATGAACCATTGATTTAGTGTAATGTAAACACATATAATCAATTGTTTTCAGTGCAATAATAATTGCATTTGTATAATGACAGTTTCACCACAAACACCATGGTTGGTATTGACACCCTGTGGTTAATTTGTGGTTAGCACGCTTTTTAGGTCTCATTTTGTACAAAATCTGTGGCTAAAGTACAGGATACCACATTATTACACCACATTATTATTACCAATCTATTAATGTCCTTGTATTATATAATACCATGATACTAGAACAGCATATCTTTATGTGCACAATCATAGTTTTGGCCAAAACGCCATGAATGATTATAGCTATTACTAACAGTTAAGCACTACTAAAGTACAATGCTATCAGGAGCACCCATGTTAAAAAATACTACAGTAATTTAAAGTAAATAAATACTAAAGGGAATTATTGTGTTATACTGTATATATTACAGTAAACTATTTGTTAATGAATGCTACATACTGTACTATCGTGAACTGATAATCTTTAAATACTGTAGTATACTTGTTTTTACAGCAGTAAAATCTTGTTTATTCTAGTGCAATATACACTATAGTTGTTGAAAACTATATAAAGTATATTATACAGTATACTTTATAGTATTTGCAACATTTTGTTAATTAATGCTACAGCATATTGGAGTATTATTAACTATCATGAACTGTAATAATGTAGTAAACTTTAGATTTTACTATAGTAAACGGTGTTTAGTTGTTGTAGTATAATATACCATATAGTTGTCGATAAACCATGTTATAATAGAATACAATAGCAACTGTAGAATTACCACAACAGATGAATACTTGACTAAAGTATGGTACAAAAACACTTGACTATATTCTTCATGTGGTCACTCTCATTTAAAAGTAACGTCATGAAATGCAGAAAGCCTTCTCACACGTGTGAGTATTATGATTTTACAGTAAGAAAGCTTCTTTTTGGCGGGTGGCAGTGCTGTTTGTCTGTTATATGAGTTATTACTGCTGCTGTCTTTCTCGCAGGTCTGCTGCTAATGTTCAGGGGGAAAAGAAAATGGCGCAGAGACTAAGTCCTCACGCATCCTTTCCCCACTTTCAGCGGTCAAAATCAGCCCGTTAGCCTTCGGTATCGACCCAATGACAGTCGTTTTGCGCTAATCGATCTACTTCTCTGTGCAAAAGTGTCCTCGGTGTGAGGCATTTGAGGTGTTAAGTGTGATTTTTCAGCGCTGTTTTTGAACAATAGACGGCAGGGAGAGCGGCGGACGGGACTTAGTCTCTGACGCCATTTCGGCTCCATCTCACTGTAACTGTCATGAGCGCTTCATAGCGCTGTAAATCAACACTTACTGTACTCCACAGAGCCGGACTCCACCTGAAACACACATGCATACATCATTTAAAGATGTTGTGTTACATTACAGTAACACACACGCAGGATATCAGGATATATTTGCGCTTAAAGTTGGTGCTTCGCGGTAAACATATTTTTGTTGCACAGACAATCTTAACTTTTCGTTTGCAAAGTCCAGCGCAATAAAAGAGCGTTTATATTATTATTTATGCAAAGTAAATGAGATTAATCCTACGAGAATGGTGTAACATGTCAGAAATAAGTACCTTGCGGTGTTTGTGTGCATGATCTCCGCTCATGCTGGGACTCTGATGATGAAGAGGGTGATGATGAAGATATTGACTGGAAATGACAAAGAAGCCGGTTTTTGAAAAGCTGTGACAGAAATGATGACAGAGTTCAGCCGTCGAGCAAAGTCTGACTGTAGCGACAGTGCGCATGCGCGGCTCGCGTTAAAAAAAACACACACACACACGAGTACATTCTGGACTCAATAAACAACATTACAGAAACTCTCCCGTCTCATCTTCGCACATCTAACTTCAAGATCTAAAGCAAGTTCATATATCACGTAGGCTATTGTGTGGGCTTTGTATTTTGAAACCGAATGTAGGTGAATATTTTTTAAAGAAATCATTCCCAAAAATCTAAATGTCATGTACTCAGCCTTCACTTATTCCAAACCTTTATGAGTTTATTTCTCCTGATGAACACAAAATAAGGTGCTTTGAAGAAAGCTGAACACCTGTAAACATTGCCTTCCATTTAACATTTTCCCCCTACAATAGAAGTCGATGGTTACAGGTTTTCAGCTTTGCTTCAGAACAACTTTAGTGTTCAGAAAGACTCATAATGAATGATCCACTCGAGGATGAATTATTTTTGGGTGAACTGTCTATGGTGGCACGGTGGCTTAGCACTGAGGTTGCTGGTTTGAGTCTCGGATGGGTCAGTTGGCGTTTCTGTGTGGAGTTTGCATGTTTTTCCAGTGTTGGTTTCCTCCAGGTGCTCGGTTTCCACCACAGTCCAAACACATGTAGGTGTGTAGGTGTAGGTGAATTAAATAAACTGAATTGTCCGAAGTGTATAAGTGTGCATGTGAGAGTGTATGGATGTTTCCCAGGGTGGCAGCTGGAAGGGTATCCGCTGTGTAAAACATACAGTTGGAATAGTTGGTGATTCATTCTGCTGTGGCGACCTTAAGCCAAAGGAAAATGAATGAATGAACCGTCACATGATTTAGGTTTTGTTTTTCCTGAAGTCATTACACATAAACCCTCTAAATTATAGACGATGTCAATATTTTACTGTCAATTCGTAGATGTCCAGCAGCAAATGCAAAATAATAATCTATAATAATAATAATAATTATAGTGACGCAGTGGCGCAGTAGGTAGTGCTGTCGCCTCACAGCAAGAAGGTCGCTGGTTCGAGTCTCGGCTGGGTCAGTTGGCGTTTCTGTGTGGAGTTTACATGTTCTTCCTGCGTTCGCGTGGGTTTCCTCCGGGTGCTCCGGTTTCCCCCACAGTCCAAACACATGCAGTACTGGTGAATTGGGTAGGCTAAATTGTCCGTAGTGTATGTGTGTGTATGAGTCTGTATGGATGTTTCCCAGTGATGGATTGCAGCTGGAAGGGCATCCGTGGGTTTTCTCCGGGTGCTCCGGTTTAGTCCAGACATGTGGTACAGGTGAATTGGGTAGGCTAAATTGGCAGTAGTGTATGAGTGTGTATGAATGTTTTCCAGAGATGGGTTGCAGCTGGTAGGGCATCCGCTGTGTAAAACATGTGTTGGATAAGTTGGCGGTTCATTGCACTGTGGCGACCCCAGATTAAGAAAGGGACTAAGCTGAAGAAAAAAAAAGAATGAATTATTAATATTAACAACAAAACATTTTAACTTAGTCTATTTAGAAATGCTTTTCATTTGTTGACAGTGGTTTATAAATCTGTCGTGCTACATATTTAAATCTGGACACTTTAAACATGATGTGGATCATTCACTGTAAGCGAGGCACTGAAAACAAGCTGCTCGAATCAAAAGTCGCAGAGTGCCTCATGTTTATTTTCTCATTACAGCACAGTCTGTGTGATTTGATGATGCTAAACTACATCAAGCTCTCAGGCATTGTTGTAATAAATAAACAGTTGCAGGCCAGCTGGACAGCAACACTGATTCATACTACTCTCTGGCACCAAATTAGCACTTAGCAAGCGTTAATGTTAGGCCCTGTGTGAGGCTGTGTGCTATAATAAAACCGGCCACAAGATGGAGCTATAGTTCCCACGTTGACATTTTAGCTAATGACTCTAGAATCGCGACGGATAACATTGATATTTATCTACTCTGAACCATTAAGTGTGTTTACATGTGTTCAAATGCAGGTTGTTGGCTGAATACGAGGACGAAGCTCGTGAAGGAACTGCTCATTGACATTTGAGTAAAAGAGAAACTCCTGCTGCAGAAAACAAGCCAATCTATGACTCTTCACTTCCTCCACATCCACCGACTTCTGCAAACACTGCACACTACTAAAGTGCTTCTCGTACTTAGTGTTTTTGTCTCGTTTACTCCCGATATTAAAACAATTCATGAATAAAAAAAGCATTTGATGGACAAGCAAAAATATGGTCTTTTTTCAGGAAACAAAATAAGTCAAAATTAAGTGAGTTCATCTTTAAACAAGCGAAATAATCTAGCTTTTGTTTGAAATAAGATTACTGTTCTTAAACCACTGGCAGATTAGTTTGCTTGTTTTAACAATTATCTGCTGTTGGGTCATTTTTATCCACTCTGGGTTGATTTTGAGTCTTAATTTGGCCACATTTTTCACCGTGTTTCCGCAAACAGGATGATTTTTGAGGACAAATCTTATTTTGACCCAAATTTTTAAGAACTCATTACACTCTGGGCAAATGTCCTACCCTTTCAATATTCTGGTGGCTGTTTCTGCCCCATTGACTTCCATTATAATGACATTTTATGTCACTGACACATAATGACACCGATGCAATCCAAGACCAGCGACGAGATGATCCCAAGGTTTTAATAGTCCTGGACCAGGCCGCATCCTGAGCAGCTGCTGTGGTGGTCATGGAAGAGTGGAGAGCATGAGACTGATTCCTGTGACGCTCCAAAGACAGACGAGTCTTCACTGAGGTCCAGCATTCTCCAGCTTCCAGCGCCTAGACTGCAGCTCTGCACAAGTCGTTTGGTCATAGGAGAAATGGTCGTGCTCAACTGAGCCTGGTTTCTCTCGAGGTTTTTTAAATCCTTCACTTTCGCCAATTGGTGAAGTTTTCTCCTCGCCGCAGTCGCCACTGGCTTGCATGGTTCGGGATCTGTAGAGCTGCTCATCTATGGATTTGCTCTTCAGTGTTTGAACTCTCAGTAGTGATTATTAACCCACACTGAACTGAGCTAAACTGAACTGAACTTAAACACTGAAAACTGAACTGACTCTGTTTCAATTCACTATAAACTTCTATGTGAAGCTGCTTTGACACAATCTACATTGTATAAGCGCCATACAAATAAAGATGAATTGAATTGAATTGAATTTTGACACCATATTATCTTGTATTCTTGAGTGTTTACCCTGTTGGGAAGAGGTACAACTTGTAATATTTGCTGTTGTGGTGCGATAAAAGCGTAGTTTCTGGCTTTTATAAGGAGTATAGTGTGTGAGAGAGTGTGTGAGATAGACCTTTGCGCACTTACATTAATATGTCTGAGAAATTCAAGATACACCTTGGCATAAGTGTATTTACGCATACACTATGATCCACAGGCCTGTCTAAAGGGTCATTGCTGCCAACTGCTAACCACATAGCAAACGGACTTGGCCCAAATGTGGCCTTATTATGGCACTGCTGGCGTGTTGCCGGCACTGGCATGCATAATGTCAGCCGAATGTGGGCCATGCATGGCAATAATGGCGCTGCATGTGTGATGGCAAACTACATTTGGGCCAGTTGTGGATGGGAGGTGTGTGGCCCAGATCAGTGAAGCGATTGTTCACATTGTTTAGCCAACATTAGGCTGGGTTATAGTTCAGTTTTTGGGGTTTCTGGTTAAAGGGTGGTGTTGATATGGTTAACTTATAGCTGAGAATCGGTGCCAATAATAAACCTGTTTTGGCCCAGTTTAAGGTAATAAATTGGCTGAGATTAGGGCCGGTTATGACCCATGTGTGGCCCTTGTCTTTAATCCAGTTATGGGCCACTACTTGGGATGAGGGAAAAGTTATTGAGTGGCCCAGAGCTGGGCTGGAAACATTTGCTATGTGCGTAATGCTTCACAAAAGGGAAAACCACCAACAATCAGGAATGCAAACAATCAAGGCTTTGCAATCAAAAAAATGTGATTATAATAGAGGTCAAGGGGGCAAAAACAGCCACTAACTAAAGAAAGGGTTGTACATTTAAACAATAGGCCTACAAAGGGGTTAATGGGAATAAAATTGCAGTCATTTCCAAAAAACAAGGCAATGGGTCTCATTCACTAATAATCGCATACATTTTTCATATTTATACCAAGCATTTTACCTAAAACCCAAGATTGGTGCAAACTAAATCTTAAATGGTATACAGAGCTCTGATCATTTTGCCGTCACACTTTAGACCGGCTCTCCGTCTCACAAAGTCACTGAAAACTTCAGAGTTAAATAGAGTTAAGAGGGATAATTCCCCTAAAAAATAAAGTTTACTCAATATTTACTGATTCTCAAGTGGTTTGAAACCTTTATGAGTTTCTTTCTTCTGCTGAACACTAAAGAAGATATTTAAAAAAAAAAAATCTGTAACCATTGACTTCCATAGTAGGAAGGACAAATAGGCTACAGTCATTGTCAGTAAGTCATTGATTACAGGTTTCCAGCTTTCTTCAAAATATATACACATTTGTGTTTCGCAGAAAAAGTTTATAAAGGTTTGAAGCTTATAAAGTGAGTAAATGACAATTTTCATTTTTATGTGAACTATTCCTTTAAAGGTGCAGTATGTAAGTTTGACACCCAGTGGTTGAACTAGGTATTGCACTTCTGGATCAAAACAAACGCAGGTTGCCAGATTGAGTACAGGAGCGAGTGATTTAAACTGTGTTCTAAATAAAAGCAACGACACGCGACAGAGGGAATATTCTTCATATTAAAAGGAGTTTTGGTTCTAACCAACATCTCAAATTGATATATTAAAAACAGATTCTATTTTTAACAGAAACATGACAGTGATCACTTCAGGTAAACCTTGTGTGCTTTATTCAGTGCTAAATGCTAAACCGTTTACCGTTTCATGAGAGAGTGCATATTCTGTGCTTCTAAATGACTGTATTTACATTTCTGTCGTGTTTTTTCTGGTGCAAACAGCCAAACTGCTCATCACTGCGTATCTCATCATGAAGCGTGCTGTTAGGACACGCGGTTACAATGTAACCTGCTCACCTAATGTTTACACTCATAATATTTATATCATTTGCTAATTAATAACCTCATGTGGAACTGAATCGGTCTCATTTCGACGTCTGACACTGTCCATTTTGGTCACGGACCAAAAGGCAACCCGGAGTGCTGAATTATAATTGGCTAAACTGGCACTGTGCAGGTTAAATTTACCTAAAAAAAAAGACAGCATTCCGGCACGGAAAAAACATTTCCTAAGCAGAATATCTGACTTCAGCATTGTTTTTCAGAAAAATGTTTTTTCACTAAATGTACAAACATCAGCAAACGTCACTAAACAAACATCACTAAATTTTAGCTTGATGTACATTTAGTGATGTTTGTTTAGTGACATTTGCAGATGTTTGTTTGACGTACATTTTAGTAATGATATTTTTAGAAGAACCTATTTATTGTGCATCTGGATGTAATGTTTTAAAATAATATAGTACACGGCGCCTTAGAGTAGAGACATGACAGGGCTTAAGCTTGTCATATCCTATGTGATGATGTCACTGATATGCAAATTAGTGCTTGACGTCATCTGGCAACATTTAGCTACTTTTCGGGCAGGCTTTAGTTATTTTTCATTGGAAATAATTGGAAAACACTGGATTTGACATTAACCACACATAAAACATTCAGATCATAAGTTGCTATGGGAATTCATGGTAGACTACATTTAAAAATATTCTGGGAGAGGGGAAAAACACTGGAATAATAAGTAGAAAAATGTATAATTATGCACTTGTGATTTTTGTAAATGTGACTTCCTTGAGTCCCTGCTTTTCAAACTCCACTGCAGGCCATTCACCACTGCACTCAGGCAAAGTGTTCAGTAAAAATGTTCAGCACATTTATTAAATTTTGTTCATAAATTAAAACTTTAAAAATACCTAGAAAATAGTGAAGAAGAAAAAAAAACATCATAGAACACAGTGCCACACTGAACAACCACCCCAACAACAAGTAAAGCCCACAAACAGCACAGATATATACACGAATAAAGGAACAGATTAAAGGACAGCGTGAGGGAAAGGGTCAGATCTCCTGAGAGTCAGTGATGGGACAACGGGACGGGACAGAGCCACAGGCCTCCAGTAAATCAGTCTGGCAGCTGACGCAGATGTCCTGACTGTACCAGTCCCGCATAGCCATAGTGTGGAGCGATGTGGAGCTTGAGCTGCAGGACACCAGAACCAGAGGAATCCTGCACATAACCACACCTCACGTCAGTAAACAAACATAACTAAATGTACGTCAAATAAACATCAGCATATGTCACTAAACAAATATCACTAAAATGTACAAACAAACAAACAAAACAAACATCAGCAAACGTCACTAAACAAACATCACTGTATGTACGTCCAACAAACATCACTAAAATACGTCAAACAAACATCAGCATGTCATTAAATGTACATTAAACAAACATCAGGAAATGTCACCAAACAAACATTACTAAAATGTACGCAAAGCAAACGTCACTAAACATCATCACTAAAACGTACGTCACACAAACATTAGCAAACATCACTAAATGATACAGCAAATGTAACTAAAACATCACTAAATGTACGTCAAACAAACGTCAGCAAATGTCACAAAAAAATAAATAAATCACTAAATGTACATAAACACAAACGTTAGCAAAATGTTACAAAACAAACATCACTAAAATGTCAAACAAACAGCATGTCACTAAATGTACATCAAACAAATGTACAGCAAACATCAGTAAACAAACATTACTAAATGTACGTCAAACAAACATCCCTAAAATACAATCAAACAAACATCAGCATGTCACTAAATGTACAAACAAATGTCAACAAACATCACTAAACAAACATTACTAAAACGTACGTCAAACAAACATCAGCAA
>CAIGQZ010032598.1:5835776-5846474 GCA_903798205.1 Danio tinwini
AACATCAGTAAACAAACATCAGCATGTCACTAAATGTACAAACAAACGTCAGCAAACGTCACTAAACAAACATCACTAAAACGTAAGTCAAACAAACATCAGCAAACGTCAGTAAACAAACATCACTAAAACGTACGTCAAACAAACATCACTAAAACGTACGTCAAACAAACATCAGCAAACAAACATTACTAAAATGTACAATCAAACAAACATCCCTAAAATACGTCAAACAAACATCAGCATGTCACTAAATGTACAAACAAATGTCAGCAATTTCTCTATTCAAAACTATACGAGTGACGAGTTTACTCACCAGGCTGAATTCCAGGACCAGCGTTCTCTCCAGAAGTTTCTCTGGCTCTGCTCACTGTCTTTCATCACAATCTGCTTAAAGAAGCTGAGAGGAAGATTCACACAGCGCTGGGACGGCAGACGCATCTGCCACACACAACACACAATCAAACCACAGACATCAGTAACTATGTTTCCATCCACCTATTTTTATGAGCATTTAGGAATATCACATAAAACACCTGGATGGAAAGCCAAGGTGTGCATAAATTCATCATGGAGAATTCATCAGCTTCGCAACGATGGATATCTAGCATTCTCCAGCCTCCGTTGCTTTATTCGCACGTCTTTCATGTGATATTCCAGTTTTGCGCATAAACTAATTTCACATCTTTGGATGGAAACATAGCTAGTGACGAAACAAGCAAGCATTCAGAGCAGGCTTACCTCTACACAACAGCCCGGACACACAACCCTGTGAAAACACACACATCAGAAACAACACATGACTGGTAGATTCATCCAGATTCAGAGAGATAAGCGATCTCACCTGCGACACACAGAGCAGACGTTATGCCAGGTAAAATAAAGGCTTCTTGTTGCGCAGCATGAACACACCTGAGAGAAACACACCTCACACTGAATCTTTTTAACAACTCACATTCCTTAAATTCACTTCTAGGTCTTAGGAAGTGCTTTGAAATGTGCATCATCTTTTAATTGGTGTTTGCCGTAATCTTAACTGAAACATTAGGAAAGGGCGAGACAGAGTAGCCCCTCCCCTGCATAGAAATTATGCCCACAAACGAATGATAATCTCCCGGAAATAGTCTCCCGCCTGGTCCTCAAATGCAGTGTATACCTCTCCCCACGCTTCAATTCCATTGCTCATACCACCCCCCTGCCTCAAAATCCTTGCCGCTAACCCCCCCCCGCGTCAATTCATTGTGCAACCCCCCCCCACCCCACACGTCAAATTCATTGCGCATACCCACCCACCCCTCAAATTGGTTGCGCATACCCCCTCCATGCTTCAAATTCGTTGCGCATAACCTCCCATTTCTCCCGCAACTCTGTCTCGCCGGGAAATTACTTTTCACAAGTTGGGACATCTGTGTATAAGAGGATAAGTTGTGACTTGGATAATTTTCTTTAATGAAATCTTAGAGTCTGAGTATTTCTCACCCGCCAGTCTTGATATCTTTCACAGGTCATGTTGCTGACGTCTCCTCTCTCTTCAGGATTGTGCATCTTCAACACGTCAACAATAGATTTGAGAACTGAGCCCTGGTTCCTGCTCTTAACCTTACACAGAATAAGACAGATGTTGAGTTTCTGAGCAAAAATATTCATTAGCAGGTCAAAGATGAAAACAGGTAATAAAGTCTGCATGAACCAGAAGCTGCAAGCATTTTTTTCCTGTATTGTGATGCAGTTCCTGGAGAAACGGAATATTAAATGAGAAAACTGTGGGTGTGGCTTGTTTTATCTACTGCGAGCTGATTGGATGTAGTAAAGTAGGCATTTCATTCAGAAAGATGGGGAAAAGGGTTTAGGGAGAGTTATTACAACCTAACACTCCTCCTCCTCACCATTTCTGTTTGTGGTCTAAACCAGTGGTCACTAAACTTGTTCTTGGAGGGCCGGTGTCCTTCAGATTTTAGCTCCAACCCTAATCAAACACATCTGAACAAGCTAATCAAGGTCTTACTAGGTATACTTGAAACACCCAGGCAGGTGTGTTAAAGCAAGTTGGAGCTAAACCCTGCAGGGACACCCGCCCTCCAGGACTGTGATTAGTGATCTAATCTGGTCTAAACTAATAGCTGGAGGGGCGTGGGTAAGTTAGCCCCGCCCAATACCTCAGACTGACCTAATCTGAAAGTTTAAATGAAATCAAACAGGAAGTGCACTTTCAGATTTCAATTAACAGATCACACGGGCAAATATTGTTTTTTTTTGTTCTTAATGACATACACAGATGAATTTTTCACCACAAAGCAACTAACAAAATTAATATGGTTAGTTTTAATTTCTTGTGTTAATATTATTTTAGAAAAAAATATTAAAAGATATTACTTATAAAAATGGTAAGACAACTTTAAATGTAGTTTAGTTTCTGTTTAGTTTTTTTTACAAAAAAATATAGATTTCTTGATTATTATTAAACAAATATTGATTGATACTATATAGTCAACATACGAGCCTAAAGGTTCATCGTCACAGTCTTTCCTCGCATGCAGCGTGCACACATGAACCACGAGTGAGATGGAGAAAATAAGTCATAATCATAAGACATAATCTTTAAATTACTGACTTCTATTTAAATGTTGACAGAGGTTTGTGATATAAGAATAACGGTATTAATTAAATGCATATTCTCTATGGAGCAATCAATTTGAGGTAGCCTGATTAAAAAAAAAAACATGATTGGAAAAAGCAGCCTATGCCAGTTCATAAAGAGGATTCAGAGAGTGTTTATTTTGTAATCTAAATTTTTCCTTTAAGTGAAAAATATCTAGTGCAGGACTATTTATTTTATTCTTCTTATTTAGTTTATTCTTTTTTTCTATGCTGTTGGAAACGTGTGTGAATATGTTCTGTATGCTGCTGTTTGCATGTTACAATATATCAGTATTTTAAAACACAGTATTTAATGTGTCACACAAAATAGACACGTCAATAAAGCCCCAGTGCAGGTTTTATTCTGGGTTTGAGATTGCAAACATAAACTGAACCAATCAGCTGTGAGTAAAGTGAGATGTATATCTGATGCTCAAAACCTGTATGAGTTTTTCTTCTGTTGAACATTAATGAAGATATACGGAAGAATGCTGGAAAACAGCCAATGACTTCCAAAGCTTTTTTTTGATCGATGACAGTAGCTATTATTCCATCCAAAGTGGATGTCATTGCATTGTCATTGCGCACCGCTTTAAGAAGATCCCGGTTGCAGGCAAAAGACCTGGTCCTCCGCTTTCCTGCGCAGCCTCTGAAGTCTGGAAGTGAATAATGAAGAAACACTTTGAATAAAGGCGCTTAAATTATTTAATGCAAATGTGAATACTTTTTTTTTTAAGAAGTGAATTTAAAAAGACAAGATCAAGATCAAAAAAGTTTAGACATTTCCATTAAATGAACCACCTAATCCTTATGACCATAATACCCTTTTCTTTCTTTGTCTCACTCTTTCATTTCTCTCGTTTATTTTCTTTTTTGCTTTATTTTTTCTTTCATTATGTTTGGGTTTTTTCTCTTACACTTTTTCCATTTCATTTCTTTTCCTTTTACCTTGTTTTTTCTTTTAAATCTCATTTTGTTTTATTTATTTCTCTCTTTTTTTCTCTTTAGCTATCTTTCCTTCTTTAATGCATTTCTTTATTTAGTTGTAATTTACATTTAGTTCTGTACCATGAAGTTTGAGTTTAGTTTGCACCAAAACTGAGCATTAGGTACCATAAAGGTTGCTCACCTCAGCTGCTCCATATTACAATAGCAAAGACTGATTAAAGTCGAGCTGCCTTCAAGTTACCTAAAACCCAAGATTGGTGCAAAGTAAACTGAAACTTAGGGCCGTACTCACACTATGTACAGTTGAACCAGGCCAAAGCACGCTTGTCCCCCCTCCCGTCTCCCCCGACGGCCCGCACTCACATTACATTCGGGCCTGGGCGCGCTTACATCATCAATGATGCGCTGTTCAGTAATGATGCGCTCTCGCTCAGCACAGTGGAGATTTCTGTAGTTATATTGTTAAAGTCGTTTGATATGCGGTGACACGCAGTCTAATATTTCACTGAGGGGTTTGCATCTTTATTAATCGACGATGCGTTCATTGAACAGTACGAATGATTAATTAATCCATATGAAACAGTCTCTTAAAAGTCACGTCTCGCTTTCAGTTTCGGGCTCAGGCACGCTTGCACTGACACTGTAAGCGTACCGCGCCTGAGCCCAAGTGATCAGGCCCACCTCTTCTAACCAGGCCAGGGCCACCCAAGTGAACCATGTCTGAGCCCGAGCCCGAAACGGGCCTGGGCACGGTCCGGATAGCATAGTGTGAGTACGCCCTCAACCAGCTAGCCAGCTAATCCAGCTTCATGGTACAGGCCTGTGATCTTCAAGCATCCCTCTTTTACAAAACATTAAACTTCACCTGTGAAGTCGGAGTCTGGCACGGGACTTTCTGAATCATCCTGTACGTTTACAAGAAAAACAAACAAACAAACATACATATTGCAGTTCATATAGTGATGAACTTAGTGTTATCTCTTAGCATTACTGAATGCTCTGCTGTAAACCTGAATTAGAGCCGTACGTGTGCTGGGATCCTGAGTTCAGGAGCTTTCAGACCAGTGGAGTCTTCAGGAACGAGTCCATCTGCAGAGGAAAAACAGCAGCCAGTGATGTACAGACTCACATCAGGCCAATAGTATGTTCCTGCACAACCAGAGAGGCTTGAGCGCGTTTCTAGGACCCAAGTTTTACTGCTGTTATTCCTGATCCATCCTATAGGGGGTGAAAAATCTAAAGGCCCATGCACACTTTTTCAGTCAACGTTTAACGCCTCGTGACTAAATGGGCGCCAATGTGATTGTGCACACCAACGCGAAAAAACAGCAGGTGTAAAAGCATAATTTAAGAAACGCCTCATGCTCGATTTTTAGTTGACGCGTCACGTCTAAAACTTCTCCACATATCAGATCGGCACTTATGTTCACGTGCACGGAGCTGCTGAAGTTACAGTAAACAGCATTTGGAGGCTGGAAAAACATCTGAAAGCGCTGACGATAAACGCAAACGAAAAGCGTCCCGGTGTGTACGAGTCTTAAATACTACATTTGAAGTTAACGCTTACCTTGCACATTCATACTTAACTGTGTATTTGACACTAGTTTGCCACGTTTTCTGTAAGTTGAGTTTAGGGGTTGTGTTACGGTAAGGCCATATAATATGGAGTCCTAGAAATGCACTCTTGAAACTGCAGCCTCTCCTCCAGTTGTACAGGAACACCCTTCACGTATAAGCGGATCCTGATACTGTACCGCTGTGGTGTCGTGTGCTGCGATTCAGTCGTTTGCAGTGGTCAGCAGAGCGGATCTCCTCCATCAGCAGTTCATGCAGACTGCTCTGCTTTTTAGGCTTCAGGCCCATCTTACGCTCAGAGGCCTGAGGAGGAAGAGGAGAAGAGGAGATCCACTGAAAACCACAGCAAAACCTGCCATTTGAGCAATATAAGGATGCAGAACAAGCAAACACTGGTTTAAAAAACACAAAAGGTAACCCACAGGGAGGGACTGCAGGGCTCAAAATTAACGTTTTTACTTGTTAGCACCGGTGCTCCCATATTCAAATATTTAGGAGCACCCACCAAAAATGAATGAGCATCGCTGCAAATTGTATATTAAGGAATTTATTGTAAACAACATGAATTAGGACTAACAAAAACCAGAAACGACTATCTAATGCTGTGATGACTTATTGATATATGTGCAATAATTCCAAAATGAATGTCTAATAATTATAAAATATTATTAATGATGATGATGATGATGTCAATAATACTAATAATGAATTACATTTGTCATTATGCTGCTTGAATGGGAGTTATCTGCTATAAAAAGTCTTGTTTCTTCATGAAAAATAAATTTATGGTTTGCATCAAACAAAAATGAAGCATTGCAGTAAGAAATATTTATTTTGTACTATTGTTTTTAAATGCATGTCAACTTAATAAATAATATCTCTGCTACAAAACAAACGAAAGATTATAATAAATCATTCAATTCAAGGCTGAAAGCAGTCATCAGTAACTAAATAGAAAAATAATATACATCTCAAGAAAAAACGGACAAAAGTAAGGAAGTCTCACTTCTGCCACTCTTTTAATGTTTTGGTTTTGGTTTGTGTCATTGTAAATGCTCAGTCTCATTATGAGCTGATTTACAGTTTTCTGTGTTTGTGAAAAAGAAGCAGGCAAGTCAGCCGACCCAATATATGAGCAGGCAGAGCAGGATTCTCGTGATGACCACTGGCGCAATGTCGTTCTTTGTTATGAGCCGCTGATTCAGTTCAAACTCAGTAAAGGTGAGCTTGTGTACAGTGTTAGATTTCTTTGGCGATGATGTGTACAGTGTTAGATTTTACATTTAGCGGACATTTGCGCTAAACACGCAGTGAATGCAACGCATCAAGATTCGGCCACCTTCTCCGAAAACACTCGATTGATCTCAGCTGGCGGATCAATATTCACCACTATCGCTGTCATTGGCGACATTATTTGTAACTGTAGCTGGGGTTTGCAAACCTGTGTACTTCAGAAGTTTGCATTTCCTGCAGTGACAAAAGATCCCCGTCATCTTCAAGTGGAAAGCCTTGAGTGATTGACAGCTAATATAAACCAATTTAGCAGCAGGGAAGACCGATTCTGCACGTTTTTTAGAAAAATTTAAAACAGGTCGCACTACAACCATTATATGCAGTTGCACAAATGCTCCCAAATATATTCCTAGGGCGCATAGATTAAATTTCGGGCGCATATGCGACCATAATGGTCGCAATTTTGAGCCCTGGACTGGGTGGCTGGAGGAGAGGAGCTGAAGTATAAAGCTGATTTATACATGATAAAAGATCATGACAGCAGATGGCCAGAGCAGAACTGGAACCAGTGGACTGTGGCATAATAAAAGCTCTGCTGCTTTCATTACATATCACGCTCATCTCTCATCAGCAATAGCTTCAGTTTTTCACTTGCTTTAGTTCCAGTCTTACTCTGCTTCATACTACCATGATAATAAGTGCTGAATACTTTACATCAACATGATTGTTGGATGTAGGAAATTCATCTTATAGGAGTCCTGTAAGTTTTGATGTCCCTGTAAACCGGAAGTTGCTGCAGACTTATTTCAGTATGAGGATGTATTTCCAACTGAAGTGAAATCTTGAGTAGGGTGCGGGTTTCATATTTGCACTCCTCCTTTCATATTTTACTCACAGCAAACTAATGTTTAAAGGGGCATGACTATAGACATCTCCCCCAATCTGTCAAACTGACATCAGAGGAAGACGAGCTGCAGCAGATTACCAAAAACAAACATTAACAATGGATTGACTTGCACAGATTAATAGTCCACGTTAAGACTAACTATGTCTGCTAGCAAAATAAAGTTAATTTTTTTTTATTTCATGCAAACTTTAGACAAAGTCAGTAACCAGTGGCCATAGCAAGTCATAGGTGAACAATCCCTTAACTAGCAACTTCAAAATGCTAGTCGTGTCCTATTATTATATTCTCACCGGTCTCAATGTTGGCCGTGAGCGGATGAACTCTAGAAAAGTCTGATGAGCGTCTACTTTTCTTTGTCCATCTGTCACATCCTATGAATGCAAGACGATAGACATTAATCCAGTGAAATTAATCGGCAATCATAAAAACAGGATATACTGACATTAAGAAAAATGACTGGAAACGAATAAGAGCAGTAGTGAACACACACACACCTGAACTTTGCGCAGTGTGTAGCGGCGGCTTTGGATGTCCCGCAGGAGCTGGTGAAATGGAGGAACCGCCACAGGAACTGGGCATTTCTTTACAGTCAGACTCTTAGCTGAAGGCCTCAACACCACACCTCTGCTCAGCTCCTCCACCAGATCCTTCCACACGGATACCTGCAACGGAAACCATGCACAAACCTTTCCTGTTTTAAGCTCAAAATAATAATAAAACCATGTAAATCTGCATTTTCTAGATTCAATTCTGCTCACCCAGTCTGTGGACACTTTTGCCACTATTTGAGTCTCGGATTCCAGCAGTTTCTGCAGACTCTGTTGAGAACATGCAAAATACAGGAAATGACATGCAACTCCTAAAACACCACAGGCCTGTTGCACAAAGCCGGTTTGGGTTTTTATCCAGATATGTTTGAATTTAGTTTGATGTAGAGATGCTCAAAATAACCAATTAACCGTTAACCGAAAGGGTGCGTTTGTAACCGGTTAATGGTATCAGTTGAACAATTAAAAATATATTATTTGATATATTTTTAGAGAGGCGCATCTTTTGAATGGTTTACTAACGGCTGCAAATGTTTTACGTGCTGCTTATGCACCCCTCGCATTTTGACGTTGCACGCTGTGCACTCGCAGTTTTTTTCCGCAGATTTTTTCTTTTTTTTATATTATGCAAAAAGTAATACTGTACACAATCACAGTACATTATAAAGAAAATGGAAAGGCAAAAAGAAAACATTTTGAAAAAAGAAAACAACAAGAAACAAAAGAAAAACAGTCAACCATGATCGGTAAAAACGCATTACGTCAGTCGCATCTTTTTCATTCTACAATCAAATGAAAACAGAGGCGTGGTTTGTTGAGGTGACAGCATTGTTTGTGTTATCAAGACGAATACAGAGAACCTTTAATGATGAAGGACAGACACTAGTAGTTGCTGTTTCAAGTTATCCAGAGCTGTATTACCTTACCAATATCTCAATGTTATTAAATAATACAATTATAACAACATAGACAGCAACACTCGCTCACAATAGAAGTCAGCTAATTTAGTCGTTTCCTAGTGACATTTATAAAAAAAGATTATCAAAATTTGCACCTCGTTTTTTTTTTTTTCTTGTCAACATTAAAGGCGGTGAGGTGCGCCTTGCGTTTTTGGAATGAAAAAGCTTATTCACTGTGATCGGCCCCTAAATGTGCAACTGCAACACATATTTGTTAACTCGCGGGATGGTAACACGTGCAACCACACGTGCCTACAGACGTATTTTGCCAAAGAAGCAAAATGAAAGAAGAATATTTCTGGTCAACCTGGTGTTGATCGCCTTTGTGCTGCCTGAAGCCGCGTCATAAACTCAACAAATAGGCTACTGGTGGATCGATCGATTTGAGGTAGCCTGATTTTTTTTAAAAACATGATTGGAAAAAGCAGCCTATGCCTGTTCATAAAGAGGATTCAGTGAGTGTTTATTTTGTAATCTAAAATTTTCCTTTAAGTGAAAAATATCTAGTGTAGGACTATTTTTTTTATTTAGTTTATTCTTTTTTTCTATGCTGTTGGAAACGTGTGTGAATATGTTCTGTATGCTGCTGTTTGCATGTTACAATATATCAGTATTTTAAAACACAGTATTTAATGTGTCACACAAAATAGACACGTCAATAATGCCCCAGTGCAGGTTTTATTCTGGGTTTGAGATTGCAAACAAACTGAACCTCTGCATTAATTCACACTAGTAAGCAGTTATTAAATACAGCTACAAATGCTGTATTCTTGACTTATAAGCATATTTACAATGTATAACAGGAGCTTAAAACTCTTAAAGTCCTTGCAAAACACACGCAAATATCAAACTTTTCCTCCATGCCATTAGGTAAACTTTACAGTGGCTCCATAAATCACATGTTGTGGTCCTCAGATATAATCCTGACTCCACACTGACCACCCTGCATGTTATTATCGGATGCCTGCACTGTAAATATCAATGCTGAAGTGGTACAATGTGGCAGTTTGTTTTAATAAAACCAAACCTCTCAAACGTGAAGACACTCTTTAGTTTGCTGCATTTTATTTACACAACAGCAACAAAAATAATAACTCTACAGAGATCTGCCTTTTAAGTCTCTCACCTTCCTGGACTGCTGAACGATCTGCAGATATTGGAAGAGCTCAGTGCTGTGCAGGAACAGACTGCGGCACACGCTCTTGTAGTGCTGATCAGCCTGATCAGGGTCTCGCAGACGCTTCCTACAGACCTGCCACACAAACACAACAGCACTCCTGCTTTAATGTATCCGGCTCCTACGATTGGCCGGATAGAGTGATGTCAGCATACCTGGATGACATCAGTGATGGAGCAGACTGGCTGACGGCAGGTTACTCTGGTCATCTGACACAGCAGGATCTCCAGCGTCTCGCTCAGCTCTCGCTCCACCTGCGTCTCCAGACCCCAGTCCAGACTCAGGTACACTAGACGACCCACAAACTCCACCACCTCAAACATACACACACACACGTTTCTATATCCCCGATGGGGAGACTTTCATAGATATAAATCACCCCCTACTCCAAGCCCTACACCCAACTCTCACAGGAAACAATCTGCATTTTCACATTTTCAAAATATGTGATTCTGTGTGCATGTTTACCCATGGGGACCTCAATTTTGTAATTCACTTGAATCTAAATTATTCATTAATAATAATAATAAAGTTAGGAAAGATTTAATTGATTGCGAGTAAAAATGAAAGCGATCAGAGTATGGCTGTTTGTAAAGCCTTGAACAACAACTGCTGTAAAGAACTATCCTAGAGTGCAGTTCATTGTTAAAAACTAGCCTAGAGCACTGTCTGCTGTTATATCTTAGAACGCCGTCTGTTGTTAAAAACTAGCCT
>CAIGQZ010032598.1:5856909-5873799 GCA_903798205.1 Danio tinwini
ACTATTAGTCTTTTGAGGTGTGGCTAATTTAATAATTTAGGGGGGACTATTAATCTTTTAGGGCGCGGCTCTCAGTATTTGTAATTTAGGGTGAGGCTATCAGGGCGTGTCTCATTCTGCTGTAAATTTATCGATTGTCCAACAATCCAACCGGTTCCGAAAGAACGAAATCATGCACCGCCCTATAATTTGTTTCTAATTTCAGGACCGTTTCAAGTTGATGTACGTCATGACAGCTAAAAAAGGACAATCTTAACTTCAGAATGACGACGACTTTCAACTAAATTTTGAAAAATGTTGGAAACCCGTTCACATTAAATATTATTAGTTTTTCCTCTTTGAAATCAATGTTACTGGAGTATATTTTATCTTGTATTCAGAAACTGATTAAGGACCTCTTTGTGGTGAGTAAATAAGTCAGTTTTCATTTTTGGGTGAGCTATCTCTTTATGATCAATGATATTGTCTATTTATAGTACTCCTCTGTTTATGTTGCTTTCATGATGGAAACACCCCAGTTTGAGCATGAGCTTCCACTAACATGTTTTACTGACAAAAAAACAACGCAAGTCAAACGTACACTTGTAAAAATAGTTTAATGCATGTGATTCGGGGGCTAAAAGAGTGAACATGGGTGCTGACAGTACTGAAATGCACAATTAATTCATGATGGGGATGGGGAAAATCGTTAAAATTCTCATTCGGTCACATTATTAATATCGTGATGTTGCAGACGTGATTTTATGTCTGCCTCGCATAATTAATCCAGAATTGATTAATATTAATAATTAAAAAAAGTCACACCAAAACAATGACGTACAAACACATCATACACACTTCTACACATGATCTCATCTAGTAGCCAGAGACAAAATACAGTATCATGATTAAAAAAAGAAGAAAAAAACTTTCTGTACAGGTTTATCTTAGAGCAATAGGAAAAAACAGCAGATAAAACTACTAACAATGTACAATTCACAGGTTTATTCAGCTGTCGGGATTACTTCGACTTCCTTCGTTTTGCCTGGGTGGGACTGGCTCCAGTGTTTGATTCTGGAAGACAGCAGGAAACAAAAAGGTACTTTAAAATCAATAATAATAAATGTTAATTAGTTGTAAACGGTAATATAAAGTGGATCATTAAACACATCCTAGCTATAAAAAAAGCAATAAAACAGTACAGAGAGGAACATATTTCTGCCTAATTTGATCTAGATCAGGGATTCTCAACCGGTGGGGCTCAGCGACCCTGCAGGTGAGCCACGAGATTAAAATTAACTCTCAATATTGTACTATAATTTTTGGATTTCACTATTAATATGACATTAAAATGATAGAAGTCATTTTTTCCCATGTTCTCTGATTGATTACTTCAAACTGGATTAACTATAGCAGCGGGCTGTTCACATATCGCGTCTTTTCCGCGTGCAATCAATATTATTGTTATTAATGTTATCAATATTAGAATATATGCCAATATGCATGCGCAAGTGGAGCGATGCGCTCGCGCCTTTCAGATGCACAGAGTAGAAAACACCTCACGCTGTAGCAGTGAGAGTTGTGCTTTGCTTTCAGTGCAAAGTAAACGAAAGATATGTCAGACCAATTATTACAAATGATTAAAATGATTATGTATGTATGAGCGCAGATGATAACAACAGTTCATTTAAATACTGACCTAATATAAACCTTAATTTAAATTAGACATGATGACCGTGAAACTGTGATTATTCTTCAGACTAAATAATCGTACAACCAAAATCTATAATTGTTGCATTCATAATTTGTTTTGCAGATCAAAACATCACATGAGTGTGTGTGAATGTAGAAGAAGCCTACTTCAGCAATGCACTGCTTTTATTGTGCTTTGAAATACATTTGAATGTTTGTAAAAAAGCCACAGTGTACAATGCAGTGATGTTATGTGGTTTCAAAATACAACATATTAACATTTTAATGTAGAAAAATACAACGTGGGTGTCTTAAGAAGCAAAAATACAACATATGGGCTCTTATATTGCTGTCGTGTCATCACTTTTTGCAAGTCATATCTCTCCGGCCCCTCATTTTTTCATGAACTGGCCCCCATGACAAACTAATTGAATAGACTGGACTAAAGGCATGAACTAATTAATACCCTTTTTATCTCAATCTGTACATTTTAATATGTGCTTAAGAAACTACTCGAAACTTGGGCACAGGCTGCTTTAGTTTAGGACGACAACCAGAGACCTGAGCTAATAGATTGAACAGCTTGGAGACCCAGGTAAGCAAATATTCTTTACCCTTTATGAATTCTGATTTGAAGGCTCCATTATAGTTGTCACTTTAAAGATGCTTTTGTTGAATTATGTATTAGAGAATTAATGTGTTTTAATTAAATACATTTCTACTCAAATGAACAAACAGACTCGGGGAGGGTGGCTAATGGTCAAGACTCAAAGGTCCCAGTCGATAAAATGATCTGAACGTCCCATCACTAATGACTAGAACTAGTGACCTTTTCCCGTGTTAGAAGAAGCCGAGCCAGGCCGAGCAGCTCTTTTTCTCTGTCCGTTGTCAGATGCTTCCTCCTCGGGCTCCTTGTCTGTTCGTGAGCTTCGTCGACTAGGACCTTTTGCCTTCTCAGTGGAGGCCCTTGTATCCCTGGACAGGGAAGAAGGGCAACGGAGGCAAAAAAAAATCAACTAGAAGGTTCACAGAGCGCAGTTAGTCTGCAGTCGTACAGTCACTTGTATGCTATATATACACAGACACACACACACTAGTTTTCTGCTGTTTTAAAATTGAGGAAATGAGCACTTCTGGCCCCTGTGCAACTGAGGAATTCATACTTGCTGTTTTTCCTCATCTACCACAGATAACGTCCGTCTTGTAATGACCATATTTACTAAACGGTCATGCTGCCCTGCGCACGGACCCGTGCAGGGGATCTACAGGTCTGGTATATACATACCTTGGGGCTAAGTTGACGGGCGTCTTTCTTTTCTTTGCCCATCTGTTATAGAAGTGGAAAAACAGCGGTAAACTGCTTTGATGCTGAACAACATTTATTCCTCCTTCCCCATATTTGAGTAAAGATCAGGTTAAAGAATGATTTCATGAATCATTCCATGATTAGTGTCATGAGGTGAGATCATTCAGATTAATACGATTACTCTGATTGAAACACTGAATCAACAAAAGGTATGAAACAGCCATTTTAAAATTCAGAGAGAGAATCACTTTTAGAAATTAAAATGATGATGACAAATACAGAGGGTCAGGCAGTCTTCACACATGATTGTGAGCATGAAGATAGTGTGTAGCTTATTAATGCATTTTCCTTACCCTTGCTCTGCTGCAGTGGTAGCGCCTTGTCCTGTTAACAAAACAAACAAACAATGAAAATGAACACTGGTTATGAATCATACTTTTGTGTTTACCAATTTCATCCTGAAAGCTGACCTAAATCATGCTGTACTAAAGGGGTCACAGAATGAAAAAGTGTATATACCTAGCATTGCTCGTCAAAGATCAGAACGTATCAGTGTTTTCAATCACAGCGGGAAAATTAAGTATTGAACACATCATGTTTTTTTCCTGGGAATAATATTTCCAAAGGAGCTGTTGACATGGAATTGGAGCCGATTTTGGATAAAACCCAAACAATACAAACATAAAAATCAAACAAAAGAAATCTGAAATATTAATTATGCGTAATAATGGACTGACACAAGGAGAAAGTGCTGAACTACTGAAATGTGTTAAATACTTTATATGAAAGTGTTTGTTTGGTGACGGCAGCTTAATAACACCTCTCATACGGAGAATGAAGTCACATGCATTGTTCAGGAGTGAGTTTTTCACAGACTTCAACAGTGTGTCAAAATCTTGATGGTTCTGTGGGTCTCGTCTATCAAATCTGAGCTTTATTTTGTATTCTCTATTGGATTAGAGTCAGGTGATTGGCAGGGCCATTCTACAGCTTGATTTTCTTTCTCTGAAATCATTTGAGTTTCCTTGGCTGTGTTTTGGATCATTGTCTTGCTGAAATGTCCACCCTGGTTTCATCTTCATCCTCCTGCTAATGTAGATGTTGGACTGAAGCAGCTGATATTCATTTACACTGATGAAAGGCAGAGAGCTGCTGAAGAACTACTGAGAGATTTCAGCTGCTGTTTGGGCTTTCACTGCTGTTCTACACCTCCTTTTCTTCATGCGTTTAATACTCTTTCCCTGGGTCATTTCATTTTATTACAGGTATTTTGTAAACTAATTAGATTTATTTTCTATGAAAAATATGGATTTCTTTGGTTGTTACCATTATCCAGGGAATGTTTCAAGTCAGCGGCACCTTTAGAAATCTGTTTCCTGAGAAAAACTGCGACGTGTTCATTTCTTATTTTCCCCACTTTAAATAACATTCATTTGGGGTTGCAGACAAATCTATTTACTAACAATAAAACATTTGTGGTTTGTAAAAAAAACACACTGATGTCCATAAAAAATGTCAATGATAATCACTTTACACATAATCTGACAAGAGCTATTCGCAACAGATACACACTGTTTAGGCAACCAGGATGTTACCCAGGACGCTGTTTTTCTCCAAGCTAAACAGCTACATACTTTCATGTACTTTGGGAGAAGCTAATGAATCAATGTGTTGTAAATCCAGCAGCTGTAATCTCTTCCCAGCTGTGCATGGGGCTGCACGTTGTTATATGAAACACCAGACACATCGCGATGGAAATATAAAAGTGATGTATTGAATTTATAAAAAAACTGACTTAGGAAGGTCTCTTGCTCTCTCTGTTATATGGACATGCTCTCTACCATGAGAAGTGAGCATATGAAGAGTTTCCTCCTTTAATGGCATTAACTTAAGGCATGTTAAAAAAAACTCTGAAAATACTACCTACTCGGAGGTATGATTTTTAATGAAGAAATACTCTCGTACGTGCAAATAGTTTTATGAATTTACATGAGAATACAACTCTTTAACACTGTAAATAACTCTGCATAAATTATATGACACCCCTCCCCCCACATTTAATGGGAGCTTAAAAACAACAACTAAGAATTAAATCATTTTCATAGACATGATTTAAATCCTGAGAACTAATGAAATTGCCTTTGCGCAATCAAGCAGTTACCTGAGATGCTAGGAGCGTCGGCAGTTGCTTCTTTTGTTTCAGTGGTGTCAGGTACACTAGTCTCTGGCACTGAAGGCAGCTGCGGTTCACCAGAGAGCTGTGTGGATGTGGAGGAGCCAGAAGTTGTAGTGAGAGATGCTGGAACAGCAGCAGCAGATGGAGCAATTGAAACTGCAGGCAAACTAGAGAGTGGAGAAGAACTGGCAACCACACTAGAGAGTTGAAGCGTTCCAGAGGCAGAGGTTGGGGGTGGCATATTAGACACTGATGTAGAAGTAGGAACTGAAGTATTAGCGGGTGCAGGTTTAGGAGAAGACACTTTTGGAGGAAGTGCAGTCTGCTGAGATGCTATAAGAGCAGCTGGAACAGTCACTGGAGCAGAAGCCTGGACTGAAGATACAGTTTCAGATGTAACCACAGAAGAGACTTGAGTTGTGGCAACCTCCACAGTTTTTCCCAATTGAGCAACAGCAATGCACTCTTTCAGATCATTGTCATTGTTTGAAGGATTGGTCAGTGCGGTATTTTTGCTTAAAGCACTCTGAACTGGACTGCTTTTGGCTAGCATTGTTGTTGTTGTAGACAGTGGACTTCTCCGGGATACAGTTGTAGGCCCTGGGCTAGAACAAGCAGGTGGAGAGGCTAAAAGCTGCTGAAAGGGCGAGGACATGCCAGAATGAATAGGTGACTGCCCAACAGGACTAGGTTTCGAGCCACTAGCATCAGAAACACCATCCTGCTTCAGACCTCCAGGGCTTGGCTGTTGAGGTGGCTGTACTACGCTAACAGGGGAAGCCTGGCTTGCAGGTAATTGAACTTGAAGCTGTCCAATAAAAGTGCGGTTCTGCTGGGTAGTAGCAATGCTGACAGCAGGGGAGTGTGTCGGCATAGGTGTTGATGCTGGTGCAGAAGGTGCTGATGTAGTGGACATTGGGGTGGGAGTAAGGTGGATATTTGCAGAGACTAACGGACCAACCATTGTGACAGGCTGAGACATGACGTTAGTATTTGATGGTACAGATGCAGCTTGGAATTTTGAAAAAACAGTTCCAGTGATGAACTGTGGACTTGATTGGTTAGGATTTGGCTGACGAACATCTGGAGTCCTGATGTTCTTATTGGGAACTGCCAGCACCTTGGAAACAACTGCAGAAGGAACTACAGAAGCAGTGTTGGTAGCAAAGCTAATGGGATTGGTGGTTACAAAGACGGTGATCTGGTTTTGTGGAGTTTGTGCTGATGAGATGGGCCTTTGCAAGACAGTTTGAGTTGCATTTGAGATGGGTATGAGATTGTGATTCGAACTTACTGAAGGGTTGGAAATTGAAGTAAGGCTTAACAGCACAGCTTGGTTTGAACTAACGCTTGATACAGCACTAACAGATGACAAGTTTGCAGTGCTGCCAGGGATAAGATTTGGACTTGACACTGCAGCAGATTTAGCTTTCTGCTCCACTTCACTTGTGAGCAAAGATGGACCAATATTTGAGCTTTGAGAGACAACAGGATTAGATTGGTTCTCCTGAGCTAGTGGAACATGAGGGCTCTCTTTCTGCATATGGACTACACCTACTGGAGGAGTATTTTGTGATTTCATTTGCAAAGATGGTGTTCCTGCATTGTCCAATAACTGATTCAGAGATGTTGGTGCATCTCGAAAAGCTGGTGATACAGCAGATCCAAGGTCATGTTGTGGCATTGTTCGGGATTGTTGTTTATCATCAGTACGCTGTCCTACCAAATTGCTAGGCTCTTGCCGTTTGGGTTCCTGAGGTGGCACTCGAGGGCTTGCCATTTTAGGGGCAGGGTGCTCTTTTAAATGAGCTCCCTGATGCTGCTCTGGTTGTGTAGCAAGTACATGGCCATCTTTAACTGTATCAGTGCTAGCGGGTAGGGTTTGCAGAGAACTTAAACTCTGCTGTGACTCTCCAGGACCTGCTGGTGGCAAAGATGCAGAAGTAGTTGAGACCACTGAAGTAGGGCTAACCATCATGTTCGGTGGACTAACCATCATGGTCTGCTGATGTGGTGATGTCAATGAAGCTTTGGCACCCTTCTGTCTTCCTGGGCTTGGAGTGGCAGCTTTTCTATTTGAGGCAGGGCTAGATCGTCGACTGTTACTAGGACTAGCCCTTTTAGCTTGTCCAACCCCAGTCTGTTTGTCTTGTTTTCCTCCAGAGTTTCCTAGGCCACCTCCTGCTGGGTAAGACTGTGGGCCATTATTATTGCCACTGGAATTGTTATTGACAGGAAGAGTTGCTAGGCTTGGTGGGGCCTGGCCAATTGCTTTAAGAGTAGTTGGGTTAAGACCTTGCTGATCAAAGCCTCGGTTAAGGTTTGGCTGCCGTGGTGGCAGAGGAATGTTAATTTTTGGAGGGAAAAGACCAGCAATAGAGGCATTCAGTCTCTCAGGGGACAGATTTATTTCAGAAGGTTCAGTGCTAGGTGGACGGTTGGTTGGAGTTAAAGGGTGGTGATATGGTCTGGGACTGGCTCGGTTTGGGGTTTTAGGGCGGGAACTTTGGGATGTTGGGGGAGCACTGGGAAAGTGAATATTATGAGAGCCAGGCATTGCTGCCACTTGCTGAGGCTGCTGTTGCGGGCTAGCTCCTGTCTGGTGGGGCACTGATAATGGCACAGATTTCATTAAATGAGTATTAGAACCCTGGTTGGGAATGATTGGCTGATTTCCATTTCCTGATTGTTGACCAATATCAGGGGGTCCTCGGTCCTGTAAGCTATGGTTTCCAGAAATGTCTTCCGGTGGTGTTGGTTGTCCAACCTCTGTAAGTGGTGTCCTTCTTGCTGGTCCAGCTAAAGGAGGATTCACCATGAGTGGCATGCCTCTGGCTTTATCAGGAGAGGGTGGGACACCTCCATGCCCTTGAAGATCAATCATTAAAGGAATGCTGCCTGGCTGTGATACAGGCATTCTCTGAGATGGATCATTAGGATTCATTAGACCCTTTGACATGTGCCCACCTTGCTGTAGTGGCATTCGATTCTTTGCTTCTTGTTGCATTTTAAGCATCAACATCATCTGTTGTTGCTGGTGCTGATGTTGTTGCTGTTGGGCTTGTTGTTGCTGCTGTACCTGTTGTTGCTGCTGTTGTGGCTGTGACTGTAGTTGCTGTTGGAGATGTTGTGGTGGCTGCTGTTGCTGCATTTGCATTGACTGTTGTGAATGAATCTGGGTCTGGACATGATGGGGCCCTTGTGATGTTCCAGCTTGACCTTGAGGACCCTGCATACTCTGCATTTGCATCTGTTGCTGTTGCATTTGCTGTTGCTGGATCTGTTGATGCTGCTGTTGCATCTGTTGCTGTTGCATTTGTTGCTGCTGCTGCTGTTGCAACTGTTGCTGCTGCATTTGCTGCATCTGTTGCTGCTGTTGTGGGGGCATAAACTGCATAGGCATTTGCTGTAATACCCTTTGATCTCCAGACTGACCAGGCAGACCTAAAAAAAATAAAACGTTAAGCAAATAAAAAATAAGCAAAATATATGCAAGACAATACTATGTTTTACATTTCATTATGTATTATGTACGTAGAACTATTCAAGAATTTACCTGGTCGGTTAGAAAATTCAGATAGTTTGGAGTTAGAGTCAATGCCAGTCCCTTGATCATTACCCATCCCTTGCATCTCTGATTCCTCCATTCCATGAGGCAGTGAATCTAGACCACTAAGACATGGATAAACACATGCTGTTGTTACATACAACAGTTCAACTAAATTGTTTACTCTGCTTAAGTGTAAAAAAAAAAAACAATTATTAAAAAAATAAAAATAACTTACCACAGACTATCAGCAGACTGTTGTCCTTCACCTACTTTTGGTTTTTTCTTACGAGGAGGTTTCTTCTTTTTGGGCTTGGCCTGGTTACCAGCAGCCCCACCTGCTCCTTGCTTCCCACCAGGACCAAACTGGCTGGCAGAAATATCACTTTGGAGAAGATTTACTAACAAGGGACTAGTTAATGTCACATCTTTGTTTACTGAAAATGCACCTGCTTGCCCACATGGGACTCCTATCGGCATCTGACCAGGAAATTGAGGATTAAAGGACATGCCATGACCAGGAAACTGGCCATTGCCGACCTGTAAATGTTGAGAGCCGCCCATCATAGCCTGCTGTTGCTGCAGGTCTTGAACCATCTGCTGGCCCATATCACCACTTCCACTACTATCTCCAAGCTGATGCTGATGTTGCTGACCAGCCTGTTGCTGCTGCAGCATCACCTGCTGTTGTTTTTGCTGAAGCTGTTGTTGTACTAAATGGTGATTTCCTGGAAGGCGCATTTGAGGCCCATGCATGCCCAATACTTGGTTGGGATTGCCATTTATTGGAATTTGTTGAGACTGTTGTACCATTTGTTGATGGGGTTGCTGCAGCTGTTGTTGCTGCTGTATTTGTGTCTGTTGAGGCTGTTGGTGTTGCAGTTGTAGTTGCTGCTGTTGTAATTGTTGTTGCTGAAGTTGCTGTTGCTGTAATTGCTGCTGCTGTTGCAAGTGAACCAGTTGCTGCTGCTGCTGTTGTTGTTGCTGATGCTGTTGGGGAGTCATCTGTTGCTGACCCATCTGAGATTGGAACTCTGCTAAATTACCTTGAATGTTGGGTGAAGGACCTCTCATCATCTGGCCTGGTATTACCCCAGGCTGAGCTTTTGAGCCAAATGCTTGCTTGTTACTCTGCATCTGACTAGCTACAATGTGTTCCATCATTGCATTTTGCTGCTGCTGTTGTTGCTGCTGTTGCTGTTGTTGTTGCTGCTGTTGTTGTTGTTGTTGTTGCTGCTGCTGCAGCAATAAGGCCTGATGTCCTGGTCCTGCACTGATTTGGTTTTGGTTCTGCATGATCCCTTGACCCTGTGGTGGCATCATTTGCTTGGGCGGGGTCATTCCTCTTTGACCAGTATTCATTGGCCTAGACAGGACAGTCTGGCCCCCTGCTTGGCTTTGTGCCATCTGACTTTGGGAGGAAACTACCGTTTGTGTTTGATGCTGAGTCTGTGGTACACCCATCATTTGAGTCTGAAGTCCTTGCTGAGGTTGTCCCATGGTAACACCTGAGGTGGTACCTGGGGGTTGGGCTGGCATGCCAGTGTGGTGGGCCATTCCAGTGCCTTGAAGGGGATTTGATTGCATGTGGTTTGGTGCTGAGGCTGAAGACTGGACTCCTATAAAGAGATTTTAAGAGGTGTGAACACTTAAAAAATAATAAATTAAAATAACAAAAGAAGCAAAACCTAATTAAAACAATGCTCTCTATAAGTGCATATCTTACCAGTGTTTGCCATGCTTTGATTATTTTGTAGTTGGGGTGTACTACCCGCTCCAGTGGTAGTAACCTGACCTTGTGCAAAGTTTTGATTAACAGAAGCATTTGGGAACCCCATTGGCATTCGCTTAGGCATACCTGCAAAACAGATACAGGCCACTTAATTAGTAACAATACATCATCACGTTTACATTAAACAGCTGATAACATACCTCCCATACCACCTTGAGCAAGCTGTGGAATGCCCATGAAGCCAGGTTGCATGTTTCCTTGCTGACCCATCACGGCTCTTCCTGGAGATCCAACACCTTGTCTAAACCCCTGTGGGGTTGTAGGACGAGAACCAAGTTGCCCCTGTCCCATCATTGGAGGAGTTCCAGGTGAGCCTTGTTGGAAAGGAGATGACGAGGAACCAGGAGACTTGGCTGCGAGATTCCCTTGAGGAGCAGAAGAGGGAGGCAGAGGAGGAGGTGCTCTTGACACAACTACACCTGGTGCTCCCTGAGGGCCTTTAGGCTGAGGGGTTGCAAACTGGTTTGGTCCTGTCTGCTGTTGTTGTTGTTGCAACTGATGTGGTGGCATTGCATTGAAAACCTGTCCAGCCTGCTGGCTTCCAAATGGGTATGGTGGTGGTGGATGATTGGGCGTCTGGACGGACGCCAACGAGGGCGGACGCTGTCCCATTTGTGGCTGTGGTGGAGCTTTTCTCCAGCCTGGTCCCATAGGGCCCTGGACAGGTGGTGGTTGAAGAACACCAGAGGGCAACTGGTTCCAGCCAGGAGGTACAGGCATCTGGTTAGAGGGGTTAAAAGGCCCACGTGCACCACCTAATTGAGCCAGCTGGACCTGCTGCTGTTGGTGCTGCTGCTGTTGTTGTTGTTGTTGCTGCTGCTGAAGTTGCTGTATCACTGCTGGATTCAACTGCCGGTTTGCCTGCATGGCTTGCATGTGATGTCCCTGCGGGCCTAAATTGCCCAGTGGACCATGTCCCACTTGAGGATGCTGGAGCTGTTGTTGCTGTTGCTGTAAGGCCAGTCCTGACAGCATGGGATCCATTGTGTCTGGCAAGAAATGTAAATTAAAATGTAAAAACATTCAAAACATGAAATGAGAACTACACCTCACCTTACTTTTGACTAATTGAACATCCTGACATATGAGGAGCGCTAAGAAATTGATTTACTAATTAATAATAAATCATAAATAATTATAAATAATTAATGATTTCTTGTGCAGCCTGGTACCAAATGAAATTAACACTGACTACAAGTTCCATTTATACAAAAACTGCTGCATTTGGTCTTTATTGGGCAGCATAAGGCACAAACAAGGGTAATTTAAAATTTAAATTTAAACCAATAAATGGCTTTTGAATGTTTATATCATTACCTGTCTGTGAAGGTGGTCTTGGTGCTCTTGGCTGCATCTGTCCAGCACTATTTGGTACCATACCCTGTCCTGGCATACTAGCCCCAGGAGGCATCATGGACACCGTAGGGTTATTCATTCGCATTCCAACTGAAAAAAACAAGTATTTCTTCATAATGCATTCTGACTAATTACATTTTCAAGTCATTCTCATGTAACTAACTGGCTTTTTGAAGTGTGTTTCATTGGGTAAAAGCCCAAATACACTGACAAGTGTCTTTATTTTCATTCTTTGTTAGGGAGTTACACAAGCAAAAATATAATTCGAATGTATCGTCTGCTACACAGGTAGCAGTACTCCACAAGTGTGTGCAGGTGAGCACAATAAGCAAATAAAACCCAAATCAAGCATTGCATATTTTAGTAAAATAAAAATGACACTCACTTTTTAAAATGCATGACCCTTCAAACAACTATTAAAAAATATATATATATATATTTTCCTTAATGTGACATTTTTTGACAGTCCTACAATACTATACTACTATAAAGCAGCTCTTCAGTGTTTATGTTTTTACTCATGTCTAACTGGACAGAAGAAATGAACCAGAGAAGATGGCCATGTCGAAGAAGGTGGAGCCTCAGAGCCACACCCACCTATGGCATCATCACCACAAACCAATAACAACTCAAACGTGTGTTCAAAGTAAAACCTCTGCAGAGAATTCACTTGATTTCGCCTGAAGTACATTGGGGCATTTAAAGGTCAACTCTGAAAAAACAGAGCAGAACTCTGGTAAATAAAGCAGCAGTGTGTAATTACCTTGGCCCTGCTGCATGGGGAAACCAACATCCATTCTCATCTGAGGAGGCGCACCAAGCGGTCCGTTTACCCGGACTTCTTGACTCTGGCCTTGTCCAACCGCAACATTAATAGCGCCTTCGCCTGTATAAACCAGTCAAACATTGACCCATTAATAGGGATGCTCTGATCAATCGGCTTCAATACTTACATTTCAATCCTCGATCGGTACTCACTAACCTGGCAGCAGGGGCGCCGCTAAGGGGGGGGGGGGAGAGTTAGGACGATTCCAAGGGCCCAGGCACTCTAGGGGCCCCCAGAGGTCTGCTTTTTAATTAATAACAGTACTATAATGTAATATAAATTATGAATGTATCTCTAAATTACAAGTAAAACAATTTATTAGAAATAAAAATACAGCTTATATCTGCCTCTCGTGTCTGTCACTGTCAAATTACACCCCCCCTCCTTTCACTATATGGTTCAGTTCATCAGTAGCAGGACGAGAGTTGATGCTTTGTTGAGTGCGATCGTCAGGTAAACTGTTAAAGCAGCGATGTCCTCGAGGATAACAAAGACTAAATCCGGTCATCAAAAACGAAGAGAGGTTTCAAAAAGCAGAGAGAGAAAAAGGGTTGCTATCACAGTTGGATTCGCCCTCACCCGCTCTTCTCTACGAAGTTCCCCAAACTCATCTCACAGCTGAAGCAGGTAACAATTATATCACTGAGATCCTGCCTTTAAAAATAGCATGTGCATTGCAGTCTGCGTTTAAATATTAATTTCACTATGATATTAACTTAATTGTTGACGTGGCCACTATTAAATGACTGCTATTTTTCCCACAATATTGTGTAGAATGATAATAGGTAAAACAGCAAAGCAAACATAAAACTCAAAGACAAAACTTTAGCTGTGATTTTAAAGGCAGGCAGGGTGACAATTTATCAAGCTAGGTTTCCTTGAAAGATAATGATCTATTTCATTTTTTTTGCCCAATAGACCATTTCTAGTTATAAAACTGATTAGTCAAACTCATACCATATCAGCAGAATAGTATAAAACAATATCTCAATGTCCATGCAGACAGGTTTTGAATTATGTATCTTTTAAATATGTCATAGCCAGGATGCTCCTCAAGCCAGTCTTTTGAGCCTAGATTGTTAAATTTAAATGTAATAAATCTGCAGAATTCTGTCTGTATTACTTTACTGCATGTACTCAGTTACACATGCACGTGCGTAAACACACACACACACACACACACACACACACACACACACACACACACAGAGATATTAGCCCCCCTTTTTTTCTTTTTTTAAATATTTCCCAAATCATGTTTAGGAGAGCAAATTTTCACAGTATGTCTGATAACATTTTTTCTTCTGGAGAAAGTCTGATTTGTTGCATTTTGGCTAGAATAAAAGCAGTTTTTAATTTTTTAAACACCATTTTAAGGTCAAAATGATTAGCCCCTATAAGCATTTTTTTTTCTATAGTCTACAGAACAAACCATCGTTATACAATAACTTGCCTAATTACCCTAACCTGCCTAGTTAACCTAATTAAGCCTTTAAATGTCACTTTAAGCTGTATAGAAGTGTCTTGAAGAATATCTAGTCAAATATTATTTACTGTCATCATGACAAAGATAAAATAAATCAGTTATTAGAGATGAGTTATTAAACTATTACAACACCAGAATGACAAAAGAACATTTCTTATTTATGGGTCTCATTGAAATATAATTTTGTGTCTTACTGATTTTTGTCACTGTTCCAGTGTATTGCACATTGTATGAGACACTTTTGCAGTGCAGTTATTTAAATAGTTACACATTGGTGTAACATTTGTGTGTTTAAAATTGTAAAACTTTCAGTGAATATTTGATTACTGTTCCTTTTTTGTACTACATTTACATTTAAACAATAAACCTTCTGCTAGCTACAGCCATGGTCGTTCTCTTATTAAAAACTGATAATAGTGGACAAAATCAATAATAAAATGCATGGGTCAGTAAAACTACATTGCAGACAAAGAGTTTGAATAGCTAGCTTTGTAGTAAGGGGCCCATCCTCATATTTTTTCATGGGGCTCAAAATTGCTAGTGGCGCCCCTGCCTGGCAGATCTCGAGAACTGATCACAATATGTGCGTCACAAATTAATTCGTACTCATTTCTTTGTCTGTTTTAAGTATCTACATGCTCAACACACACAAATCTGTTACAATCTCAAAAAAAGGTAGGGTGTCATACCTTTAAGCAACAGTTAAAATCAAGACCTGTATGCACCAGTGATTAACACACACACAAACACAGACACACACAAAGACACGTACCCTCGATCTGCACGGACAGGATGCCCAGATCCCGCAGCTGCTGTTGGTTGTTTTGGGCCAGGAGCCGCAGTCGCTCTGCTGCCTCTCTGGGGATGTTGAATGTGACGCGGACACTGTTCCACGGCTCCACGTGCTCCGGCTCCAGCTTCTTCTTACCTTCAGCAGCAATATCAGCCAGTAAGATTTTAGCTTAGCAACTTTAGAAAGCAACAATATAAGACGAAAACTGCAACCGTGAAGGCATTTCAGTAAAATAAACATTCTGCTAGCACAAACATTAAACAGAGGTGTTCTGCCAGTCAAATTTAAAGGGGCAGTTCACCCAAAAATAAAACGTCAGTCTTCATTTACTCATCCTGCACCTGATTGAGTTGCTTTATTCTGTTGAACACAGGTGAAGATAATCTAAAGAATGCTGGAAAAAAACAGCCATTGATTTCATAGTATTTTAGTTCCTACTGTAGATGTCAGTGGCTGTTTTTGTCCTCAGAATATCTTGTTTTGTGTTCAACAGAAGAAATTCATGAGTTTAAGCACTTGAGTGTAAGTGAATGAGTGAATGATCAGGAAGTGTTTAGTTTTGGGTGAACTATCCTATTAAGACTTTTAAATATCATTATTAATTACATTTAAGTTTATATATCCTGATTTGTAGGCATAATACAGCTGATTATATTTACTAGAGAAAGAACGAACTATAACACCATAAAATAACATAAAACCCAAATAAAAATTATTTATATATATATATTTCATGGTTACGATCACATTATGGTTTTTTAGTCATGGATCGAACCACTTTTCGGATCAGCCAAAAACCGGAGGAGACAATCGTCATTTGCTTTCTAAAAACAGCACTGCAAGACACTTTTGGTTTTCTAAAATAAAATGAAGAAATAATCAGCGGAATAAAAATAAATTGTGAAATATTCAGTACTGTGAAAATTTCACTGTTACTACTACTGTTGCTGATGACACTAAATGTAGAAATCTAACATAATTTGTACAACTCATACTTATTTTTAGTCTCATTTTCAATAATTTTTTCAGTTATTCATTGCTTAGATGATCATTTTTAAAGAATTATTCAGTGGCATATTTTTGATGGCTGGTTGTCGCCACCTACTGGTTAAATAATGTAATTGCTTCCTACATCTTTTTTGCTTTTGAGCGTCTATAAATGCATATGATGGTGATTTTAATCTTTACCATAAACATTAGTGGTTTTATCTAAACTATAAACTGTTCTCCCAGTACTGTGTTATTTGACTGTTTGTAACTTCATAACTAACTCAAAAGACTAAAGACTGAATCTCTTTCTTGATTTTTGTGTTTTTCGAACACTGATTTGAAATGTAGTGATTAGGACTATGCAATGAACATATGCAAATCACCATCATTAATAATTTATGTTGCGTGGGTGTTGACATCCTGATCTTTTTAATCGTGCAGATCTTTTAATAATGCAATCGTTTACACTGAATGCATTAATGCAGGCTAAACAAGTAGTGACAGAAAACACTTTTAATAACCTAAGAAACCCACCACATCCTGATTAACCCACCACAAGTTCTTCCGTCATGATATTTTACAGGAAAGCCTAAATGCTTTCATACATGTTATATGAATGATGCAAGAGGCAATCTCTCTGTGATTGTTATGAATTTAGGATAAATCTATGAGTAAACAAAATGTAGCCTGCGGGTCATGCGTGTTCCGAACCGTGGGTTGTAATCTGTACGAATATATATATACACACACACACACACACATTATATATATATATATATATATATACACACATATACACACACACACACACACACACTACACTAGAACGCTATTAGAGCATTAAACAATTTATAATAATATATAATTATTAGTGAAAGCCTTTACAAAATTTCAACCTAGAAAAAAATATGTAATATATGATCATTAATAACTATTTAATAATATAA
>CAIGQZ010032598.1:5884361-5922128 GCA_903798205.1 Danio tinwini
AAAAAATCTGCAGCAACTGAGCGACACTATCATATCAATATAGAGCAAAATCTCTGAGGTATATTTCCAGTACCTTGTTGAATCGATGCCATGAAGGATTAAGGCAGTTCTAAAGGCAAAAGGGGGTCCAACCCGGTACTAGTAAGGTGTACCTAATAAAGTGGTCGGTGAGTGTGTATGTGCAGTATGTATGCATGTATGTATATATGTGTGAGTGAGAGTGTGAATGTGTGTGTGACAGCACCTGCGGCTCTCCAAAGTAGATCTGCATGATGAGGGCCACAGTGACGCCGGTGGCGAAGGTCAGGCAGGCGGTGATGATGACGGTGAGGCCGTCGCGGGTGCAGGCGCACTCCTGAGCCAGCGGGTCTTTGTTGGTCTCCCGCAGCGGAGACACATTATGACTGGCCAAATCAGAGGCGGAGGACGGCAGACGCTGCAGACGGGCTGACTTCAGGAACAGATCCGGGTCTCCTGTGAGAGACAGTACAGCACTTTAACCTTAATGTTCACCCTCTGCCACTGGGACACTTCAGTTTACATTGCTTATTTGCAACTGAATCCTGATCTTCTCAAACAAGCAAAATTATTAGCCCCCCTGTATATTGTCCCCCAATTTCTGTTTAATGGAAAAACCCCATTACTGAACATAATAGTTTTAATAACTCATTTCTAATAGCTGAATTCATTTATCTTTGCAATGATGACAGTAAATAATATTAGACTAGATACTAGTATTCAGCTTAAAGTGACATTTAAAGGCTTAACTAGGTTATTTAGGGTAAAGTTATGGTAATTAGTCAATAGTTATGTTTCCATCCAAAAATGCAAATTAACTTTAAGCGCAAAACTGAATTATCAGATAAAAGATGTGCGAATAAAGCAGGTGTCAGACGCGGAGTACAGACGCTCTTGATTCCGGAGGTCATTAATAATATAATAACACTAATACTTAAACAGTGAGGCGTTTTAGAATGACCAAAACAACATTTCAGATGTTTTACAGTGTGCTCAGCCTGCTGGTTTGTTCATTTACACACATTTTTATCATCACATGATCTCATATAACAAAATCACATGACCTTTTTAATGCGCACACTGGAGTTTGTGTGGTAAAAGTGTTTCCATCGTAGTTTATGCGCATCTTTTTCTTCTCTAATAAAAAGTTTATCCTACTCAGTTATGCGCATGTGTTTTTTTATGCGCATTTTCAAAAATGTATGCGCATCATGACGTTTCTATCAATTGTTTTTTATGCACATATCCAAAATGACCATAAAAATAGATGGATGGAAACATAGCTATTGTATAACAATGGTTTGTTCTGTAGACTATCTAACACAAATATTGCTTAAGGAGGCTAATAATATTGACCTTAAAATGGTTTTAAAAAATTTAAATCTGCTTTTATTCTAGCTGAAATAAAAGAAATAAAGACCTTTCCAGAAGAAAAAAAATATAGGAAATACTGTGGAAAAAATGTAATTGATAAACATGAATCTGTTAAACATCATTTGGGGAATATTGGGATAACGAACAAAAATTGACAGAAGAGCGAATCATTTTGACCTTATCTAAAACATCGGAAAGTTCTGAATACATATTTTACCACTGTTGTTCGTTACGTAGGAAGAGTAAGAAGTTGAAACGCATTTACTGTCATCCAACGACCTGTGTGACCATTTACAGTTACATTAAGTATAAACATAAAGCAAATATGACAAACTACACATCATTTGAAAGTGTATATCACGTTTTCACACCTGGTGACTGATTTTTGATAGATATTACTTAGCAATGGTATTCATTAATTTGCGACAAAGATACTCAGGTTGGTAAAGCATTACTTTGCTACAGAAATCCGCATTTAAAAAAAACATTTTAAATATTTTTAGAGGCTACATTTAAATCAAATACCACACAAATATTGTCAAAAGTATGAAAAAACACAAGCTGCATCCCAAATGGCTCACTATACACTTATGCACTATGTACTTATGCACTTACACACTCAACAGTATAGTATATATATGTAGTGTTGTCTCAAATGAAACACTAATGTTTTTTTACTAAGCAGAAATTCAAACCGTTTCCCAGATGACCTTTGACGGTTGCCAAATTAGTGAAATAAATGACCAAAGTACCCAATAATACCTGCCATGAGTATAACTGCATTCACCATAGGGAGGCGCTATAGTCACTCTCATAGGAAAATACTGCTTTCACCGTCCAAAATAAATAAATAAATAATCCAATATGAGTGCCCGATTGCTCCGTCCCTTCCACTATATGAGCAAAGCTGTGGTCGTTGAGTGTGTGAAGTGTCCATCATTACACACTTCATATTATCAGTTCAATAAGTTTATCATCCGGGTAATTAAAGTGCACTTATTATTTTTTTGAGTTTTCAGTGTGAGCACACTACTTACACTATTTATACTACACAATGGTGTAGAATAGTGTGCAAGTATGCGATTTGGGGTGCACCTACAGTCAATATTCTTCAAAACATAGGGGGCTCCCTTGTAAGTTCACCAATGGATATTGGTGGTCATGTTTGGTACTGCGGCCAAACAAAAATACTGAAAGCTCATTTTTTGAGATATCAATTTTAAATTTGGAATAACGTTTTTTTTAGATATTTAGGTTTGATTTTCTGTCAGTTTTAGGCTAAAGAGGTTTTGTAAATGCATATTTTATGTAATAAGTTAAAATATAAATGTATTGTTTTATTATTTTCATAAAGGCACATAACTTCTGTTTTATTTCACAATTTTTCCACTTCAGCTACAATCTGACATCTGGTTTATTTACTATAAGACACAGGTGTCAATTCCAGTTCCTAAAGGGCCACAGCTCTGCACAGTTTAGTTTCAACCTTAATTAAACACACCTGATCAAACTAATTGAGTCCTTTAGGCTTGTTTGAGACATGCAGGTAAGTGTGTTGGAGCAGGGTTAGAACTAAACTGTGCAGAGCTGCGGCCCTCCAGAAACTGGAATCAGACCAGGCTTAAGACCACGACAGTTATGAGATTAAACTGGATAAACATCAATTTAGTAATTACAGTTAGTTTTATTCCAGTTGAGGCAATTATCCAAGGTAAAATATTTCCTGTCTCTTGACAACTTCGAAAGTGGCATAATAAAACTGCTTTCATGGCACTTTGCCCTCGTCTCTCATCAGCAAATGCTTTGGGTTTCTCTCATTTCTCTTCTATCGCTTTCAGCCATACTCTGCTTCATACTACACTCTGTGAAATAAAGGTACGTGTGCTGTCTCTGGGGTGGTACCTTTTCAAAAAGGTACACAACATTTGTATTGAAGGGTCCTTATTGGTACCTAAAAATTAAGAGGATCACTTTTTGTACTTTTTAGGTACTAATATGTACCCTTGAGGTATTAATATGGACCTTTTAGGTACAAATTTGTACCTTTCGAAAAGGTATCACCCTAGTGACAGCTTGTGTTGAATACTTATTATCATTATTTAGGTATCAACTTAACATGATTTCTGCAGTACACTGTAAAAAATGCAGAGTTCCACACAATTCATTTATTCATTGTCCCAACACAAATCCATTAAAGAGCCCCTATTACACATTGAAAAGGATCATATTTCGGTTTTATGGGTCTCCAACAACATACTGATATGTATGCAAGGTCAAAAAACACGTTCATGGTCTTATAATATGCATTTATTTTTACCTAATTATCCCAGCGACTCCCATATGAATTGTTCTGCGATTCATTTGTTCCCAAACCCCTGCTTAGCGCGAAGCTAATCTGCGCTGATTGGACCGATGACAGCCTGTTGCCACGGTCGCGGGTCGCCAACATTGGATCGCAGCGGACGCTCGAAACACGCTTCAAAGTAAACTTACTAACACCACAGTAAACAGTACCCGGTTCTCAACAGTGTCTCAGCGCCGAAAGCAGTGCAGTTAAACACTAGCATATGCATGACATACATTCAGTTTTAATCCACACAGCAGCAAAAGCTAAATTCTGAACCTTGACCGCTGCACGTGTGCAGGATCAGCTAACGGTGGCCATAGCAACGACAAACGGCAGTGGAACGAGCTCACAAAAGCATTTAAATCTGTAAACAAAGCAGCACGCGTCGCGTTTACAACGTTGCATTAGACGTGATATGAGAATATAAAGAGTTAACCTGATACAGTACACGCGGTTACAAGTAACAAAACATGTAGATCATTTCTATTTGCAAGCGTTGCCAGACGTATGATAATTACCATACTTGTACGATAATTTCGACCTCTGTATGATCAATAATGAAAAAATCGTATAATGTACGATAATTTCATAGTTTTATGGCATTTAAACAGAATTTCATTTGTTATCTTAGGGCTTCTATACTTATTGATCCAGCTGCATCTTTTGTCTACTGCCTGTAAGGAGAACGTGGAGTTGGGCACATTTTCTATGCCATCTTACGTCACATGGCTCTCTCTCATGAGTAAACATTGCTGCTGCGCGCTGCCGTGCTTAGGTCAGTAGTTTTCAGGTTGAGGTCAATCATTTAAGCAATAAAGTTTTAAAAAGTAGTGCTGAAATAAGTGAGAAAGACAGGGGAGTTTGCCCTTAATGTTCTTGTTTTTCCCCATTCAAATGCGTTGCGTTACGTGAACGAGTTTTTTCCAAAGTTAATCTCATTAAAACAAAGCCACGAAATGAGCTCATTACAGCTCATTACGAAATCAGCTCATTAATTTGTACCGCAAAATGAATCCCTCAACATCTGGCAACATGCAGGTATCCAATGGCAGCGACTCAGAGGTGAACTTTGAACCTTCCCACTAAGGTACGCCTATTTTATACAAAAAAATGTAAGTATTGTGGTAATTTGCACGTTGTGTCGAAACGCTATTTGTCTAGATAATATCTGTATACTCTCCGTTTGACTCGTGTATGATAATTTTCCTCCCAATACAATAATTTTGAGGTTCTGGTACGATACTTTGACATTTCCAATCTGGCAACACTGATTGTTTCAGCTCATTTTAATTAAGTAGTTTGAACAAGCAAGAACATTTTTTTTTAGTGTAGACCTGTAGGATGATGAAGACCACAGCTCCCATGATTCCACACTCAGTCATCAACATGCGCCTTTGTTTATTGTGAAAATACACCCTCTAGTGGTGAAAATTACATACAGTGTCTAACAAAAATGCTTTTTTTTAAGTGTTAAATGGAACTTTTGCGTTCTTTAGGCAGCTGCAGGAACAATATGGTTTTCATAAAAATAACTTTATTTAGTTTAGTATTTTTTTTTGCAGATTAGGTATTATTTCACCAAAAATGTAAATTCTGTCATCATTTCCGCATCTCCACTTGTTCAAAACCTGTTTATGTTTCTTTTTTCTCTTGAACACAAAACAACATAGACTGAAGAAAGCTGGAAACCTGTAATCATTGACTTCCAAAGTATTTTTTTAGATGATCTCCTGGGGCTTGTAGGTAGGGTCGGTCATCTGATATAGTTACTGCAAAACTCATTGTTTTCATAGAACTTATCTTCTACAGAGAGTGTAAAATTGCAGTGAGAGAAAGAAATGCTGGAGGAAATGTGTTCAGGGGTTTTTTAGAGGCTGATTCTGGAATTACGGGAACATTTTGCATCTCTATGATTACCGAAAACAAACTTTTATGAAAATGTTGATATCAAGTTGTCTCTAAAAATAATGTTTGGATGTGTATTTAGGGACATATTGAAAATAAAAATATTAACTCATTATAACTCATAACCCCCATTCTTATTTTTGACAGTCTCCACCTCCTGAATCACATTCAGCCTTGACCATCATGAAATATTGATGGCTGATTTTCATTTTTTTGTTACTCTGAGTTATCACAGCTAATCAATCTGTCAGATTCTGCATTACAGCTCTAAAGAAAATTATCAATAATTAATTATCTCAAGTAAAACAAATACATTTATAGAGATGGTCTCCAGCTGGGTGTTTTTGAGAGGCCTATTTAATCGCTATACATTCTTCCTTGGCATAATATGTACCTGCGATGTGTATAGAAATAATGCTGAAATGATATACGAAACACAATCGGTAGTTGGCAAATATATTGAATGGAGATGTTAGTAAATCTGACTTTGGAGTATCCACAAACCTCAACGCATGTCATGCGGCACTCATGTCTCATCACAAAGGGGCAAACTAAACTGACATTTAGCCTACAATCCTTGCACAACCTACACCTTTATCTGTTATCTCTCTCTTTTGGTACTGCCCAATTTTCATGTGAGATTTTGAAAACCAGATCTAAATTTAGCGGGGGCGGTAGGGTCGGGTAGAAAACGGGGTGGGTCAGGCAGCGTGTGAACAAAGACTATACAGCGGGAGCAGTCGGGTGCGGTATGAAACCTGGCGGGAGCGGGATAAAAATTTCACAGTCCAGTGCAGATCTGTAATCCCTGCCACCATTTTTAAGTGAATTCCACTTCATCAAGTGAACGAGGGAAGTTTACATTGACATACCTTCGATCCCTTGATTTTGACAGAGGGAGTTAGTCTACTTCATATGTCTACTCCAGCACTTTCTAGGCTTGGGCGGTATCCAAATTTCAATACCGTCAAACCTCCTCCATATTTTACCTCGGTATTGACCTTATTCTTCAATCTGGAAGTGCGCTCGTTTTCGCGATTGTTTTAGAACTTTCGATTCAGTTGCTTATTAGAAAAATGACTAGGAATAATAAACGGCAGAAAATGGTCAAACTACTCGCTCTACAAACAACTGTTTGCATGATTATACAGACAAAGCAGAATAATATAATAAGAAAATGTCAGTTTACAACATGAAGCAGCAAAACAAGCGTTTTTTTATGTCTAAAAATAAATGGATGTGAATGAGACAGGAAGTCGAGGCAAAATTTTTCAAATGGCTGTGCCCGCTCGTACGTGAAGAATAAGGTGAATACGGTATTACCGTGCATAAAAAAAATAAATTTTGATGTAAGGCTCAGACAGCGTCACCAAACTGTTGGCTTGTACCTAAACCATTCAGAAACTGAATACCGCATATGCGACCTTAGGTTCGCGGTCACCTGTTTGTTGCACAATTTGCAAATTGTCTTCGTATTAAGAGATCTGCACGGGACTAAATTTTGTGTGTGTGTGTGTGTATGTGGGGGGGTAATGTGTTCGCAAACAAAAGAGCAAAACCAAAAGCCACCCAACTAGATTATACAGTCCAGACAGCCTGTAATGGCCCGTATCCACTGAGTGGTATGGTCCGGTTCGGTATACTTTTATGGCCGTTTCCACTGTCAAAAGGCGGTACCATACCACTTTTTCAGCACCCTTTCGAACAGGTACCAAACACGAGAAAGGGTACCAAAAGGTGGAGCTACAAGCGCAGCTGAACGCTGATTGGTTACAGAGATACATCACGAGCTCGTGGAACTAGCCAGAAGCAAAACAATGAAACCGCCATGTTTTTAAATACACAGCCGAGACATTATCGTAATACTTTATGCATATAATAATGAGCCATGGATGAACCGAGCTCAAAAAAACCTTGTCATTGACTTGATGAACAGCCACAAATCAAAGAAGAACAAATTCTGCCGTGTCCTGTTGTTGCTTTACAAGATCGTCTAAAAGTGTGAGCGGTTTCACTTTGTCCAGAGAGCTCGCGATCGCGTCTATATTTGAATTAACAAACTTTTTGAGCTCATATTTTTTACGTGCGCATGATCACTGAAGCGCTCTGAAATCCAATCCATTCAGATGCGGACAACCGCGAGAGTGAAGAGCGAAAAAAACAAAGGAGAAGCCTGAAAAAACAGCAGCAAATGATGCTTCTGCAACCTAAAACATGAACAAACTGCCATGTGTAACTATTATCATCACCTTTTGGACTATTATAAACTCTGAATGACAGAATTACTTTTTAACTGTACGTTCACACGGAAAGCAGCGAGAGCGTCAAAGGTCGCTCTGGCCGCCCAGGCGACGACGCTGTCTGTCTTCAGCTCCGGTGGCGAGAGCGTCAGAATTCACTACATTGATCTTTTATTTAAAGGGGTCGTTGCAGCATATCATATCAAATAAGTTACATTCCTGCATAAAACATTTCTAGCGTGAAGATGTTGCACACTTATTATCCAATTAATTTAACTACGGAAGATCTAGTTGCATGTGGTGTGGCTTTGCTCCACTTAATCATCCAATGTGTCCATATGCCTGAAATATTCTGAAGCATACCGTTTTGTATTGTCGCATGAGATTCCCGCTTTTTTAAAGAAAAAAAATATATAACATTGATGCGCATCAGTAACTCGCCAATAACTTTTTAATGTATGTTCCTGTAAGAAAAACATTGCAAATAATTGGAAATCCGGCGACCATAATATTAAAACCCTTGGGAACAACTGTGATCAGAACCAAAGTTCACAGGTCTGTGTTTTCTGGACTCCTCTCAAGCAGTGGAGCTCTACATTCTGATTGCTTGCCGCCGAACCGCGTCACAGCTCATTACCATAAAGTTGACTTGATTTCAATTCTCCTCGACTCCCACACCGGCGAAGACGCGCCGCGCTGCTCCTCATCGCCGCCTCCCATTGAAAATGAATGACTTCCGGCTACTTTGACGCTCTTGCCGCTTTCGGTGTGAACGTACGGTCACAGATGCTACACGTGCTGCTGAAGATTACAGACACAGATGAGAGGTTTGCACTGACTGTGAGCTTTATTTTCTGTTGTTTTTTTACCCAAATAAGGACTAAATGTCTGCTGTGTGTAGTTTTCTGTAATTAGTAACATTTCAGAGACCGTAAGGGTCTGTATGTGTTCATACTGTATATGTTGCATTTATTTATGTAAATGCAGACGTTACAGTAGGCTATTTCATCATTGATCTGCAGTTATAATCAACTCATGTTCATAGAAAGGTTAGTAATAAACATTTTTACAGAAGTATTTATGTGTATAAAGCATCTGTGTTGTGAGAAGTGCTTCTCATATGATATGTAAACGACCTGTACGGTGTTACTCGCGAGCGATATTGTTAGACCACACGCTCCCGTTCAAATTACACCGGAGTTACCGACCGCTCCCGCGCTTTAGTCAGAAATGTATTCCTGCACCACAAGAAATCTGGTCGGGTCCCGCGACTCTGGCGGTACAGCAGCGGAAATGCAGACCTCTAGTTCATATTTACCACGTCTCCCTTCTCAATCGGTCGAAGCCCAAAATACTGCCAAACTGCAGAGGTTGTGTTCTTTTTGTTGTGACCGGGTCACTTGGTGCGCTAATCGGCATCTTACCTCACCTCTCTCTCTCTCCTCCACATGATTGTCCTGTGATGACAATCACGCATACGCATTTTAGGCATTAAATAAATAATATTTAATACTTGTCTCCTATATAAGTGCATTGTTTTTTTATGACGGTATAGCGGTATTGAAAGTGATACCGTTGCTATTTTTAGATCCCGCGGTATACCATATTACTGCCCAAGCCTAGCACCTACATAAGTGATTATGACGTCACAACAGTGTAGTTTCCAAGTGCTCAGGGGTTTAGGGCACTCCATTTAAACCCATCCAGATGCTCCTCAAGTAGTTGACACTTGCGTGACATACTCAATGATGTACATCCGAGTAAATCAGATGAAGGGAAGTTAGCAAGTGAAGGGCATAAAAAAGGGGGCTGGAATGCAGCCATAGTGTTCCACTACTCAACAGGAGGTAATCAGGGCTTTTATCATTAATGAAGCATATTTACCTGCTTCCTGCTCACTGAGGAAGTTATCATCATCTTTGCGTGATTTGACCGTGTTGTCAGCTGAAACCTCGTCCTCTGGCAGTCGAGGGAAGCTGGTGATGCTCATGTAGTCGACAGGTGAGTAGGCATTGCTCAGAGTGGCGTCTTCCTCCACCACCGTCACTCCCGTATCGGCTGCCGGAGTGTACATCCTCTATCTGAAATCAGGAACACACACTTTTGCGTTCACTCTTACAGGAAACAGATCAGATGTTCAGGCTACGTCTACACTAAAATGTCCACATGATCGTTTTCAATTCTTTCAGAAAAAATGCTCATCCGAACGAAAACGACTGAAAATGCTTTCGTTCATGTACTAAGACGCTTTTACCTGTGTCATATCTGCCTGCCGTTTGTTTACTTACCGTCTCTTTGAATTGTTGCTGCAACATTGCGCAACTGTGGTACGTAACTGAACCACCAACCAGCATATGTTTTACATAGCGGATACCCTTCCAGCTGCAACCCATCACTGGGAAACACCCATACACTCATTCACACACATACACTACTGTCAATTTAGTTTGTTCAATTAATCTACTGTAAAGTGCATGTGTTTGGACTAGGGATGCAACGATTAACCGGTTTCACTATTAACCGCGCTTTAATTTGTTACGGTTAATTAATCGTAAAGACTTCTCAACACCGCGTTTCTGCACAGAACAAAACTGCAGCAACCTAACAAAGGTATGCCAACTGTGCGCTAGTTTGTACACTGAGACTAATAACCACGCACACTGGATTAACTAAGAATAAGGCTATTAACTAAGGCAAGCTCGTGTAAATTAGTTATTTCCAATGAGGGATGCGCACGCGACGCAACATGCTCACGCTTTTCAGCCGCACCTACGGTAGTTCAGATGACAGGGAGATGTGTGACTGCGAGAACTGCAAACGGCTGAAGTTTGGGGAAGAAGCAATGAAAAGTACACAGGGTTGCAGACCCATTTAAAGTTACAAATAATGGCACCGATGAGAGCATGTTAATGCGAGAGAATGTTAATTCGCCAGCCGAGATCAATCGAGTGATTTCGGAGAGTGCTGGAAAACTCGAAGTGGATCAGCTGTTTAATGGCTAAATGTAAAATCTAACACAGTATAGTCAAAGACTATACAATAGGGACTTTGGTATAGTATATACGTATAAAAACAATAATGCAAAATGTATATTTCTAAATGCAATGCTTAATTTTTGCTTGACGCAAACCATACATTTATATTTCAGTGTAACAGTTTGACTATTTATAGCAGATAACTCACATTTAAGCACATTCAAGGCAGCATGATAATGAGAAATACAATACATTGTTAGTATTACTGTCATCATTAACATTTTATAAATATTAGACATTAATTTTGGAATTATTGCACAAATATCAATAAGTCACAATATAATTAGTTAGTTTCTGTTTGTTAGTCCTGATTGTTCTTTTCAAATACAATAAATCTGTTAATATACAATATGCAGTGATGCTCATTCATTTATGGTGGGTTCTCCTAAATTTTTTTCTGGTGCTCCTAAATGTTTGAAGTTGGGAGCACCAGTGCTAGCAAGTAAAAAAGTTAATTTCGAGCCTTGCATTAGACAAAAACTTTTTTTTTATTGTCATTTTTATTTATTTACTCATTGCTCTGTCATTTATTTACAGCGTAAAAATTATTTATGCTTAAATGTCAAAAATGTCACTTATTTTTAAGCACAAAGAGAAAAATTGGACTATTGTTTGTTTTTAATATTAGTATGTGCTTTATTATTTGGTTACTGAGCAGCAATAAACAACACAAAGATATAAGGAGTTTTCATGTGATTTTCAAAACTAGTCGTGTTTTGAAATGAATAAATGCATAATAATCATGATAATAGTGAAACCGTGATTATTTCTCAGACTATAATTGTACAACCAAAATCTATAATCGTTGCATCCCTAGTTTGGACTGTGGGGGAAACTGGAGCACCTGGAGGAAACCCATGCGAACACGGGGAGAACATACAAACTCCACACAGAAATGCCACCTGAGGCTCAAACCAGCGACCTTCTTGCTGTGAGGCAACATCGCTACCCACTGCGCCACCACGCTGCCTCGACTTCCTTCAAATTTTTAGAATTTTTAAAACTTATTTCTTTTGGCCGGTGGATCCAGAGACTTTTGTATGGGTTAATGGTTGAATGTCTGAGACTTATCATCCCTTCATAAAGAGATGCAACGCTAGCTGGATTTCCATCAGCCTGTGTTAATCAGCAGTTTGAAGTATCACATGAGAAACAAGTGATGGAAAATCCAAAGGTTTTTACACTCCCTTGAGGTGGTTTTGGATTTGTGCGAAACAGTGTTCATATGAATTTTGGGAGATGGAAAACACACTTGTTGAATAAACTTTTGACTTAGCGAACGTTACACCCACCAATCATCCTTCTCCATTATGCTTGCCGAGTTTACTGCTCTAACAAGATGATGGAAATGCGCCCAATACACATTCGGGATTCTTTTAAGCAAACTTTGAAAGGATCTGCTTCATGTTAGGATGGAAACTAGGCTCAGTTACAGTACATCTCTGTAGAGCAGGAGTGTCCAGTTCAGCGTCCTGCAGAGATCATCTCCAGCCTGACCCAACAAACCTGTCTGGAGGTTTCCAGTGATCCTGAAGGACTTGATTAACTGGTTCAGGAGTGTTCAACTAGACCAGATCTTGAGCTGAATCAACACTGAACTGAGCTCAATAACACCACCACTGTCTTCTCTAGAGTGTCTACAAGGGTTACAGATTACGCTGCTTCATAATCGATTAATTCTGTAACCTTTACATAAACTCAGACAAATTATTAGATCCACCGCTCCAACTGCTTAACACAAACAGATAATCAGCCATTCGCACAGGAGCTATAGACGACGTGGTCAAGATGATCTTCTGTTCACACTGAGCATCAGAATGAGGAAGAAAGGAGATTTGTGTTTGTTTATTTACTGCTACATTAGCAAGAAAGGAGATTTAAGTGGCTTTAAAGGGATAGTTCACCCACAAATGGAAATTTACTCCATTTACTCACTCTCAAGTGGTTCAAAACCTTTATGAGATTCTTTGCAGTGGGTAGTTTGTATGTTCTCCCCGCGTTGGCGTGGGTTTCCTCCGGGTGCTCCGATTTTCACCACAGTCCAAAGACAAGCGCTATAGGTGAATTGGGTAAGCTAAATTGTCCGTAGTGTGTGAATTAGAGTGATTGGGTATTTCCTAATGATGGGTTGCAGCTGGAAGGGCATCCGCTGCACAAAAACATATGCTGGATAAGTTGGCGGTTCATTCTGCTGTGGCAACCCCTGATTAATAAAGGGACTAAGCCGAAAAGAAAATGAATGTGTGTATTCTGTTGAACACTAAAGAAGATAATTTGAACCGTCGACTTCCATTTGTAAGGAAAAACCGATGCTGATCATGTCTATCTTTTGTGGGCCACAGTCAATTTATCTCTTTACACTTCCTGGCAGGATTACACACCAAAGCTCAAATCATCTGAAACTGGTTTGTTGACCATGATAGTGAGACGTCCTTGATAACTCAGACGTAATCCACAGTCATCAGATCTCCATCCAGTAGAGCAGCTTTAGGATCTGCTGAACAGGAGATTCACATCATGCATCTACAGACAACAAATCTGCAAAGAGCAGAAAAATACCGACCAGAGTCACTGAGCAATGTTTTAGCGCTTCACGTAGCTAGCTGTGCCATAAAGAATTAAAGAGACAATTTGTATTTTGTGTCATCATTTCCTCGTCCTCCTCTTGTTCCAAACCTGTTTTGAGTTTCTTCAGTTGAACACAAGCGAAGATATACTGAAGAACGCTGGGAAAAGCAGCCATTGACTTGCATAGTATTTTTTGTTCCTACTATGAATGTCAATGGCACTTTCACCAGCATTGCTCAGAATATCTTCATTTCTGATCAACAGAAGAAAAACACTCATTAAAGTTTCACTTGGGTGTGTAAATGGTGATTTATTTATTTTTTAATTTTGGGTGAACTGCCCCTTTAAGGCACAATTTTCCTGTTTCCTTCTGTCCCTCTGCTTTGAGCTCCAGGATCAGGGCTCTCCAGAGGTTCGTCTGCAATATACTAAATTTTCACTGCTTTCAGTCCATCTATCATTTGTCTATTCGCTAGCTTTTGTCTGACTGCTTGTTTATATGCATAGCATGGGTAGCAGTACAGCTGGACGAAATGGGCAAAATTTATATCACAATATATTTCTTAATTTCGGTCGATACGATATAATTCTGATATCAATATAGACAATATTTAAAAGACAGGAAAAAACTGTCAAGAACACACACAATGGATGTCTGTACCTACAAATGTTTGCAAACTGAATTTGCCAAGTCTATAATACCTCCAGGTTCTTATAACTTAAAAAATAAAAATAAAAACAGCACAAAAAAAATTAATGTTCACTTTTTATTTGTATTTAGCCTTTACAAACAATATTTGCAATAATATTTGCAATAGAAAAAGAGTTGTTTGAGTATATTCATAGTTCTGGTTGCTTTTCATCTTGAATGTGGTTTAAGGGTTCTCTGTCTATTTATATTTGTGTATAATTACCTAAATAAATTAAAAGGTTTAACATAAAACTATTTCTTATATTTTATATAGTCTATTTATATAGACTAATATTTGATCAAGTATATGCAAGGATCAGGTTTATATGTATGTGCGTGTGTTAATGCGGGAGTATATGCAAGGATCCAGCATGCATCAAGTTTATATGTAGGCTATATGCGCAAGTTTCATACCTTGTTTTGAACATTCAATAGTATAGGTGTATATGCGAGTAATTTATGTGTATATGCACGTGTTGATAAGCAAAGTTTGATTTAAATCTTACACGGTGGAGGTGGATGGTGGTGATTGTGAAGCGACAGGTTGGCTTAAACTTTTATGATGCCTCATCTTCTGACTCTCAGTAGGTTTTATCAGGAGTAACTGCTTCAAATGGTGAAACAGATCTGATGCGTCTCCGCTGCTAGTCAGCAACACTCTTCGGCACATTTTGCAGGGCACCGAAACTATAAGTTTATCTAAACTTAAAAAGCCGAACCACTTTCACACCACTGCATCAGTCTTTCCTCTCTTATCAACTATTTTGTCTGCATTCTTACTTGTGGAAGCTTGTTTATTCACATCTGTATTCAGGGTAGGGCCAGCGCGTCCATAGAGATGACCTAGGCGGCCGCCTAGGGCAGCAGAATAGTGAGGGCGGCGTCCACGAACCCCCCAGGTCCTCACTTTCATCCGCGACGCCCACCCCCTCCCTCCCGGACCTTACTTTCTTTTTAACTTTCGGGTTGAGGGCGGCGTAATCGCCGTTCACTCTGAGCGCCAGTTCAGCTTGCTCCGGTTCAGCTTTAGGGCACTCATGTTGTAGCTAAAACTTTCTGCGACAGAGCTTAACCAACTGCTGTGCTGTGCGCTGGCAGTGTGTCTGTGATGTATGTCACCACGCAAGTGAAATCACGCTCTTTCTGACGGCTGAGCACTGAACCTCAGTCAGTGACAAGTGATACAATGTATATGATCATATAATAATTTTATATATATATATATATATATATATATATATATATATATGCAAATGTTTTTGAAATACCGGAAATAGGTTTAAAAATCATATCACCGTTATTGAAAAAAATCTATCACGATATATATTGATATCGAATTATTGTCCAGCCCTAGGTAGCCGACATACGCAGCTTTAATTTTACACATTTTTAAAAAAAGCTTTGCTGTTTTCTGTCCGCATTCTCCATTGTGAAGGAATAACTCACAACTGCATTTAAAATGATTTAAAATCTTTATGAGAGTCTTCCTTCTGTAGAAAACAAAGCCCTACTGATACTTTGAAGAATGCTGGAAACCTGTATCATAGAGAAAAAACAAATACTATGGATATAAATGGCTACTAGTTTACAACATTCTTCAAAATATCTTCTTTTGTGTCAGACAGCTCAGTGGAAAACATCTGCTGTGTTCAAACGTCTAATAATAAAATAAAAAAACTAATACAAATTCTAATATCATTACATTATACATAAAACTCTAATAACTTAGTTTAAATGCACATTTGTAAATGAACTATTTTTGTAAACGAAAAATAGTATAGGCACTTTGACAAAAATGTAGGAAGTATTTATGTTGCATCAAAAAATGTGGTAATGATAACCACCCAACAAGCTAATCCAGCACAAATTTATGCTTAAAATGCAGTGTTTGAACCTCGAATAAAGGCAAAAATATCCACTTTTTGAGAAAAAAAAAAGAACCACCCCTTTTAAAAGGCTGCTACGAGCCTGGATGCTGAAATTATATATTGTGCAGCCCTAATTTGCACATTCTGACTTTGGTGTTCAATTAAAAAAAAAAGTAATGCAGAATTTAAAAAGGTTAATACAGATTCATTATAATGACACTCTTTTGAGCACAACTTGTGACGCTACTTTCAATATTGGGTCTAAAATGACATGCAAGAATGACTTCAAAACACCATTAGCACTATTTAATTGACTCAAATACAGGTAAAGTTGGTTTTATATTCTGATATTCAGACATTCTCCTTAATGATATAATTGAAAAAGTATTCCTTGCTAATTCTAAATAGGGAAATCATATTTGGAGCCAATGATTATCAAAGTACAGCAGTTCACAGTCAATTAGATAGTGCTAACGTTGTTTTGAAGTCATACTTGCATGCTAATTCTGACCGAACATTTAAATTAGCGTGGTAAACAATATATAGACAGTTAAATGAACGAATGTGCTAATATGAAACCAACTTTACCTCAATGACTGTCAACCATGTTGGATAGTCATTGGCTGCTAATATGATTTCACTATTAGGAATTTGTAAAGAAAACTTCTCTGAAATTAGATTATTAAGAATGTTAAAGTCAGAATGTGCGAATATAAAGCCAACTTTACATCAATTAAAAAAACCTTACATGTAAATAGAGGTGAAGCTGGTTTTATATTGGGATATTCAGACATTCTCCTTAATATTATAATTTTAGAAAAGTATTCTTTGCTAAATCTAAATAGGGAAATCATATTAGCAGCCAATGACTATCAAAGTACAACATTGTTCACAGTCAATTAGACAGTGTTAATGTTGTTTTGAAGTCATGCTTGCATGCTAATTCCGATTGAATATTCAAAGTAACATGGTAAACAATATAGAGACTGCTAAATGAACGAATGTGCGAATATAAAACCAACTTTACCTCTATTACATGTAACATAAACCAGGCCTCCACATCCCTCTTCACCACCAGCAACAATGAAGGCCAGCTGGATGTTTGTTTACAGACAATATCGACAGAATCTCTGACATGTGGTGGACGATATTAAAGAACTCTCACGCAAAACTGTTGATTTAATAAGTACCCATCATCATCACCATATATAAGGCAGGATAAAGAGTGCACACTTCCTTTATGGATCAGTTCAGTAATATCCCTGTAGAATAGAGGTAAAGTCGGTTTTATATTCGCACATTCGTTCATTTAGCCGTCTATATATTGTTTACCATGTTACTTTGAATATTCGATCGGAATTAGCAAGCAAGTATGACTTAAACAACATTAACACTATCTAATTGACTGAGAACAATGTTGTACTTTGATAGTCATTGGCTGCTTATATGATTCCCCTATTTAGAATTAGCAAAGAGTACTTTTCTGAATTTATAATATTAAGGAGAATGTCTGAATATCCGAAAATAAAACCAACTTTACCTCTATTATTTTGAAGGACCTTGCAAATACCATGTTAAATGTCAAAGTATCACCATTTAGTAAAATGTCACAGGGCCACCATAGAGCTTTTTACAATCACAAGACTACGTATTAATGATGTATTCAACATTATTTAATGACACAAGACAGTGTTTTATGTCAGTTTTGCATTATTGTGCATTATTAAATACTCAGTGATGTTGTTTAATAGTTTTCTGTTGAGGGCTCAGTGATATGAGTGTCTTTTCCCACTTCAATCGTGCAGTTAGTATACGTACATAAACTGAATCTGCTGTCATAATGAAGGAAAATAAGGAATGAAGCATAAAAATCAAGTTATTATAGTGGTAAAGTTGGTTTTATATTCGCACATTCGTTCATTAAGAAATCTATATATCGTTTACCATGTTACTTTGAATATACGATGGGAATTAGCATGCAAGTATGACTTCAAATCAACATTAACACTGTTTTATTGACTGTAAACAATGTTGTACTTTGATAGTCATTGGCTGCTTATATGATTTTCCTTTTTAGAATTAACAAATAATACTTTCCTGAAATTATATTATTAAGCAGAATGTCTGAATATCCGAATATAAAACCAACTTTACCTCTATCCCTGTAGAGTTATAACCTCTGAAAGACCTAAACAATCAGAGTGACTGAAAAACGGATGATAGTTTCATACACGCGTTGTCAAACTCAACATCAAAATAAACAAACAGGAGGACGCAGGGGGTCGCCAGTGTCGCGTCGTGTTGTATAATCTCCATCTACCTGTATTATCATTATTTATATCCGTGACTGTGATGGGAATCATTGATTTACACAATGATTGTTTTGACACGGAGCTGCAAAACTGAAGCATCACCTAACATTAAAGCGCGCGGGCGTCCACACATGACGCGGTTTTACGCCTAAAATAGCCAAATGTAGGAGAAACAACTGACTAAAACTGAACTCGAGGCTCCAGGGATGTTTTAAAGACGATGTGTTTTTAGCATATGACGCGACACAACAACGCGGCCATGAACGCGCGCCTTATTATGCGTACACGAACAATTTATCAACATTAGTGATGTGTGTAATGCAGTGTTTCCATCATACTTACTGTACAGGTGAAATATGCGCTTCTGCTTCTTTGTCACATATTATTAGCACAGGTGGATCGCTGCAGTCATTTGTGTGAGTGAGTCGCACACTGCGCATGCGCCGCAACCAAGAAGCAGGATCCCGCTGAGCAGGTTTATCTGGAGGAGCTGTTTGTGAGTGATCGTCAAACACACTTGAGTTTCTTGGAAATATAGCCGGATCATTGGGAATTTATTGAGTTTACACTGCTGCAAACTCTCATTGTTAAAGGAGCAGCCTAAACAAAATTAACCCAGGTGAAAGTTAATAACGGTTGTTTACTCGCCATGTTGTTTTGTGTTGGAAAGGCAAAGTAAATAATTAACAATTGATTCACTGCAATAAATAGATTTAACTATGTTTAGTAAAACCTTAATATGGTTTTACTACATTTATATCAAAAGCATACACTCACTTACTGACCACTTTATTATGTACACCTTACTAGTACCGGGTTGGACCCCCATTTGCCTTCAGAACTGGGCATCCTTCGTGGCGTAGATTCAACAAGGTACTGGAAAAATTCCTCAGACATTTTTCTCTGTATTGACATGATAGCATCACGCAGTTGCTAGATTTGTCAGCTGCACATCCATGATGTGAATCTACCGTTCCCCCTACATCCCAAAAGTGCTCTATTGGATTGAGTATGGTGACTGTGGAGGCCATTTGAGTACAGTGAACTCATTGTCATGTTCAAGAAACCAGTCTGAGATGATTCGCGCTTTATGACATGATGTGTTATCCTGCTGGAAGTAGCCATCAGAAGATGGATACACTGTGGTCATAAAGGGATGGACATGGTCAGCAACAATACTCAGGTAGGCTGTGGCGATGACACGATGCTTAATTGGTACTAATGGGCCCAAAGTGTGCCAAGAAAACATCCCTTACACCATTACACCACCACCAGCCTAAACTGTTGATACAATGCAGGATGGATCCATGCTTTTATGTTGTTGAGGCCAAATTCATATTGAGACTCATCAGACCAGGCAACGTTTCTCCAATCTCCAATCTGTCCAATTTTGGTTAGCCTGTGTGAATTGTAGCTTCAGTATCCTGTTCTTAGCTGTGGTCTTCTGCTGCTGTAGCCCATCTGCCTCAAGGTTGAACGTGTTGTGTGTTCAGAGATGCTCTTCTGCAGACCTCGGTTGTATCGAGTGGTTATTTGAGTTACTGTTGCCTTTCTCTCACATGGAACCAGTCTGGCCATTCTCCTCTGACCTCTGGCATCAACAAGGCATTTGCGCCCACAGAACTACCGCTCACTAGATATTTCCTTTTATCGGACCATTCTCTGTAAACCCTAGAGATGGTTGTGCATGAAAATCCTGGTAGATCAGCAGTTTCTGAAATACTCAGACCAGCCCGTCTGGCACCAACAACCATGCCACGTTCAAAGTCACTCAAATCCCCTTTCTTCCCCATTCTGATGCTCGGTTTGAGCTGCAGCAGATCGTCTTGACCATGTCTACATGCCTAAATGCATTGAGTTGCTGCCATGTGATTGGCTGATTACAAACTTGCGTTAATGAGTGGTTGTACCTAATTAAAGTGGCAGGTGAGTGTACATTTCTGTGCAGTAAAATAGTACATACTAACCATATCCACCGTTTATTAAGGTGTGTGTGGGGCGTAGTAAACAAAAATAAACACATACTTACTGTGGTTCAACCATATCAATCAATCAAACTTTATTTATAAAGCACTTAAAAAACACCCAAAGTGCTGAACAGAAGATTAAAACTCAACAGGACATAAAATACTGTATAAAATGACTATATACTATACTTTTACTATATTTAGTACATTATTATAAGTAGGGATAAATAAGTAAAGCATGATTTTGTAAAGAAAACATTTCATCTACAAAATTGAATTATTGTCTGGACCACTGTGACATTTATTCATTCATTTTCTTTTCGGATTATTCCCTTTATTAAATGGGGTCGCCACAGCGGAATGAACCGCCAACTTATCCAGCACGTTTACGCAGCAAATGCCCTTCCAGCTGCAACCCATCACTGGGAAAACTGTGACATTTAATATTTTTGAAATTATTGTTTGTTTATGTAGGCGAGTAAGCAATAATAAACCCAAACATACTGTGATTTTACTATATTATATTTACTACTTTATTATAAGGAGGGTTAAATAATTAAAGCATGATTTTGTAAAGAAACCCTTTTGTCTCTAATATTCAAATGATTATCTGATATGTTTTAAAATGTAATTTTTTATTATCATTAATATTTGTTTATATACAGTTGCTATTTATTTATTTAGCTTGTAGGTGGGTCCGAGATGAAAATGGATTTTTAAACATCAAAACAATGACGTTTAACATAATTATTAGTTTATTTTTCTCATGATTTAAAGGCTACACCCACTAAAATGTCACTCGGTACAATGTCAAACAGATTTTCAGTCATATTTAGACAGAGAATCATTGAAAAATACTGTATTTAAGGATCAGAGTGAAGCTATTTTATACAATGTAGACTTTTAAAGCCACTTCGCAGGGATGATCTGGCAAATAGTCAAAGTTATATAAGAAATGCCATCATTGTGGAATAGTTTATTGTTAATTAATTTATTTAATTGATACTGCCCTTTAATTCACTAAATTTTTACCCATTTGTTTTAATATTTTAAAATAATATAATTACTTTTTATATGTACATACCGTTTCCCAGAGATGGGTTGCGGCTGGAAGGGCATCCACTGCGTAAAATTGTGCTGAATAAGTTGGCGGTTCATTCCGCTGTGGCGACCCCAGATTAATAAAGGGACTAAGCCGACAAGAAAATGAATGTACATACCGTTGAAGTCTGAATTATTAGCCCCCCTGTTTATTTTTCCCCAATTTCTGTTTACCGGAGAGAAGATTTGTTCAACACATTTCTAAACATAATAGATTTAATAACTCATTTCTAATAACTTTATCTTTGACATGATGACAGTAAATAATATTTGACTAGATATTTATCAAGACACTTCTATACAGCTTAAAGAGACATTTAAAGGCTTAACTAGGTTAATTAAGTTAACTAGGCAGGTTAGGGGAATTAGGCAAGTTATTATATAATGATGGTTTGTTCTGTAGACTATCAAAAAAAATATATAGCTTAAGGGGCTAATAATATTGACCTTAAAATGGTGCTTAAAAAATTAAAAACTGCTTTTATTCTAGCCGAAATAAAACAAATAAGATTTTTTTCCAGAAGAAAAAATATCATCGGACATACTGTGAAAATTTCCTTGCTCTGTTAAACATCATTTGGGAAATACTTGAAAAAGAGAAACAAGCACACAGGTAAAGAATGAGTCCAGATTGCGGTTGCATCCTGAGTGTTTATTGTTATTGTCTGGAACCTGCATTTCTGAATGGATGCTGGAAACCCATCATGGTATTTTGCATAGGTCTCTGATGCCCATGTCATACGGATGAAACAGTCGGCACATCATGAAAACCATGCAGAATAGTGAAAGGCACAATCACCATAGATATCATATACACCACTCATTGTTTTTTTTTTTAAATAATAATACTCTATTTGTACTTTGTTACTAAGGTGAACATCTCATCTAATAACAATATGAGGAAAAAATACAAGCATATTTGTTTTTGTTATTTTCTTTTTTCCCAGTTCATGTTTTCACTCAACTCTCCCACAAATCACAAGCCTCCAATGAGGCCTAACGGACAGCATTCTAGTCCCACACCTTAAATAATCATATTGAACACACACACGCACACACAGAGAGAGAGAGAGAGAGAGAGAGAGAGAGAGAAATAACACAGAGTAGTATACGGTGGCCAGCTGTGACGGCATACAGCAGTGGATCAGAGATCAATTCATGTTTATTTATATAGCGCTTTTCACAATGTAGATTGTGTCAAAGCAGCTTGACATAGTTCTAGATCACTGATTTTATGCTCATTACTTGATATTGCCTCATCCACTTCATCCAACATGTAGAAACAATGCAAACTGAAGACAAACTTCCAAGTGGACGATGTTAAAGGGACAGTTCACCCACAAATGATAATTCTGTCATCATTTACTCATCTTCCACTTGTTCTTGTTTCTCTCTTCTGTTGAACACAAAGGAAGACATACTGAAGAATGCTGGAAAAAATAGCCAATGACTTGTGTATATTATATACATATATAAAAATAAGAAAAAGGGTCCACGAGCCAGGTCTCGGACTCAGACGCCCTGATGTAATATATGTTGGCGCACTAACCATTGGGCTATCAGTGCCATTCTTCAGAATATCTTGTTTTGTGTTCAACAGAAGAAAGAAACTCATAAAAGTTTACAAGCACTGTGAGTAAATGATGAGGAAAGCTCATTTTTGGTTGCCCTGTCCTTTTAAGAACCCTTATAAGGCTACAGGGCATTAGATTTTCCTAAAAACGCCACTGACATTCGTGCTGCACTCTCCGTAGTCAATATGATGCAGAAAACAGTCAGTTTCAGATTAAAACGAGGAAATAAAAGCATATTTAGACACACATCGTACTTACATTACTCTGTTAGCTTTAGATAGCCTACTACAATAATAGATTTTGGCAGGTGATAGGAAAGATTACAAGAAGAATCCCTAAAAATGATCAAACATTAAATGACAGGGAGATAATTGAAAAGAAAGTTGCATTAAAAATATCAAATCCTTTCAACACAGGAACAGTGGTATTGACATCATGGCAAATGTTGGTTGGTATAGTAAAATACCCTTGGGGGAAAGTTGGTTTTATATTCGCACATTCAGTCTTTCACGTTAATTTGATTTCTGTAAAGTATTCTTTGCAAATCCCTAAAAGGGAAATCATATTAGCAGTCAATGACTATCAAAGTACATCGTTGTTCACAGTTAATTAAATAGTGTATGCCTAGATGGGATTTCAGACCAAATATTCAAAGTATATTAATTGATAAAGTCTGAATGTGCGACTCTAAAACCATCTTTACCTCAGTTAAAATACCCAGTAGAAATCATGTAGATTTTGGAACAACACACGGATGAAAACAATAAGGTGTGGTTTCAAAATGAGAATAACGCAAACACTGAATTGTAAATAGTTTGCTATTATATACATTTGAATGCAACTATAATTGTACCCCCCCCCCAACTCATGCATGTTGGCATCTTCTCATTCACCAATGCAAACGAAAACAGCATACTGTTAAATACCATGATTCTCCATAAAACGTAAGACAGTGCAAACTTCTCAAAATAAAAGTACAAACAGTCATATAATTCTCTACGTTTCAGCACCATTGTTAGTCTATTCATTACTGAATACACGTGTGTAATAGATCACAAAGTGGTGGACGCAATTCCTATGAATGTGTATTTGCTGACTATCGAGGAAGAGCACGTTATTAGGAGTCAACGTACACATTAGTTTTGAGTGCATGTGTGCTGGGTCTGTCCCAATAGAGACGTTGACCCAGCAGACTCTGACAGACCGACGTCCGAGTACAACGAAGATGTAAATCACAATCATATGATCAATATGTGAGGCGTGGTGAAATGCAAATAAGGAACGGATGCTTTGAGAAATGGCGGTGGTGGGAAACATTGTCGTTCTTTGTCACAGTGATTTCTCACATAAGTGCTGGATGGGGGACAGTTAAGCAGTTTTTTGATACGCTGACATCTATACATCAGTAGACAACCACATGAAGGGCCAATGGTGCAATCTCACAAAACCATTTCAAGAGAAACTGCAGCCTTAAAATCAATGTATTCTGCACATAAAGACAATGCAGTCATACCATACATGTATATTTAAAGGCTTTTTATTTTAATTTTAACTTCAGTTTGAGATTCTTGGCATGTTTTATGAGATTTCCATATCAATAATCCTCCATGAAGCAGAACAAGTCACAACTTTAACTATCCTGCACATTCAGCATGCAATTCTATCTATAGCCTATGCCAAACACTCCTTGTTGATCATGTGACCTGTAAAGTCATTGCACACTGCCCTGATATACACCCATTTTCTAGATCAGGTGTTGACAGAGAGCTGAACTTCAGCTTCACGCCACGTTTAGAGACATGTTGTTGGCATAGAATCAGTACCATCCACGATGGACCTCAGTTTAACGCAAGGCTCTGTTTCGAAATTTAGTAAGCTACATTACTAGGGAAGCTGCCTAGTGAGACTCATGGTAAAAAAACAAAAACAAGGGGGTGTGATGTTAGCATGTTGCTAGGCTAAGGAAGGGCAACTCTGTAGTAGGCATAAATCCATAGTATACTTAAATATTGGGTGAAAACATTTATTTCATTAGAGCTGTCAGATGTCTAGACGGATTTTCCTTTGCGTATTCTAAAAGTTTAGTGTCAAGACGCGTATCTTTTCAAGAAATGTCAGCATCCACATGGAAACAGAAAACTGGGATAATATGGTGTAATATGTATGCCACACCTACAGTTGCAATCAGAATTATTCAACCCCCTTTGATTTTCTTTGTCTTTTTTAAATATTTCCCAAATGATGTTGAACAGATTCAGGAAATTTTCACAGAGTGTCTGATAATATTTTTTTCTTCTGGAGAAAGTCTTATTTGTTTTATTTCGGCTAGAATAAAAGCAGTTTTTAATTTTTAAAACCCATTTTAAGGTCAATATTATTAACCCCTTTAAGCTATTTATTTTTTCCATAGTCTACAGAACAAACCATTATTATACAATAACTTGCCTAATTACCCTAACCTGCCTAGTTAACTTAATTAACCTAGTTAAGCCTTTAAATGTCACTTTAAGCTGTATAAAAGTGTCTTGAAAAATATCTAGTCAAATATTATTTACTGTCATCATGACAAAGATAAAATAAATCAGTTATTAGAGATGAGTTATTAAAACTATTGACCTTATTCTAAAATGCGGAAGTGCGCTCGTTTTTGCGATTGTTTTAGAACTTCCGATTCAGTTGCCTATGGGAGAAATGACTAGGAATAATAAACGGCTGAAAATGGTCAAACTACTCGCTCTACAAACAAGTGTTTGCATGACTATACAGACAAAATAGCATAATATAATAAGAAAACCTCAGTTTGCAACATCAAGCAGCAGAACGAGCTGTTTTTAACGTCTAAAAATGAATTGAAGTTAATGAGAGCGGAAGTCTCGAGCCAAAACGATTCAAATGGCTGCACCCGCTCGTACGCAGAGAATAAGGTGAATTATCTTTAGAAATGTGTTGAAAAAATCTTCTCGCGTTAAACAGAAATTGGGGAAAAAAATAAACAGGGGGGCTAATAAATCAGGGGGTTGAATAATTCTGATTGCAACTGTATATGTGGTGCTGTAAACAAACATGGACAGAACCGCAGGATACACAATCACAAAAGAATGCAGCATGTGAACACAGCTCTATTACAAACACAGCTCTGTAATCCACCACTGTTGTTTTTACGATTGTTACATCCGAGAATCTTCCTTCATCATGTGGTACTATGATGTCATCTTACCAAAAAGTGGATGACTACGCAAGAGGTGGTGTTTTAAGATTTTTCCACTCTGTTATCTGTTATAAAAGGTTTTTTTCAGGGCATTGACAACGCTAATGTTGTGTGGATGAATGACTGAAACAATAAAAAAAACTTGTTGCTCTGTGAACAAGGCCTTTCCCAGTCTAGCTCACTAGGTTTTGAAACAGATAACATCAAAAAGCAATTAAATGTCTGAATGACTTTTGAAAGTTAGCACCTTTATATTCAAAACCAGGCATCAACGTCTACTCTGAAACGACCTCTTTACAAGTATATCCCTTCTGGATTCGTCTTCATCTGTAAACTCTCACGCCTTTTTATTCAAGTTCTTGCTCCCACATTTATTCACATACTTTTCATTCTTGTTGTTTTCAAGTCAACTTTCCATTTTACTAGCTACAAATATATAGTAATATTCCTATAAAGCATTCAGTTACTGGCTCTTTTTTTTCGCATTTTGTGAACCTAATTGACATGTCGTTGAACAGCGCCAATTCAAGTGTCGTACATTTAGAGGGATGTTGTTTGTAACAATGCAGAGTTTACATATGTTCTTTTCAGCTATTTTCCCAGACTAGGGAACTGAATTAGGTGTTACAAACACACACAGGAGGTACATGGGTGGAATTATATGGATGATCTTCAACGGAGTAATTGTGCTTGGTGGTGAGCTGTTAGATTAGATTGGGAAGAGGAAAAAGATCAGCGGTACTCAATCCTGCTTCTGGTGGGACAGTGTCCTGCAGATTTGATCTCCAACCAACACACCATTGTCTAGAAGTTTGTGGTAAGTCCTAAGACCTTGATCAGCTGGTTCAGGTGTGTGAAGTTAAGGCAGGAGCAAAGCTTTGCAGGACAGTGGCCCTTTATGAGCAGTTTTGAGCACCCCTAAAACAGATAAATGGGCTTGTGCTTAAGGACAAGCTTGATTAACAGGAAACTGAATAAGATATTTGACAAAAAAACAAACGATAAATGCAAGAGGAGGACTTTAAAAGACAGCTGAGAAGGTAGGGGTTTCATTGGAAAATGTGTAAAAATGCCCTCCATGTAAACTTTGATGCCTCAGTGGCAGATGTTGCGCTGGCACGGCTGGTGCAGGAAGGAGTTGCGGGGATGGGTTGCGCGCCGTTGGACCTGCTCACGCACGCGGTTTTGGCGCTGCATGCGATTGCGTGCCAGGTGGCGACGCTCAGTGCGGGCTTTGGCCCTCTGGACCCTGGAGACCTGGGTGACTTTAGCTAGGGCACTGGCCTGTGCGGCTGCTCCCCGGGTCACCCGTGTGGGTAAACTGCTCCTGGTCACAGCGGGCAATGCTGATTCAGACATCCTGCTGGAACAGGGCAGATAGGAGAAGGAAAGGGATATATATAAAACAGATATAACATGCTGGACCTGATACAACTTAATCAAAATTACATTTAGCATTTTGTCTATTCCATGGGTTTCCAGTGCTGCTCCTGGAGGGCCAAAGAGTTTCATTTCAGTACTCCTGAGGAGCTAAACCAGGGATGGGCACACTTGATACTGAAGGGTCAGTGTTTTGCAGAGTCTAGCTCCAACCCTAATCAAACAAACCTACCTGTAGCTTTCTAGTGATCTTAGGCCCCGTTTACACTAATGCGTTTTCGTTTTAAACGGCGTTTAGATCAAAAACAATCCGCGTTCACACTAGCGTTTCATCAAGCGTTTCTAAACATATCTCCGTCCACACTACTCCACCAAAAACGTATATCACGTGACCATTCGCACACTCTGGGCATGCACGTCCAAGTATAAACAGGAAGCGTGTGTCTCGCTCGGCATTTGGTTATTGTTAGTCAACAAACACTGGTTGAACGATGAACGCAAGCGATTAGCGAGTGCTCGAACTATAGCTTGCCTCTTGCGAATATAAGCAGCTGCTGTAGTAAAAAAGGCAGAGTTTAACTGCACAATGGCGCCTAAAATGGACAATAGTGCAAACAACGCTCCCATTTCTGTGTCCATGTTGTTGTTTACAGTGAAGGCTGGTCTGCAGTCTTCCGGTAGCATTATAGTCATGTGATAGGGGCTTGACAAGTAAAGGAAGGATACGCAATGATCCAAAAGCCCCAATCAGGTAACGAATCTCAGCAGCCCCGCCTCTGTTTTCAGATGTCTCCGTTTTCCCTCATCCACACTGAGATGGAGCAGCAGCGTTTTAGAATGAAAACCACCTCTCCAGCGTTTTCAAAACGCTCCGTTTTTTGGGCTCGAAAACTCCGGCGTAGTGTGGACGGATGGCGTAACCGTAGCAAAACTTAGGTGTTTTAAAACGAAAACGCATTAGTGTAAACAGGGCTTTAAAGACACTGATTAGGTTTTTTAGGTGTGTTTAATTAGTGTTCAAACAAAGCTCCACCCTCCAGGACCGAGTGTGCCCAAACTCTGCAGGACAGCGGTTCTCCGGGAGTTAATTTTTAAAAGTATTTTTAGTTAAAAACGCGTGATCTTTGTGAAATTGGGAATGTTGGTGTGGGGCATTTTTAGGGGCCAGTATATCAATTGCTAAAAACCACCCACCAGGTGATTATAATATGCAAATTTCTTATGAAATGTATTTGCTAGGCCATGAACAGGCAAGTCTGGCCCCTTGAGACTCACCTTCCTGCAGAGCTTATCTTTAACCCTGTACTATCTATCTAGCTTTTTAGTAATCCTGCAGACTTTGAGTAGCTACATCAAAAGAGTTTGATTAGGTCTAGACACAAGGTTCAAAATCTTAATCACCATATATATTCTGCTTTTCGTTTTGCTCTTTTCAATTGGTGTTAAGTTGCATTTTGAGTTTATAATAAATTTTAAAATCTCTTCGCTGTCAAGCACCAACTGCTGCATCATTATACCCCCACGAGAAGATCTTGTGACCAAAAGATCAGAAAAGATTGTGGCTGTTTCTTAATCGTGTTATAATTATAATAAACTTGAACTTGCATTTTCACTGATCCAGTCACAAGTTGTCATCTGAGACAAATTACCATACTTTCAAATGTGACCTCTGTGATGACTTGTGGTTGGATTTGGTCAAGATTCTTTCCCCATTTTGACATGCTCTACATCAGTTTGGCGAGACTGCTCAGTGTGACACATAAATGACTGAAGCCATTGTGGCTGTTTGAATTCTTGTGACCACATGAGCATTGCCACTTTTAAAGCCTTTTTTCATGCTTTCTACTACATCTGGCAGTGGACAATCTCAGAACATTTAGACCTGTATTTAGCATTGTCCACTTCTGATGATGTTGATTAAATAATATTTAATGCCAGTCATAATCAAATTTAATACCAGGTACAAACAGGGCTTTTTTTAGTCGACAGGATTGCTGGAAATGTGTTGTATTGCTACTACAATACAGTGTCAGAAATAATAAAAATCCCAGTCTCACTGCAGTTCATTAAATAGTTTCAAAATATCATTTATCAACTTAAAATTCACAAACACAAATTTTCTCTCTTTTTTTGTGTTCTTTAACATGACCATTAACTAATGTATTTCAGTAGGTATAGATATCAATAGGTACTGATATTTATTGTATAGTGTATGCAGTATCTTTTGTACTAACATATTCTCACTCCTGATGGTCAAAACTATTTTGTTTACACTACACTGCGCATGAAACCTAGCTCCTAGCACTAATCCCAACCATTTGTCGATAAAAAACATAGGTACAAGGGAGGTACAAGAACAGTTTTCTGAAGGGTGTCCCAGACCAGATGCGCCGCTCGGCAATGCGTCATTTTGCACCACACAGCGCCTGAATTTTAGAATTGTAAACATAGAATTATATCAGGGCATGCACACTGGAGCCGCAAGTCGGCGGCTGTCTGCGGCGCCCAGACTCTATGACTCGGTACACTGTTCATATTTCTGCTGTGCCAACCGAGCGCCATCTGAATAGTTTCATTTTAAATAGCATGCGAATGTGTGCGTCTGGTGGGCGATACTTCCAACTGTCATATGCATGCTGCGTTGCAGCGCATCCGGTGTGCGACCTGCTTGAGGCAGAATCATTGTTTTCTGAGAGTAGATGCAATTGCCATCAGATCCCAATGTTTGCACCATTATTATAAATATTACCGCCTGAAAAGTGCATTACGTCAGTTTTGGTAGTCAAATTCTAATGGCACCCTGTGTGTCCCTGTAACTGATCATGTCATGCTAATATGTGGGAGTTTCTTTTTGAATCAATGTCAGCAAGCAGAAAGTGAATCGTTTTCATCTATTAAAACCTCACATATCCCTCTTGTTTGTCCCATAAAGACAATTTCCTTTAGAGAATTTAGAACGCAACAGGACTTGTTTGTCTGCTTCATATGGTCAGTTTTTGCAAGAAATACACATGACTACCTTTATTTGCCTGCTGTTTAATTTATGTTGTTCATAAGTAGGTAGGTTTAGGATAGTTGTAGGGTTAGGTGCTCTAAAATATTTCAGAAAATGTGTTCATGAGGAGTCAGGAGATACGAAAGAGACTGCCAACTGAAATACAATAGGTTTAAAATCTTGAGGAAATTCCTACTGAAATACTATAGGTTAAAATCATCTTGAGGAACACAAAACAATGCCTATTAAAATGCTATAGGTGAAACGATGTGTTCTGGAACATGGAAAAATGGGGGAAATTCCTGTCAGTGAACACAAATCGATACATTAAATTTCATGACTACATAACAATCTGCTGTGGTGAAGGTAAGTTTTACCTGATACTGCCAGCCAGACTGGTGGCGCTCTCCTCAACGGCAGGGAGAGGGCCGGGCGAGACGTACACGGACATGCTGGGATGCTCTATGAGGAGGTCCTCCATGGGACTAGCTTCCGCCGTGGCTCCCTCTGCAGTAAAACAGGGTGGAGGGGTGACAAACCAGCTCTCATCCATGCTGCAGTCACTACAGGAGCACGAGCCTCGCTCGCTTAACAACACATTCACTTCTACTGATTCAAGGTGGGAGAAGGAAGCGGGGTCAGGAACAGAGCAAGTGGACAGAGGAGGTGTGGCCTGTGTCCTGCCTGCTCTAGTCCTGCGGTTTTTGCAGGTAGGAGATGCGTGACATTCAGAGCGGGGACGGGCACAGGCTACTGATGCTGCCTCTGGCCCGTCCTCGCCTTCAGTCAAGTAGGAAGAGATAGAAGACAGAATAGAGTGTGTTTCCAGAGAATGAAAGGTTTGGTTGAAGCCATGCGTTGGGTATCATGAGCACACATACCAGTAAAAAGGAATCATTCAAATATGGAGAAATGAGAAGGGATACAGAAACAACAGAAAAACATAGAAGACAGGAATACTGTCATTAGTTTCTTATAACCCTTTTTAAATATCTAATAACCATGTGCTACTATATACTACTAAAGTCTCAATAACTGTGTTCCAAAACCTAGTGAGAGGCCTAGCTGAGCTACCTTTCAAGGGCAAAGTGTGTGATGTATAGTAATGGCTCATTTCCATTGAATAGTATGGTTCACTTCTGTACAGTACACAAATATTTCTGTTTCTGCGGGCAAAAGTTGGTTGAATGATACTAAAATATTGAACTGTAGTTTTGGGGACCCTTTGAGTACAGCACCTAAAAGGTGGAGCTACGCTCACTTCTGAATGCTATTGGATTACAGGGAATCATCACTTGTGCATGCAAGAGGCCAAGGGAACAACAACACAGGGTACAGCCATGAACTGTGCTCAAACACAGCTCAACAAAAGGTTGACTCTTTTTTTTTTTTGGAAAAAACAGACAGATGACAAGAAGCAAGAACAGGGTCTGCCATGTGTCTTCTATTGTTGTTTATTTGGCCGTGCACGCCACATCCTAAAGCATGTGGTATGTGTAAGGCACACTGCTATTTGCAGTTTTGCTATGTGTCTGCAATTGAAAAAGCAAAACTTGAGTATGCAAATGACGCGTTATGTGAATGATCTCTACAGCATTCTTCTCTGAGTGGGAATGACGTTGATTGCAACCTTCTTACATACACCACACCTATAGTATTACTGGCAGTGGAAACGTCTGATCAGGGTAACTAAACGAAAATGAGCTATAATAGTCTGCAGGCCCAGTTTGACCCTTTTTATAGACTGTAATGTCATATTTTATCAACACTTTAAATATGAGGGTTTTTTTCTGTTTTAACAATTTTTAACTAAAACTTTTAGTAGATTCTGGTTGTTCACCTACACAAACACAGCATTTTGGGGGTTTGCAACATGCAGCAAACTTGAAAAATGGACTGTCATTGTCTCCATATCAACAATAAAATGTGATTTTTGTCATGCACATACTATAATAATAATGCTGCCACCTACTGCCCTGGCATACACAATACAGTACAATAAGTGTTCAGCCATTGTCATGAGTATGTGTCTTCTGTATACATGGAACTTTTTAAAAAACTACAAAATTTTTTTTACTACATTACATCATGCCTAAACCTAATTTTACTATTGAGGCAAATGGGAATGGAAAAATAATTCACCCCTTTCACCACTATAGAAATGTAGAAAAGAACCCTGGACATGTGCAAAGAACCCATTAACAATATTCGCTCAGCCATTGGTGACAGGAGGGTAAACCTTTTAAAAAAGAAAAGAACCTCCTGTTTTCACGCCATCTTAATTATGCTCTATGTATGTAACCATGCTAACGGTGTCACCTAAGCCGTTTCTCTGTATGACCACTGATCTGAATTGGAAAATGCTAATTTTGTCAATGTTGGTCATTTGGCTAATGTATACCAAAGCACTTGAATTTATTATTAACTGCAGTCTGGCACAAGTCAACAGTTGTTCAATACAGGTGCATATATGTTTATTTTAGTATTTATATTTACATCCTCAAAGTATGTTTGTGTCTTATATTTGCACATGTTTAGCTTAACAACATGCTAATGTTGTAAGTGATACAACAATGTTAGCCTTTGACCTCTCTTGTGCACTTTACATGAGGGCTATTTGTGTGGTCTGCGTAAGTGTCTGTTGAAACATTTGCTGGCAATGAAAGGCATTTCAGATCAGGAGCCTGTACATGAACCCAGATTAGCTGGATAGCGAGTTAAGTTTCAGTTTAGTTTGCACCAATCTGGTTTTAAGTAACATGAAGGCAGCTCGATTATAATCATTCTTTGCCATAGTATTGCGGAGCAGCTCATGGTACCTAAAACCCAGAATTGGTGCCAACTAAACTCAAACTTAACTGGCTGGCCAGCTAATCTGGATCATGGTACAGGCCCCAGGTTTCATAGTGGTTATGTTGATGTTTTCCTAAGATAGATGTCTATATAGACAAATAAGTGTTGCAGTACACTAGGTTTTGGAACCATGCTAATGCTTACTAGATTCACACACACACACACACATATATATATATATTAATCCAGTACACACAATAGACTGCTACATTATAACCACAAACTTGAAATTTCAGTACTTATAATTTTCACATTGTCTTTAACTCTTTCCCCGCTATTGATTATCAATTATGAGTAAATGCTTCCCCACTGAGTTTACGGCAATCTGGGGTTTAGGGATATTATAGTAAGAAAAGCCCTAGCAGATGTCCTGATTGAGTTACAGTACTTCTGGGTCTTTTGGGAGTAAAATATAAGACCATGAGAGAAAGTGTAGATCAGATCACATGTAAAAATAAGAGTTATACAACTTTGCTCTGACTAGACAATCTGGATGAAGGTGTATATATATGTGTGCTTATATACCTATATTTATGAGTAGGCATGGGACGATAACTGTTTTCAAGGTATACCGGGGTTTGGAAAAGTCAAGGTTTTAAAAGCGTCAAAATTTCTGCAATACCATTCCTAAGGTATGTGTACTATTTTTTATTTACTTTTTTGTTTGTTTTTTAGGACAACAGTGTCTCTAGCAGAAAAGATATCCAAAGATGCTGTTTTAAATTGTAAAAGAAAATCCGTTTTTGAAACTAATGAAGACAGCAGAAGTCTATAATTCATTTGAATGATTTAGCCTGACATGTTTACTGTTCAAAAATATTATAAATGTTTCTTAAATATATATATTGTGTTTAAAAGAGAATTTTTTTTGTTTTTTACCCAGACATTGACAGTTTAGAGCAGTAATCACAATACCGCGAAACCGTGATATTTTTATCCAAGGTTATCATACCGTCAGAATCTTATACCAGCCCATGCCTATTTATGAGTATTAGGGGTGTAACGGTTCACAAAAATCACGGTTTGGTTCGATACAGTGGTGTCGCAGTTTTCGATACAGCAAAAAAAGAAAAAAACAGAGGATTTCTCTGATTGAAATCTTTTTAATGTATTTAAACTAACATAATTAAAGCATGATCTCTCTTCTTTATTTATTTTTTTTACTTTGAACAGTGATATAAAGCTATACTTCTGGGGTTCCTGCTTAGCAGCAATAAAACAATCAAAATTAAAAAGCTGCTTATATAAATAAATGTTATATTTTAGTAGTTAAACAAATAAAAAGAAAGAAACAGTTTAGTTTTTATGTGGAACTCCATTTCAATCAATATTTAAGTATTTTTTTATTTTCAGAAAGTGTCCACCTTTTCTTCAGACAGCACAGATCTGCTTGATTTGACTGTCACCTGCCATTTCAGTGGATCTGAACGCAGGAATTATTCTGACTGAAATGGGCTTATGAAGGAATAATGTAACGGGGCTCTATTACATTTAACATTTTCTTATAACCCGAAATTTCCACTATCGATTAAGGTCTCATATCTACAGCTATAAATGTTCCGATCGCCTGTCTGAATGCTGGCGATAGTTGCATGTAGTGCGCGTGTCTAGTTTTTGTCTAATTCCAGTCAGTGATTCTGTGATGTCATTAGCTGTGTTTCCATCCAGCTATTTTTATGCGCATTTTGGAGATGCGCATAAAAAAAACGATTGATGTAAACGCCATGATGCACATAAATTTTTGAAAATGCGCATAAAAAAACGTGCATAACTGAGTAAGATAAACTTTTTATTCGATAAGAAAAGATGCGCATAAACTACGATGGAAACAGTTTTACCGCACAAATTCCAGTGTGCGCGTTAAAACAAGGTCATGTGATTTTGTTATGAGATCATGTGATGATGAAAATGTGTGTAAATGGAAAAACCAGCAGGCTGAGCACACTGTAAAACATCTGAAATGTTGTTTTGGTCATTCTAAAACGCCTCACTGTTTCAGTATTAGTGTTATTATATTATTAATGACCTCCAGAATCAAGAGCGTCTGTGCTCCGCGTCTGACACCTTCAAACACCACCTGTGTGTCAGGATTGCCTTCCGAGGTGCACGTCATTTATTAGATGAAGAAAAGATTGATGCAGCTTCTCCTACCACAGCAAATTCAGTTTTTACTGTTGATATTTGGCGCCAGTTAATCAGGAAGTGACGATTTGGTTTGCTTTGATTCGTTGGATGGAATCTCTCCTTTATACACTTGTTTTATGCGATAATCCAGTTTTTGCATGAAGTTCATTCGCAGTTTTGGATGAAAACATAGTGTTTTTTTATCCACCATCACCCTTATAACTTACAGGGAAGCCAAAGTGCTCCCAAACGCCAGACCCGCTGTTGGTTATAGGAGGATTACATTCATGTTACTAGTCATTTTGCGAGCTAGTGCAGTGTGTCCCTGACTGGAGTAGTGTTTGGAGGTGGGCGGAGAAGGCAGCATGTTGCCTGTCACATCATTTTGGATGCCTTGTTGAGCGTTTCACTGAAAACATTATATTTTGTACACTTATTCTCTTTTATCTTTTTAGATATTTGTCTGAATCGTTCGGTTTGTAATGCGTACTGAACCGAAAGTCTCGTACCGAACAATTCAATACGAATATGCGTATCGTCACTCCCTTAATGAGTATGTGTATTATATGCTATATGTCCTGAAAATTAAAAAGATAAACATCTTGAAAAAGGTTTTTGTCAAAAATGTGTTTTGATGAGACCAATACCTGCATTCAAGAGGTGATAAAACATGAAGATTGAACAAAATTAGTTTTTGCTTAAAAGCAGAGGCTTGGTTCTTTATTGTGATATATAATATGCTCATATGTTCCTAGCAGAAATTTTTCTGAGGGTGGTCAAATATAGGTGAAAATCCTCAAAAATGCTGCTGGTGGCTGGCAACTTTTTATTTTGTTAAATGCTTGACGGGGAAAGAGTTCATTTGTGACCTGTATAAATGCAGGTCAGTGAGAGAGAGTTTTGGGTGTGTTTGTAGGACACTCACCGGGCAGGTTGACCAGGAGCCATCCCTCTTCATCAGCCTCGGTCACGCAGGGCTTTGGTCCCTTCAGCTCTGGAGTGACGTCGTCCACACTGCCGAAGAACAGACTGCTGAGCGCCTGGAACATGGCTGACGGAGGACACGGTTTCCTGAGAGATAGAAGCTGCCGGATAGAAGTAAAACTGCTGTTGTGTTGATTTGAGTCTGTAATGCTGCTGTTGTGTCAGTGCTGTGACGGATGGCAGGTTTATCACAGGTGTATTGGCCTTTTGTTGTTGGAGTTCAGAGAAGGCGCAGTACAATATAAGGTCTCACTTGGTTGTGGTGCAAAGATCTACAAATGACAAAGACGAGAAAAAGAAGAGCAGAACTGGTCAGGAAAACTGAATTATAAACAATTTGGAGTGAAATCTCAAATTAGAAAAAGAGTTTGAATGTTGAACTGAATGTTCGAACACATTAATTAGGTTAACTAATCATTTTTACAAACTTAAGTGGACTGAACATAAAACAATGAAGTTGTCCCCCCGAAAAAACTTTAGGATTAAGAGGATTGGACTTTAGGATTGTGCTGTTTCAACTCATTTTTAATAAGCAGTTTGAAGAAGCAAGTAATTTCTTGAGTCTATCTATCTATCTATCTGTCTGTCTGTCTGTCTGTATATATATCTATCTGTCTGTCTGTCTGTCTGTATATCTATCTATCTGTCTGTCTGTATATCAATCTATCTATCTATCTGTCTGTATATCTATCTATCTGTCTGTATATCTATCTATCTATCTATCTGTCCGTCCGTCCGTCCGTCCGTCCGTCCGTCCGTCCGTCCATCCATCCATCCATCCATCCATCCATCCATCCATCCATCCATCCATCCATCTATCTATCTATCGATCTATCTCTGTCTGTCTATCTATCTGTCTCTATTTATCTATCTGTCTATCTGTCTGTCTGTCTGTCTATTTATCTATCTATCTATCTATCTATCTATCTATCTATCTATCTATCTATCGATCTATCTCTGTCTATCTATCTGTCTCTATCTATTTATCTATCTATCTATCTGTCTGTCTGTCTGTCTGTCTATTTATCTATCTATCTATCTATCTATCTATCTATCTATCTATCTATCTATCTATCTATCTATCTATCTATCTATCTATCTGTCCGTCCGTCCATCCATCCGTCTGTCTGTCTGTCTATCTATTTGTCTGTCTGTCTATCTATCTATCTCTGTCTGTCTCTGTCTATCTATCTATCTATCTATCTATCTATCTATCTATCTAT
>CAIGQZ010032598.1:5964037-5988037 GCA_903798205.1 Danio tinwini
TATATTTTTATCTGTATATTGTCCTAAAAACATTTAAAAACAAGGTGCTTCAGACGTTCATCAAGACGACGACAAGGTTCATTTGAGCCCAGATCGAACAGGGCTCGTTATTATATGTCATTATATGTATATATAATCCCTCGGCTGTGTATGAAAACATGGCGGCTCCTTTGTTTTCATTCTGGCTTGTTGCGTGAGCTCGTGACGTATCTCTGTAAACCAATAGTGTTCAGCTGCATGTCTAGCTCAGTCTTTGGGACCCTTTTGGTACCCTTTCTTGTGTTTGGTACCCTTTCGAAAGGGTGCCGAAAAAGTGGTTCGGTTCGGTATTCGGTATGACCCGTACCCTACCAGTCAGTGGAAACGAGCCATTATGAACATATTAACTGTTCATTAGTAGTTATAACGTATGATCTCATTCTGCATCCCCAATCCTACTCAATACATAAACCCAACGTCTGCATCACTAACTATTAATAAGCAGCTAATTAGTAGTTTATTAAGCTAGTAGTGTTAGTTAATAGGTTGTTAATACAGTAAATTGTGACCTAAACTAAAGGGTTACCAACCAGTGCTTTTTCTCTCTCCCAGACCGGCGACATGCAGTCGTTCCGCAGTGCTTCCCTCTGGATGACTTTGGCACAAAAGAAGGCGACTCTCTGGTGCCCAAATATCCCTCCATGCTTGTGTGGAGCTCCAGTGCTCTGCCATTCCCTGGGGTCTCCTCCAGCGTGTCCTGCCCCCCCACACCCCTGGACCTGAGCTCTCCGTCCAGCAGCAGCAGTGGAGAGGAGGATGACTGCCGCACCTCTGACCCGCCCAGTCCAGACCCCAGCGACCGCTTCCAGTGCGCACACTGCGGGAAGAGCTGCAGCAGCCTGTCCGCTCTGTCCCGTCACAAGCTCACACAGTGCAGCCCACAAGACGGCATCAGCAGAGCTACCAACTCCAGGGCCGCCTTCCACTGCAAACACTGTCCCAAAGAGTACAACAGCCTGGGTGCGCTGAAGATGCACATCCGCTCGCACACACTGCCCTGCGTGTGCAGCACCTGCGGGAAGGCCTTCTCCAGACCATGGCTGCTACGGGGACACATCCGCACACACACCGGTGAGTTACACCAGTGTTTCTCAACCATGTTCCTGGAGGATCGCCAGCTCTGCACATTGTCCATGTCTCCTTAGGCATTCAGATCATCAGCTCGGAGACTGAAACACCTGGGCTGCGTCTGAAATTGCATGCTTGCAATGTATATAATATATTCTAAACAGTGTACATGCCGAGTAGTATGTCTGAATTCACAGTATTCGGATGATCTTTACTTTTGGCGAGATTCTGAAGTGTGCTGACGATACACTATCCCACAATGCCGAATTTATGAATGGGAGTGAAGCGACGCTGTGTCTTTAATATAATGTAATTACCCCAGGGGTCGCAATCCAATAGAACTAGTAACTATAAGCTACTATAGTAACTATATAGTATATAGTAACTATAAACGACTGATAAAATATGGTAATTCTTATGGTTTAATAAAAAATAAATAGTTTTTTGGAAATCACCAGGTGACCCCCTCTTCATGGTCCCGCGACCCCTCAGGGGGTCCCGACCCCCACTTTGAGAACCACTGCCCTAGACAATCCTAATCCAGCTCATATATATATACTTTCAAGTTCAGGAGAGAAGCATAAAGCCGACCGCTCATGTCTTCACATTGTTTTACATACATTGCTCAGCAACGTGTACACCTCTAAATGGTGTTGAAAGAGTCACATACTGTATTTATAAGGTATAATTCACCCAAAAAATGTCATTTCTGTTTGCATGTAGTAATGTATTTGCGGCAGCGTGAACACACATGACGTGAGCTGACCGTGAGCGGTTACCACAGAGAGGGTGGGTGCGCGCCTGTGAATGATGCCTACCTTAGTGAACAGAACTTGCATACAGTAGGCTGTGAATAACATGTAATAAAGTTGTAAATAGCATTCAGTTTGTGGCACAGAGCGATCGTTTGGGAGCTGCACGGTAAATATGAACCGCACAGTCAAAATGAAACCTAAAGCACGCACTTCATTCAAATAATCATATCGTATTTTAGAGTTATGATTATGACAAGCATATAATATGTTTGTCTTTTATATCGAACACAGAGTGTTTTGCATGAGAATAAATGTTTAACAGTGTCAGTATAACTACTCTAGCCTATATAATGTTGAGGGAATCTGATAATCTGACAAGTGTCAGATTTTACCAGTAGAAAAAATGGACTAATAACGTTTTCAATGACAAATTGCAAGCACATGTCTCAAACACAATACTTCAACATCAGAATTATGAATAGTTGTATTCTGAAATAACAATAATAATAATAGGCTACTCATATTAACCTTTATTTTACATCCACAGAATCATGAGAAAATCGTGATCTTTTATTTTAAGGAAAAAAATCGCGATTCTCATTTTAGCCAGAATCGTGCAGCCCTCTACTGTAAAGACACTAGATTAGATTTTTCTGTATATTTTTTAGAGATGCTAATGGTTTAATCTAATAGAGTCGGGAACTATAACGTCAATTTTTATGCAAAAACCCGGAAGCGAGTTAGCGTTTTAGCAGTTCTGGTTCAGAACTCTTTTTCAATGGGATTTCAGTTAAATCGCTTAAATAAGGTTCGTGGCTAACACAAACTCAAGATACTTTCACGTTTTATTCTACGACATAAAACACATCAGGTACAGCACACTCTTGATTTATTTAAATTGTTTACGCTTCGTTAAAAAACCAGTCGCTATCAAGTTGCTAAATGAGACTACAGGCGGTGTCGGAGACGATGTACGTCATCAAGCTGAACTGTCTGGAACGCAGCCCACTTGCATTGGGCATTTGGATTTGTCTGTGATTAAAGTATTTTCACGAATAGTATTTTATAGTTTGTAGTATTTTTCTAATTGGGAATTCATATTGTGTGTAGATAATGCCTTCACTTGTAGAGACCGTCAAGACAGATTTGTTGATCAATAATTTTAATTACACAATATTATGTGGATACTGCTTACTAGTGCAGCTTGTGTCTTTCCTGCTGTCAGTAATGCAAACGTGTGAATAAATGTGTAAAAATACAGACATATTAACCGTCATTTTAACGTGATCAATTGATTTTTCGTCATTTTTTTTCTTCATCTGAACACATTTAACTCTGTCATAACTGCAGTATTGACTCTCCTCCTTAAAATCTATAGCATATGTGACAGTATGGGCTGCTTTTCGCTGTACTTTGTGGCAAAAAAGAATATTGAATGTTACTCTGTGTCCATGATGGAACGTGCAGGCATATAGACTTGTCCCTCACACTTAATTTCTATCATCTCTTACTAAGGTAAGCGGGCTGTACGCACGCGAGCGATACACTTATTTAAACATGTCTTATGATAATACTATGTAGGCATATTTATACATACAGTTTTAAAACTTTTATGACAACCGTAAAGCAAAACAAAATGTATTTCCCACGTAAAAACTATCCAAAAGGTACATAGGTCTATGTGCTTTCGCGTATTTATAATATATAGCGTGGATTATAATATAATAATATAATAAACCGAGAGAGTCATGGACCATACTTCTAAAAATAAGCTTGAAAAGTTGTCTGTAGCTGACGTCACAGGCGAAGGCCCTGAAGGCTCTGTAGTCCGTTCATAGACTAATGTTAGCTTTTTAGTTCTTGTGTTTGCATTTAAGATCCAAAAGTGCTAAAAGATTTTTTGTGTGCCAAAAATCGTGTGAGGATTATCCGGTTGGGCAAAATGTGTAAGTGTAATGAACTGTGTTTGAACACAGAGATTATTATTTGCAGCCTATGGTAAAATACTATAGGGATTTTATCAAGGGAACCAGTTTTATACTAGCAGCTGATTAGCTTACAAGATGACGTCATAGTTCCTCCACTCTATTCAGTGATTTCTGCTTATCTAAGCTAAAAGTGCCCCTCACACACCCAGAGATTGGCTGAATGTATTCAAAAATGATCAAACTGTTTAGCTTTTTAAAGTGGAGTGATCTTTAAACAGCTAGTTTTTCCCCTGGGATGCACTAGCAACCACCCTGAGCACTATTTGGGGTTTTCATGCATAATCCTGTTGTATTTGTACCCACCGTCTGTGTGTATACTAAAACACGTTTCTTTATCTGTGTTTGAAGGTGAGCGTCCGTTCTCCTGCCCTCACTGTAACCGTGCATTCGCTGACCGCTCAAACCTGCGGGCTCACCTGCAGACCCACTCTGAGGTGAAGAAGTATCAGTGTGGCTCGTGCTCTCGGACCTTCAGCCGCATGTCCCTCCTGCACAAGCACACACTGTCCGGCTGCTGTCCGGCGCTCTAGAGGACACACACTGCCTCAGGGACTGAATGAACTGTGTGCAACCACAAAGTGCCTTTCTTTATTCCATAAGCCAAAGGAGAGATGTTACTTTTCTGCTGGTTTTACCAAAGTCCCTTTTAGGGAGAGTCTGATCACGTGCCAGCCATATTTGCAACGTTCAATTCATCCAAGACCAAAATCCTAAATCCAAAATCCTGAAAACTGCTTGCTGAACTCTCAATTAAATTACATACACAACAAAATCTAAAGGGACCTGCCTATTAAGGCTGATTTATACTTCTGCGTCAAACGCACGCATATGCTCTGGCACAGCCTACATGTGGTCGCATAGCCCTCGTCGTAACCGTCAGCGATGCTGACGCGCACCTCTCAAAAAATGTAACAACACGTCGCAACGACAGGTAGCGCAAGCTCTGTGATTGGTCGACTTGGTAGCGCTGACAAGTGTGGTCAGGACCCAGAGGTGTCCTTTGGAGCAAGTATTTACAAGTGTGGAGTCCCATAAAGGAGCTCCAGTTGGAGACTGTTGTTTTGTGTTTACCTTATGGTTAAAGTTGTTGCACGTCCGCTGGTTCCCACCTCAAAATGAGCGAATTTGAGCCACTTGTACATTAAGGAAGTGTTCAGAAAAACAAAACACCAGCAAAGAAACTCGACACAGAGAAACATAAACACCTACTGCCAGCTAGCGTTTCGGAAATGTTATTGCAGAGCAACACAAACAACACGCAGAGGTATAAATACACGGCTACGCACAAGGCATGCGCCGTGGGTCATGCCGATCACTCGACACAGAAGTATAAACCAGGCTTTACTGTTATTGCTTTAGACTTAGGCCGTACTCACACTATGTACAGTTGCCTCTCTGAGCGCTCTCGCTCAGCACAGTGGAGATTTCTTTAGTTATATCGTTTAAGTGGTTTGATATGCGGTGACACACAGTCTAATATTTCACTGAACAGATCAGCCACTTTTCATAAACAATCATAAAGTCCTCGTGCTGCAGGAATTAGGAAGTTTGCTGAAGCTGCAGCTGTGGTGCAGTGAGGGGTTTGCGTCTTTAATAATCTACAACAGTTTGCGTTCATTAAACAGAACAAATAATTAATCCATATCAAGTCTCTTAAAATTCACGTCTCGCTTTCAGTTTCGGGCAGCCCAAGTGGACTGCGCTCAGGCCCACCTTATCCAACCGGGCCAGGGCCGCCCAAGTGAACAGTGCCTGAGCCCGATTCAGAGCACTCACACTTCTCAAACGATCTTGGAAACGGGCCTGGGCACGGTTCGGATTGCATAGTGTGAGTACGCCCTTAATCACATTTAAAACACATAGTTTCCAGTTTGGTCCAGCTACTGTGTGCGCGCAACGATTGGCAAAAGGCTAATCTCCCTTACGGCTGTTTCACAAATAACCAGAGGACGCTGTTATAAACACTTGAAGCAAAGACTGGAGGATGACACTAAAGCAGAGTTCAGACTGCATGATTTTAACCCCTGATTTTGACTCGCCGACAGGTTTTGAGAAATCGTCGACAAATGCCTGAAATCACAGGCAAATCGGTGCTCGTGCATGCGAGTGACAATCACACAGTGTGAACTATCAAAGACGTGATCTGAAAGGATCGCCGATGAGTCGCCGATGCCCGTGAGATATTTGGCGTGCTAAATATCTGGAGCTGTCGACGATTCAAATCATGCCGTGTGAAATGAGTTTTGACTGAAAATAACGTCAGCGATCACCTAGAGCCAATCAGAGAGCAGCGTTCACTAGTGTGGTTATCTGCCAGCGGGAGGTTGGAGGAGAAGCTAAAGGCGCTCATTTTCAGTTTATTTGGACCCAAGAAATGATTTGGCAGGAGCACTCGTGTTTGTTTGACGTGTCATCTGAGCAAAACCACAACCGGGTCGAAAAAAAAAGTTGAGCAGAAATGACCAATTCCCTTCAAACCCAGTTGAGCAAATATGTACATTTTCAACCCCATTAAAGGCTTCTTTCTCATTATATAGTTAATATCAAAAGATATACTACGTGTATTTGGTTGTGAGACGTAGTTTGGACAAAGCATCCGCGATTCTTCCTATTTTAAAGTCATACAGTGTGAAACCCCTTGTCGTCGATCCATCTTGCAGTGCAAACAAAGCAGCGACAAAACGCTAGCCCAGATAGTCATGCAGTGTGAAAACATCAGTGACACCACTACTTTGAAAATCATGCAGTCTGAACTCGGCATAAAGGACAGGATGTGTAATGGGATGTGATTTTCTCCTGTCGAAATCAATGCAGACACACAGTAATGGACAAACGACAGTGTGCTTTAACAAACAAGCAAATCTGTACCCCTCCCCCACAGAACCACGTGGCTATAAAGACTGACGATTGGCTATTTTGACTGGAAGGCAGGACTTCCTTTGCTATGGTAGCCATACAGAGCGTTGTACTTTTTCCTAATCATAACAGTGCAACTAAACCGATGGTGTATATAGCAATGGTAGATTTACCTTGCATGCCTTCACATGTTGTCCTACCCAGTCTGCAGGTTTGAAGTGGGCTTGTGGCCTCTGATGGATTCCCAGGATGCACCTCGGTGCCGGCAGGTCCAGGCCTGTGAGGCACAGCTGCTGTAAAGTGTGTGTGGTGAAGACTCGTCTCTCAGCAAGATCTGTGGGGATGTATTGAGACAGCTGTTGCAGCGACACATGCACTGGCTCTCGGCGTCCGCTTATCTCCTGAAAGGCACACCAAAGACCTGTTTTAATAAGAAGCTCAATTAGGCTGTGGAATTCTCTCTGTAATTCGAGCTTGGAGGTATTGTGTCCACCGGCTTCTCTTAAATGCACAGTCTGACTCGGCGGCTCAGTGTTTCATTCTCTTAAAGGTGTCAAAAAGAGAAACGTTTGGGATTTGGAAGAGGTTTATGTACAAAGTCTCTTACTTAAAGGGATAGTTCACCCCCAAATTAAAAACGATTACTCAAGTTTACTCGCTCTCAAGTGCCCAGCAAGCGTTTTTTGTTTTTAAAAGATGTCCAGGGGCGTCACGGTGGTGCAGTGGGTAGCATGATCACCTCACAGCAAGAAGGTCGCTGATTCGAGCCCCAGCTGGGTCAGTTGACATTTCTGTGTGAGATTGCATTTTCTCCCCGTGTTCATGTGGGTTTCCTCCGGGTGCCCCGGTTTCCCCCACAGTCCATATATAGGCTATAGGGGAATTGAATAAACTAAATTGCCCATAGTGTATGTGTGTGAATGAGAGTGTATGGGTGTTTCCCAGTGATGGGAAAGCATCCGCTGCGTAAAACACATGCAGAATAAGTTGGCGGTTCATTCCACTGTGGCGACGCTTGAGGGGACTACGCCGAAAAGAAAATGAATGAATAAAAGATGTCTAATAGATGTCTAATAGACATCTAGACATAGTCGTCTTGGCTAAAACAAGACTAAATTTGGGCTTTCAGTGAAAATCTAATAGACGTCTAAGAATAGGCCAAAACTAGACTAGTCATCAAATAAACAGAAACGAATGACTACACATATAAGGTTTGTCTAATCTGTTTATTTGATGACTAGTCTAGTTTTGGCCTATTCTTGGATGTCTATTATTTTCACTGACAGCCCAAGTTTAGCCTTGTTTTAGCCAAGCTGTCTACATTTAGAAGTCTATTAGACGTCTATTAAACACAAAAAATTGTTTGCTGGGTGGCTCCAAGTTGGGTTTCTTTCTTCTGTTGAACAAAAAAGAAGATATCTTGAAGAATGTTGAATATCTGTAAATATTAACATCTATAGTACACTCTCAGAAATAAAGGTACAGGAGCTGTCAATGGTGTGTACATATTTGTACTTCGAGGCCGTACTCACACTATGTACAGTTGCCTTGAACCGGGCCAAAGCACGCTTGTCCCCCCTCCCATCTCCCCCGACGGCCCGCACTCACATTACATTCAGGCTTGGGTGCGCTTACATCATCGATGATGCGCTGTTCAGTAAGCGCTCTCACTCAGCACAGTGGAGATTTCTTTAGTTACATCGTTTAAGTGGTTTGATATGCGGTGACACGCAGTCTAATATTTCACTGAACAGATCAGCCACTTTTGACGCTCATAAACAATCATAAAGTCCTCGTGCTGCAGGAATTAGGAGATTTGCTAAAGCTGCAGCCGTGGTGCAGTGAGGGGTTTGCGTCTTTAATAATCTACGACAGTTTGCGTTCATTGAACAGTACGAATGATTAATTAATCCATATGAAACAGAAACGCTTGCACTCACACTGTAAGCGTACCGTGCCTGAGCCCAAGTGAACTGCGCTCAGGCCCACCTCTTCCAACCGGGCCAGGGCCGCCCAAGTGAACCGTGCCTGAGCCCGATTCAGAGCACTCACACTTCTCAAACAATCTGGGAAACGGGCCCAGGCACGGTTGGGATAGCATAGTGTGAGCACACTTTTGGTACCTCAAAAGTATATATTAGTACCTAAACATTGTAAGAGGAACACTTTTGTACTTTTTAGGTACCAATATGTACTCTTGAGGTATTAATATGGACCTTTTAGGTACCTTTTGGAAAGGTACCCCCTCAGTGACAGCTCGCGTACCTTTATTTCTGAGAGTGTACTACTATTAAAGTCAATGGCTGTTTCCTGCCTGTCATTATACAGAATATCTTGTTTTGTTTTTTTAGAAAAAGAAACTCAAGCAGTTTTTTGAACAAGTGGATGATACATAAATGATGATAGAATTTCCATTTTTGGGTGAACTGTCTCTTTAAGATCCTCCAAGAAGCCTGTATCATCTGGTGCCCTGCATGTGGACATGTTTTTTTTTCTTCCAAAACCGCAGTGCTTTATATGAAAGTGCCTTCTGTCTTCATGTTGTTTATATGTTGGATGTATAATACAAACCAAATGCTATGCAATCTTATTTTGAGCATTGATGATGTTTTCGTGTATTTCTACTTCTGTTTCTACAGTTTTTTTTTGTCCAATAAAGTAATTTATGTTTTTTCTTCAAGAGGAAAGTTGTGTTTTTTATTTATTAGAGTGGAATGTGGCAACAGATCAATAGATGAATATTTCCTTTGTCAATCCAGATGAGCATCTTGTATAACATTTAGTCGATGAAATAATAAATTAGACGATTAATGTTCTTATTAATTAACATTCTCAGGCTATTTTGAGCAAAAGCATTAATTTTGCTCAGTTTTTTTTAAGGGAGCGAAGACTGAAAGAAACTCTGGCTTTACCAAGGAAAACCTGCTTGTGGGTACTGCACAAAAGCAAGCTGGGGGATTTTCTAGCTCTCCCAGCAGGATTTAGCCTTATCTCAGTTGCATGAATGCAGGATAAATTAGGTAATTATAGAGATCTATTCTTTGCGGCTATCCTGGTCCAGAGAAAGCTTACAATCAGGCTAAGATTAATCAGTTTTGCTGTCAGTGTTAATGTGTTTTACAGTCACTCCATGTTTTTGGCTATTCATATTTTCCAACCATCAGAAACAAAATATGCTCAGGGTTTCTGCAGATATCATAATGTCAAATTTAAGACTTTTTAAGACCATTAAGTATTAAATTAAAGACAATAATTTCTATATCACAATATCAATAACACGCATACACAAAGGGAAAATGCAAAAATCACAAAATTAGTGGCAAAATAAATGTATTCAAATTGAACAGTACTGAAGTCAGGTTAGATGCATCATTGAACTACAGGAAAAAAAAAACATCAAACATCTTAAGGCTGCTTTATACTTTCGCCTGGCACCGTATCGCGCACCTACGCTGACTGCGCGCACCTCACAAAACAGACGAGGCTCTTTAAAACGACAGGGGATGGTCAAAAGAAACCCACCGTAAAGTCAGACGGATAAACAGAGAAGTAGGAAGTTTCTTGAACTACGTCATATCATTAATATCGTTTAAGCTAATTATTTTTTATTATTTTTATAAATTATTTTAATGATTATAAGGATTTTTATAACCATTCAAGATTTTTTTAATCTTGCTTTTGTTCATATCTCGGACAGTTCTACCTATTAAAGTTATTCAAGTTAAGTATTACTGACAACAGAACATGCATTGCTCTACAATTATATTTTTTATTATGGAAAAAATAAAAGCAAAAAAAGCTAAATCATATCACACGCACCCAAAGCGAACCTCCGCAAACACAGCGATGACGTCACATTCGCTACTCGCACTGAGTTCAATAACAAACTATTTGATTGGCTATTGCATGTTGGTCTCATTTGTAGTTGTAAAACCACAAAATACATTTAGACTAGTGAAATAAAGAACTACAACCAGGGCCGGAGCAAGCCAAACTGCCGCTCTAGGCAATGGACTAGCATGCTGCCCTCAACCCAAAAGTGAAAACGAACCTGACCAGTTCATAAAGTGAGGACAGGGGGTTGATGTTGCGGATGAGTCAGTACGTTGGGTTGGGCGGCAGGGAGCGTTTGCCGCCTTCACTATTATGCCAGACCCCTATTATGCAAGTGTTCTGTTGATGTTGTGGATGAAAGTCAGTACGTTGGGTTGGGCGACGAGGCGCGTTTGCAACCCTCATTATTATGCCGCTCTAGGCGGCCGCCTAGGTCGCCTCTAGGGACGCGCCGGCCCTGACTACAACACCACGAAAACCAAGCAACAACAAAAAAGAATTTAAATGAGCATTAGATGTAGCTTTACATGGACATCGGAAAAATAAGAGCTGTGCAAAAATATTTAAGACCTACAAACGCAAATTTAAGACTTTTTAAGGCCTAAAATTTAGATTTTTAAATTTTTGACTTTTTAAGACCCTGCAGAAACCCTGATGTATGATCAATTGTATTAGCAGGCATCACGAGGGCGCAGCTGTCGCCTCACAGCAAGAAGGTCGCTGGTTCGAGCCTCGGCTGGGTCACTTGGCATTTCTGTGTAGAGTTTGTATGTTCTCCCCATGTTCGAGTGGGTTTCCTCTGGGTGCTCCGGTTTCCCCCACATGTCCAAAGACATGTGGTTTAGGTGAATTGGGTAAGCCAAAATTGTCCGTAGTGTATGAGTGTGAATGGGAGTGTATAGATGTTTCCCAGTGATGGGTTGCAGCTGGAAGGGCATCCGCTGTGTAAAACAAATGCTGGATAAGTTGGCGGTTCATTCCGCTGTGGCGACCCTTAAATAATAAAGTAACTAAACTGAAAAGACAATGAATGAATGAATTGTATTAGCAATAATTTTATATGTTCATATATGACCATTTTAGATTTCTGTATGAAAAGAGAGAGATAATAAATATAAAAAAGATGAAAGATTTGGGTGAAGAAATAATAACAATATTATAATTGGACAAATCTTCAAGTTAAATGTTACACATTGAATGGTCAATTTTAAAGAAAAAACTACACTATAAAAATGCTGGGTTCCACACAACTCCGTCATGTTGTCCCAACACATGTCAATTAAGGTAACTTAATGTTTACAAATTTAAGTTGGTTGAACATAAAACAAATAAGTTGTTTCCGAAAAAAAACTTAAGAATTGTGTTGTTTCAACTCATTTTAAATAAGTAGTTTGAACGAGCAGCAAAAGGCATTTTTTGAGTGTAAATGAAAGAGATTAAGAGCAGATAGTTGATGATTAATATTAAAATCAGCAACAAATTAAATAGGAAATATATCTTGAATATATTTGATCTAAATAACTTTACTGTCCACATTGAAAACAAAGTTAAATTGTTAATCTATTTTCACCTCCTCATATTTCCGTCAGGCCTCTGAATGAAAGTAAAAGCAGTTCCCAGATCAGTGTGAGTTGCCAGATTGGTGGACTTTTTTCAACTCATTACCTGATTGGCTCACATTGGGTTTTATCCATATTTGCTTCATTGATTCTGTGATCGATGCTGTGGTCAGTTTAGTAATGCACTGAATCGTAAGTGCACTTATCCCAGCTACAGCAGCTATCTACACTTGTTCTCATCCTGAATGACCAACCATGAAACAGACTTATATGCTCACTAAAATTGGTAAAGCTGCCCTTTTTCTGTTGTCCTGGCTTTCTTAATTGTACTTTTGTGCAAACCCTTACAGTTTCCCTTAGTTCAGGATTAACATACTCAAGAGTTGTCCCTTAACCTCCTTTCTGTAATGCCTTGACATGAGATATTGAATAGCCTACTGTAAAAAAAAGAGATGTAATTTCAACAGTAAAAATGCAACAGTAAATGTCCATTACCTGGTTAACAGTAGGTTTTCTTAATATATATGGTTAATAACAAGCAGCAACCTCCCGCTCTTCCTCGGGAAGCCAATGCGGAAGTAAATAAAACTGCAATTCATCAACTCGCCTTTGGGGGCTGGCTCCAGGAAATACAGATGATTTCTTTCTGCATTGGTAAATTGACCAATTTTACAGCTGATAAAAACATGTTTACAGCCTGATACAAACGATGGCTTTGGTGCATATAGCTATGATTACCCTTCATGACAACTGTGAGGGGGGTGAATATTTTTATAACTCATCTGTTTTGTTTATTTTAGGTTTATTAAGTCTGCATAATTAATGGCGTGGCCACTTGAGTGACAGCTAGGTCTCACTGCTCGCTGTCACCTCAGCTGATTAGCCGCTGACCTCGGCATATACATCGTATTTTTGTTTTGGTTAATGTTTCTTTACACAGTCCTTTGCCTTTTGGAATTATTTCCTGCAATTTTCAGATGATATGGCATGCTGTGTGGACTTAATTGTGCTCACAAACCATTCAATTTGCCTCCATTTCCCAGGTGAGTGAAATTATATACTTATATATCATCTCTATGAATGTATTTGTTTTATTTAAGATCATTTATCATTGAAATGTTCTGTAGAGCTGTAATGCACTCCAGAATCTGACAGATTGATTAGCTGCAGGCTATAAAACAGTCATCTGACGCGTTGTCATACAGTAATAATGCTGGATTTTTATAAACAGCCTTGCATTTACTAACACAGACTATATCTGAAGTGTTTGATAGTAATTCGTGTTTTCCTCCTGTCGAAAAACGTCACAAGAACAATGTTTAGGGGCTCAATGTATTACAGCAGTGTTTTTAAAAGACTAAACACTTTATTGATACAGTCTACAACCAAGCACATGCGGTCAAAACACAAACGAGTCGCAGGTAATGAAGTATTAAGCGTTTCTCTCAAAGAAAAGCCTGTCTAAGCAAAATGCTAGCATGCGTCTGTAGCTCCGCTCATGGTATCACTTATTACCTGGTCGGTGTGATGACGCGCGGACAAAATGGCGACAGCTGGCCATGCCTACGTGTAGCTTTTTTTTCATTATTCAGAAACCTATGGGTGACGTCACAGATACTATGTCCATATCTTTTACAGTCTATGTTTAATAACCGTAAAATGTCTTTCCCAGAATTCCATGTGTAAACTTTTCTCCTCTTAGGGTCATGCACATTAGAGTTTTATGTTACATCTAAGGTTGATAAATAATAAATTGATGTATTACCATGATGTGTTTAGTAGTTGTGTGAATGACACTGACCATCTTCTAATCTAATAAGTGTGTCTCTCTGCTCCTCAGAAAAGTTGTTTGAGGTTATGGTTGCGTTTTTGTCAGTGTAATATGATGTATAGAGATAGTACTTCAAAAATAGTGGTGTATACATAGCCAGCCCTCCCTATATGCAAACTAGGCGGCTGCTTAGGGCCCCTACAATCTGCTAGTGGTGTGAGCCGTTTCCTTGCTAAAACCGTTTTTTTTTGCATTTTACAAATTATCTTCACTTGACAGTATTTAAATATTTATACATTTTCACCTAAAAAATTATTAAAAGCCCAATTTTATTAAAGTAAAAAATTTTTCAACTGTTTTGTTTTCGTGTGAAGGTCATGTGATCAACAGGAAGCTCGCAGCAACTAATTTCGCACATGCATTCTGTTCTCGCTGTTCAAGTTTGCTCTTTTAAGGTAAGCTGCGAGACTGACTGGTCAAACACAAGAACGCAAATCCGTGCACAGACACAGCCACCATGGCATTTGCTTCATTGCCTGCCCTATTATATAGCTGATTTATTTTGTAAATTGGGCCGCAAAAATTAAACGAAACTAACGTTCAGGCGTAGGAAAAGTGGGGGGGGGGAATTATGACAGGAAGAGACGAGCACAAAATCATTTTTGGCATCACTTTTAAGTGCTAATGATGAAGTTAAAGTCGTCTATTTATATGAAATATTAGATTTTTTCCTGGTTTTACAGACCCATTATTTTAGTCTAAAATGCATTTTACTAAAATGCAATACTGAAGTGACTTTCACTGACATTTTGCACACTGGTAATATTTTTCCTGAGACATATTTGTAAAGGTTATGTCCTAACTGAATCAATCATACTTTAACATAAGCTCCAAAACCTGCATCTCAAATGTAAGAAACATAGGGAAGGAGACTGAATTAGGCAATAATGAAGTTTGGGTTTTTGCAATAACCCAGTATTTGTTGCCTCCCTTTTTCTTATGTTTTTTACATTGATATATTTCATATTTACATTATTTGCTTACTGATTTATTATTTATGGATCGATCCTTGCATTAATATTAATATTATGTTTGTATTTTGAGTTTTTAATTAGTTTAGAATGTATATCTTATTACTACATATTGCATTTAATTATTGTTCAGTGTTGTTTCATTGCAGGGTTTTTGCTTTTGAAAAACTCAACCTAGAATCTTTTATAGAATCTTCAATCTGTTTGCCAAATTAATAGAGTATGTTTTAAACACTCCAGAAGGACACAATGTAGGAATCACTGCTTCCTTTATTAAAGATGGTTTAATTCTTCATTGTTGAAGCTGCTGCTTGACAAAAACGGTGCTGTTTTAAAATGTCCAAGTCATTCAGAGAGTTATTAAGTAGACGAAATCAGGCTTTATTTTTCTGTTTCATTGACTGTATTTAATAAGCAATAAAGTCATTGTGGGCTGGTTTGCTATGGCAATACTCCACTATATACACTCTCAGAAATAAAGGTACGCGAGTTGTCACTGGGGTGGTACCTTTTCAAAAGGTACAAATTTGTACCTAAAAGGTCCATATTAATACCTCAAGGGTATATAGTGGTACCTAAAAAGTACAAAAGTGTTCCTCTTAAAATTTGTAGGTACTCATATACTTTTGAGGTACCAATATGGACCCTTCAAGTACAAATGTGTACCTTTTAAAAAGGTACCACCCCAGTGACAGCTCGTGTACCTTTATTTCTGAGAGTGTAGAGCAAGGTAGGGCCCCAAAATTATTCTGTTTAGGACCCCCAAATGTACAGGGCTGGCCCTGGGTGTATAATACTATAAAAATACGATAGTTTACCATAAAATATAAACAATTATTTTACGGTTTCTACTGTATTTTTAATGGTAATGATCTGGCAACCTCAGCTGCCGTTTTATCAGTAAATTTTACAGATTTAATTTTTTACAGTAGTGTCTTTCCCTGTTAATTTTGTGCATATGTGCTTGTACCCTAAAAATAAACCTAAAAAAAGCTCATTATTTAAACACATCATAGTTGTATTTTAGTTTTATGACAAAGTTGTGTTTCAGGTGTTATGGCAGACTAAGATCTTACACGAGATTTGATCATTTCAAACTCATTTGTGCATATACAGTATGTAGGTGTTTTAAACCAACACAAGCTATTATGAACATCTAAGGAATGCTTTAAAACACAAGTAAATATTCCTAGAGCTCAGTTATTTATATCTGACTAGTCGCGTCTAGACACAGTCAGATATTTTGAGTGATGGTCCGAACACCTGCGCTCACTTTCTGCTTAGCCTGACACTAACACAACCCTAACCCCGGCATCTATAGCAGACACATGGCCAGCAAATGTTCAAGTTTGAGACCCTGCAGGTGGAGGAAGATCGAGAGGGAGGATGAAGTCTTGCAGAAACCAAGCAGAAGCACATAGTCTGCACCATTAAGGCCAGTGGGTCCAGCTCCCAGATTCAGATCTGTCAAACACATAGATATCCCTCCTCGAGGGGAAATTTAATAAATGTGGGAAATGCCAGCAAGCTGTGCTTTGAATGTGGCTGAGTGCTGAGGTTTTAAGTTCTGTAGACTCCTCCGCAAATCAGACTTTCTCCAGCAGTCTGAATCCGCAAAGCCCCTGTGACCAGCGCTGACGCCAGCCAGTCGAGCTGCAGTAATGATGCACTTCCTCTGCTGATCTGAGCAGCAGGAGGAGGAGGACATGCTTAAAGAAGCACTGCATTTTTTGGAAAAGGCTCATTTTATGACTCCCCTAGAGTTAAACAGTTCAGTTTTATCAATTTTTAAGTCCAATCTCAGGGTCTGGCGAAAGTACTTTTAGCTTAGCTTAGCATAGATCATTGAATCGGAGTAGACCATTAGCATCTCTAGCAGCACACCAGCCCTTTAGGACAGAGTTTGGACACCCCTGATCTAAATGGATCCTTCGTGACCGAACAAATGCTCTCTAGTATCTATGCACCGCCCCCTTCAAGACTCTTATGCTTGATGCCACTCTCTCTGGCAGAGCTGAGATAAAGCAAAATGCTTTTGGCTGTTTTTTAAAGGGGAGTAGCTACTCTACACTCTCAGAAATAAAGGTACACGAGCTGTCACTGGGGTGGTACCTTTTCAAAAGGTACACATTTGTACTTGAAGGGTTCATATTGGTTCCTCAAAAGTATATATTAGTACCTACAAATTTTAAGAGGAACACTTTTGTATTTTTTAGGTACTAATATATACCCTTGAGGTATTAATAAGGTCCACCCCAGTGACAGCTTGCGTACCTTTATTTCTGAGCGTGTATATCCCACCTTCATGTTTCGGTCAAGATTATGTCAAACATTGAATGAAAATGCACATTTCAAAGCACCTCATGGGATCTTTAAACTCAGTGAATTCGGTAGTATAAAAGAAATGGAAGTGCATGGCTCAGACAAGAATTTCCGCAGATTTTGTGTGATTCAAACATTTAGAAATTAAACTAAAGAGACAGTAGTTGTTTCATTTTATTGTTGAACCTTAATATGTAATGTACTTGCTTGGCAATCAAATTTAGAGAATTTGATGTTTCCCCATTCAAAGAGTAAGGGAGCGCAGGCCACAAAGTAACATTGGATAAAATGTAACACAAAGTTTGAAGGTATTTGCTCAGGGTTAACCATGGCATGCTTCCGAGGTTTTCACCAGTGTCGGCAGACGTAGTCCTGCCAGTTAATGAAAAATTTAGGCGAAATTTGGTCGAGAAACACATGTAAAATCTTATGTTGTTGCGATCACCGTCTTCTAGGCTAAAAGATGAAACCATTTTAAAAGATGTATAAGACACAGTGGCTGCTAGCCAGTTTTGAGGAAAACATGACACAGCGGGGTTAGTTATAACAGGGTATCACAATTAAGCCACACACTGTTGGACACCAATTAAACTAACACAATAATGTTTTGAATTTGGAGTGTAATGTTGAGAACTTTTTAAATAAAAATGTTTTTAATAGAAAATATTGTTTTAATAGAGAAAATATATTTAATTGCTAATAATGCAAATAAATGCATTGAATAATAATGGATAATAATCAGGGCTTAACATTAACAGCCGCCAACCTACTAAATGCGGGTAGATTTCAGCTTTGGCGGGTAAGACAGACACTCCCACTAGCCACTTTGGCTGGTTGAAAATAATCTTAAATTGTGTTTTTCTTAAAAGCAGGGTTCGACTATAAGGATGACCCAATATGCGTGCAAATGTGATCTTAGAATCGAGAAGCAGCACGACTTAGAAAAATAATAGCGTTCGCGGGAGCAATAGAAAGCAGGTGAATAACGTATGAGAGGATGATCAGTCGCGCTAACAGCTGATGTGATGCGCGCGACTAAAACGCGTGCGCCCTCCTGTTTTCTTGCTTGAAGCAACCGTGCCTGAAACGCAACTGTGATCGCTTCTCTTTCATATAGACCAGACAAAAAACTATGCTAATGCACCCACAGTCTTGCTGCTTTCAAGAGCTCCAAATATGTCTTTTTGTAAGCAGCACCGGTTGATTTCACTTTGAACAGATTATTAATTGGCCTTAACCGTGTGATCATCCTTTCATTATCACACACAGTATGTTTTTCACCTGCTTTTTTTTGCCTACGCTTGCCTACGCTTGATTATAAAGCGTATTTGGCATGCTGTCCCGGGAGAGAGCCCTGAGCTCAAGAGATCCTCGAGCCCGGGGCTCCCTCCCGTTGCAGGGCGAGAGGAGAGTCAGAGTTCAGGTAGGTCTCGATAACTCCCCCTGTTGATAATGGTAGGAGAGGGTTGAGAATCAGCTATGGAGTGTACAATTAGATTTAACGCTGTTATATGTCAATTTAGTTTTGTCAATTTACTTATGACGCATGTTTTTGGTCTGTGGGAGGAAACCGGAGAACCCGGGAAAAACCTACGCAATTGCGGGGAAAACATGCAAACTCCGCACAGAAATGCCGACTTGGCCAGTTGAGACCTGAGCTAGTGGCATTCTTGCTGTGAGGCAATGATGCTAACCATTAGGCCTCCGTGTTGCCCTTATAAGGAAATGGGAGGAGTAGGGGTGGAAGGGGGGATTCTTCAAGACGAAGATGATTAATGGAAGATACTCTGGTTATTTGTAGTGGTCTAGGAATCGTCTGATTGGTGAATACTGCGTTAGCTAATGAGGATCAGCTGTTATCAATCATAAGCGCGAGCTCCTCCCGAAATTAGTTTATAAATAAACTTCACTTATTTTTGTTGATATGGTTTAATTTCATTTTTTTACACCAACATTGCTTTAATATGAGATTAACTCTCCATGTATGTGTAGTTAACTGCTGATCTGAGAGACCTTTAGCGAGGACAGATTACTGTGCATATGTTTGATACATGACAATAATTATTTTTAAAAGTCAATTGTTTTTCTTTGTTTTTTTTAAATACATTTTTGTTAAATTTTATTATTTTTTTATTTGTTAAATAAAAAGTATAGTATACAGCTATAATCAGCTTGTTTTGACTTTTAAAATTTGTGGCTAAAAATAATTATTGTTTGGTGTGGTCAGAGATAAATTTGGTAAATCTTTAATTTCAAGTTCTGAAAAGGCATGTAAAATAAAAACATTGCAGTATAACACTATGAAACCATGACCCATCTGCACATACACGACACACAAAACGTGAAATGAATGAGGAGGCATGTGGACAAAACGAAACAAAAAAAAATCTAAATCAAGTAATTTTAGCATGTCAAAGTCAAATTTATGCATATAAAAATATTTTACCAACAACAAAATTGTGGCTAGTGAAAACGCAGAGTGGCTTAGTAACGTTGGAAAACTACTAGCCACTGTGGCAGGTGATCAAAAAAGTTAACGTCAAGCCTTGATAATAATGCAAATAGATTCAAATGTGTTTATCCAATAAACAAATAAATAAATAAACATACTGTGCTATGTAGAATAAAAAAGAAATGAGACAATTACTGAGGAAATACTATTTAAAGCAGACTGAATTTAAATTAATAGTGTGAAATCTGCCTTTATAAGCATGTGTTACAACTAACCCCGTCTGTTACAACTTGCCCCGCAGGTGGGGTAAATAGTAACATTTTTACTCCTGGCACTTTTGGCAATACTGCACAGAAACCACAGGTCTGGCGATCATACAACCAGTGCTCATTTGTAGGAGAGGCTTGTGTGTTGTTGGTAAAAAAAAATGGTTTGTCGAACCCCATTACTTTGTTCATTATTTGACCAAAACCAAAAAGTGTTACTTTGTGCCCCGCTCTCCCCTATATCAAAAGCATACTCCCCAAAAGACATTTCAATAATGGATGCGGAGTGAAATGACTTGCCTTAAAGGGACTTTGCTTTAGGTTTGTATGGTTCAAAAACACTACAGTATTTACTATAGTATTTTCTTATTTTTGTGGGTTATGTAAAATCTATACCAACTAAAACTGTGTGTGTGCGTTTTTGTATGTGTGTTCGTATATGTGTCTCTGCGTGAGTCTGTGCATGTGTGTGCGGGCTGTATGGTCCGATCTGATTGGTGTTCAGCAGAATAGAGTGTTTGGGGCTCCTAGTTTGATGTGGTCATCCTGAACTGGAGACACGCAGCACTGAGGGCTTGGTGGATCATGTTCACAGACAGATGACAGCGCTGTGTGGGAGTCTGGATGGGTGAAGTCATCTTCTTTCAGCCCTTAGTCTGAACCGATGCCCCGAAACACAGCCCCCTGTGCCTGTGAGGCCAGAGATCTGATGTCAGTGCAGTGTGGGGGCGCTGACCTCTTATCTTTTTTCTTGCTTTTCATCGGAACAAACAAAAATCCATGAAATGTATAATAAAAACACTTATTTAACCATTTAAAAATATGGAAAAACAGTAAAAGACAGTAAAATTACAGTAAGCTACCATATTTCATTAGTTGATCGTATTAATACACCAATGTTTTGAAGTACTAACATCTACACATCATACCTTCGAAAAAATGTTAGGAACGCAACAAAAATGTCTGCAATTTTATGGTAAATTACCGTATTTTCTATATATATTTTTTGTCATATACCAATGTTTTGAAGTACTAACATCTACAAATCATACATTTGTACATGAGAAAGTCAAATGATGAACCAAAGCTCATTACAAATAACTTTTTCCATAAAAAAAAAGCAATATAACATATAGGAGGCGCTCAGTGTCATTTACACAACTACTAAACCCCATCATGGTAACACACATGACACTAATGCAGTAAACATTATTTTCCAGCATTAGACAGATACTGCAACCCCCCCAAAAAACTTAAAATTTACAGTAAAAATGGTTGCTAAAACGTTACCATTAAAATATGATAGATACACACATTCACACTGCTACTAAACACCATCATATATCACACGACACTAAAATAAAGCAATAACCAATATTTATCAACATTCATTCGTTCATTTTCTGCTGCTTTTCCGGGGCCGGGTTGCGGAGGTAGCAGTCTTAGGCCGTACTCACACTATGTACAGTTGCCTTGAACCGGGCCAAAGCACGCTTGTCCCCCCTCCCGTCTCCCCGACGGCCCGCACTCACATTACATTCAGGCCTGGGTGCGCTTACATCATCGATGATGCGCTGTTCAGTAGGCGCTCTCGCTCAGCACAGTGGAGATTTCTTTAGTTACATCGTTTAAGTGGTTTGATATGCTGTGACACGCAGTCTAATATTTCACTGAACAGATCAGCCACTTTTGACGCTCATAAACAATCATAAAGTCCTCGTGCTGCAGGAATTAGGAGGTTTGCTGAAGGCGCAGCTGTGGTGCAGTGAGGGGTTTGCGTCTTTAATAATCTACGACAGTTTGTGTTCATTGAACAGTACGAATGATTAATTAATCCATATCAAACAGGCCCTTAAAAGACACGTCTCGCTTTCAGTTTCGCTTGCAGTTTCGCTTGCACTCACACTGTAAGTGAACCGTGCCCTGATTCAGAGCACTCACACTTCTCAAACAATCCGGGAAAAGGGCCTGGGCACGGTTCGGATAGCATAGTGTGAGTACGCCCTTAGGAGAAAACAGACTTCCTTCTCCCCAGACACTTCCTCCAGCTCCTCCGGGGGGATCCCGAGGCGTTCCCAGGCCAGACGAGAGACATAGTCCCTCCATTTATCAACATGTTACATATAAAGGTAAGCAAAATAATTGCATGTCAAAAGGAAAAACAAGATTATTTTGCTTGCTTATTACCCCATTGGCGCGATTATTTAGCTTGTTTTAAGATAAAACTAACTTAATTCTGGCTTATGATTTCTTAAAGCAAGACAATGTTTTTGCTTGTCTAGAAAATGCTTCTTGATTTAAGAATGTTAAGATATTTGGATTAGACACAAGACAAAAACTCTAAATAAGAAAAGCACTTTTTTGCAGTGCACCTCTCTTTTCTTTTCTTCTCCACGTCTTGGGCTCCTCCTGTCCTCTCTCTGGACTCTCGGACACAGGAAATGTCTTGTCAGCTCCATATAAACACTGGCCTCATTGCAGCACTGATAAAAAACATCTGAAGCAGAGACACCCGTCCTGCTGGCTGGAGCTGAAAATTTAACTAAAAATAAAAGTTCAGTCATCCTTTACTCACCCTCATATCCATGCAAAACCCAAATGACTCATGGAGACCTGCTTTATTAAAGGGATAATTCACCCAAAATTGAAAATTTCCTGTTAATTGACTCACCCACAGGTCATCCAAGATGGTGATATGTTTCATCAGTAGAGCGTTAAAGAAGATTTTGAGCTGAATTTGTGGTGATTCATATGAATGGTGACAAATTTATTAGATTATAAATAAACACATATAGACGAATTCAAATCAATAGCCAAGGTTGCACACTAAGGTCTTGAGAAGCGAAACAATCACTCAATGTAAGAAATGTAACATAATTTACAATATTATTAGCTTTAATCCGCAGCCTGGCCAAACAGATATGTGTGAATGTACCCTGCAGGCACAGGACATCAACATGGCATCATATTGACGTTGTACCCCAAGGGGATGTTGGATTTTGTTTGAAAATGAAAATTGGGTTGGCGTCAGAACCCAACGTCAGGCCGACCGCAATGTGCAACCTAAAATCAACCAAATATCAGCGTCTAATCATGTTACACCTTGACGTTGTGTGGACGTTACCACTATGACATCTATCAGATGTTGGGTTATGGTCATTTTTCAACACAACTTAAAATCAACCAAATATCAACGTAATTTGATGTCGTTTTTTTGACGTCACAATAGCGATGTCCTTAGACGCTGGCTAGACATTGAATTTTGGGTCACCTGACATCATGGCCAAAATCTAAGCTAATATTAACATCGTATGATGTTGTGTGCCAACTGGGTAGTAGTAGTTCGCTTTTGATGATGCATGTGATGCATGTGATGCATCACCAATATCTATCAACAAACCTGACCTTCCGTCCAAGCGTGCTTTCACTTTTTTGTCATCCAAAGCAATCAGACTACAGTCAGACTACATTTGCACTACATTTTATTGTACATTTGACGTTAAGTTTTGTTAGAAGAATTAAAGTGCACCCAGGTGAAAAAAGAGTACTTGAGTACACTAAAAAAATACTGAAATACACTTAAGAACATTGTAAGTACAATTTTATTTTTTCTACTAAATAAAGTTTAAAAAAATATACACTATATATGTATTAATTAAAAGTAAACTTTTAGTTAAGTAGTACTTAAGTAAAACTGTGACAGTATACTAAATACCACTGATATTTAAATAGATCTTTAGTATATAGCAATAAAGTGTACTACTTGAAAAATATGTTATAAATGCATTTCTTAAAAGTATAATTTGAATGCATTTGAAGAATAGTTCAAAGTTAGCACACTTTTACATAGTTATTGTAAGTATAAATTAAATTGAACTTTAAAAAAATGTTTAAATTTAATTTTTAGTGTATAGAAATAAAGTGCATTTCCTTAAAAATATCTTATAAGTGTAATGCTTAAAAGTGTAATTTGAATGCATTTAACAGTATAACCCAGGTGAAAAAAGTGCACTAAGTGAAGTTTATTTATAAACTAATTTCGAGAGGATCACGTGATTA